>VDFB02058242.1:675305039-675905039 GCA_007258455.2 Sequoia sempervirens | reverse complement strand
GGAATTGTGTCCAACCACCTTGATGATTTCAATACGCTGGTTACTCAATTAGTTTCTGTGGGCATCAGCCTGGATGATGAAATTAAAGCAATTTTATTGTTGTGTTCGCTACCGAATAGCTGGGAGGGAGTTGTTATGGCTGTGAGTACTTCTGTGGCTGGGAAAAATAAATTGAAGTTTGATGATGTTGCCGCTACTCTCCTCAACGAAGATATGCGAAGGAAGAACCAAGAGACTTCTTCAGGCGAAGCCCTAACTGCTGTTAGTAGAGGAAGGCCTCGTCATAGAGGCAAAGACAATTATAGGAGAAGATCAAAATCTACAAAAAGATCAAAATCCAGAGGCAGAATTGGCGACTGCTGGTTTTGTGGTAAGTCTGGTCACACTAAAAAAGATTGTTATTCCTATAAGAAGGCACAAGAGAAGGTTAAAGATAGCGAGGTGAATGTTGTTTATGAACACAATGATAGTGTTTTGGTTTTGTACGTAAGCGAAGTCACTTCAGACTTGTGGGTTTTAGATTCGGGTGCATCTTTTCATGCTACCTCTTGTACGGATGCCTTCTCTAATTATCAAGCGGGTCAGTTTGGGAATGTTTATTTGGGGGATAACAAATCTTTAGAGATCATTGGTAAAGGGGATGTTCTCTTACAATCCAAGAATGGTACCACATGGCTTTTGCAAGATGTTAGACATATTCCAAAACTCAAGAAGAACTTGATTTCTATATGCCAACTTTTTTCACAAGACTACAATACTTTTTTCTTTCCGGATTCATGGAAAGTTAATAAGGGTCCCATGCAGATTGCCAAAGGAGATAGAGTGGGCAACTTATATGTTTTTGAAAATGGTTCTCAAGTGGGAGCTATAATGGCACTGACAAACAATGAGACTGTACTTTGGCACCAACGTCTTGGACACATGAGTAAAAAAGGTCTTGAAGTGATGGTCAGAAGAGATCAATTACTGGGTTTGCAATCAGTGGATTTGGACTTTTGCCAACATTGTCTTTATGGCAAACAGAAAAGGGTCAGCTTCTTGAAGACGGGACGTGAAAAGCGTACTTCACCTTTCGAGCTTGTCTACTCGGATGTCTTTGGACCGACTGAGGTAACTTCTCTTGGAGGGGCTAACTATTTTGTAACTTTCCTTGATGACTGCACTAGGAAAGTCTGGATTTTTATGATTAATAGGAAGTCTGAAGTTTTTAGCAAATTCAAAAAATTTAAAGCTTTAGTTGAAAATCAAAGTGGGCATACCATCAAATGTTTGCAAACGGATAACAGTGGTGAATTTTGCTCACTAGAATTTGATAATTTTTGTGCTGACAATGGTATTCGGAGGATCAAAATTGTTCCTTTTACGCCTCAAGAAAATGGGGCTACAGAGAGGTTAAATAGAACAATTTTGGAGAAAGTGCGTTGTATGCTTTCTAATGCAAGATTGGGAAAAGAGTTTTGGGCTGAAGCTTACAACACAACAATTTATTTAATTAATCGAAGCCCATCATCATGGTTAGATTTTGGTCTTCCAGAGGAGGAGTGGCTTGGAAAGTGGATCTCCTATTCACATCTTCGGGTATTCGGGTGTGAAGCATTTGCTCTTGTTCCCAAGGAGAAACGATCCAAACTGGACCCCAAATCTCAGAAGTGCATCTTTGTTGGGTATGGCGAAGATCAGTATGGATTTCGGTTGTGGGATCCTGTCGCCAATAAGATTATTCGCAGCAGGGATGTGGTTTTTAATGAGCATGTTTTTCCAGTTTTGCAGACAGAGGCAGTAGTTTCTAAGGAATTTGTACCTTTCTCAGTTTTTTCCAATGATTATTCAAATGGATCACCTGGAGGTAATTCGCAGGCTGGTAATGTAGGTGGAATTACTTGTTCACCCACCTCTATTTTATCCCCTGCCCCTTCTATGTCATCATCTCTGTTTTCTCCTAATGATGATATGCAGCCATTGTTTGAACAATGTTCTAGCTATGATTCACAGCCTTCCAATACTGGTGATTCACAGCTTCCACCTCTTGTTGCGTTGGCTCCTCATTCCCCTAATTCTACACCTTTTGTCTCTTGGACTGTTGGTACGCAGCCTCTATCTGGTGCTTCGCCGGCTCCATTTTCTATTACGCTATCTCCACATCTAATGGCGCCCCCTTTGTCCATTTCGCAGTCCTCTAGCTCTTCGTCGCAGCCTTCTGGACTTGCCACGCAGCCTCTCCCATGTTCGTTGCAGTTTTCTTTAGGACAGATTGGTCCCTGCGTCGCTCCCTCTCCCCTGTTTTCAACGCATGAACTGTCTCCACATGCGTTGCTTCCAGCACAGCCTTCTTTAGTTGCCACGTAGCCCCCTGTTGGCATTTCACAACCCTTATTTGATCCTTCAGTTCCTTTGGTTGATGCTCCCTGTCGTTCTGTTAATTTGCAGTTCTCAATCACCAGTGTGCAACTAGCACATGTTGATATGGGTTCAGTGAGAGGTGACGCCATAGTTATTGGAGGTAGTGTCCCAGAACAGGGGCATTTGCAGTATGATATAAATGACCTCCAAAATCAATTACAGAAACTGAATTTAGATACAAATATGCAAGAACAAGGTCCTCTGTTACGATGGTCTACCCGGGAGAGGAGACGTCCTTTAAAGTTTTCTGATTATGAATTATTGTATTTAGAAGAGGCAAAGCCCGAACTTTTGGTTTCTGATCAACTTGAACCAACTACTTACAAAGACGCTTGCTAGGTAGTTGATTATACTAAATGGCATGAAGCAATGCAAGATGAAATGAGTTCATTGCAGGCTAATCACACCTAGGATTTAGTGTCGCTTCCGCCTAATCGAAGATCCTTAAAAAATTGTTGGGTGTATAAGTTGAAAGAAGAGGATGCAGGCAGGAAACGTTATCGTGCCAGGCTGGTTGTCAAAGGGTATGCTCAACAGAAAGGCATTGATTTTAATGATATTTTCTTTCCAGTTGTGCGAATGAACATAATCTGGGCAGTTTTGGGATTGGTTGCAGTTTGGGATCTTGAACTTGACTAGTTGGACGTCAAGATAGCTTTTCTACATGGTGATGTAGATGAAGAATTATACATGGAGTAGCTGGAAGGTTTTAAACAACAAGGACAGGAACATCTTTATTGCAAGCTGAAGCGTAGCTTATATGGGCTCAAGCAAGCCCCGCGCCAATGGTATGTTAAGTTTGATCGCTTCATGATTGAGCACAAGTTTATCAGGTGTGAAGCGGATCCATGTGTTTATTCCAAGCAGCTTTCTATTGGTGAATTTGTTATTCTCTTGCTCTACGTAGATGACATGTTGGTAGCTGGTACTAGTAAGAGGATTGTTTCTGAGTTGAAGGAGCAATTAGCTACACGGTTTGCTATGAAATACTTAGGTGCAGCCAAGAAGATTCTTGGCATGACGATCAGTAGAGATATGTATCATACAGGGCTTAAAAACTCTATGAATTGCAGACATCTGCAGCAGAGTAAAGAAGTGAATTTTGTCAATGTATTTTGTAAATTGAAATCAATTTATTGAGTTGTTTTAAATTTGAATATAGCTTGTCTATGGAATTTTATATTGACATAATTACAAATTGAATCTAAATTCAATCAACAAATGAAATTGTTGAATTTAACTGTCACCTAGTAGTGAATAGGACAATTGTTGGTTTTATTTTAGGAGTTGTTTATTTTGTCTGTGTCAAATGGTATCAAAGCAGGGGATCTTGCACATGGAGAGGATCCACTAGGACCTACAGGTAGAGAAAAGTGTGTGAACACACAAAATGCCACACAAAATAATGTATTTCACTGAACTAAAGCATAAATATAATAAATCAATCGTGTAAACACACAAAATGCCACCAACCAACATGTTGAGGAATCTCATCTCGAAGGTGATTCATACACACCAATCAGATCCATTAAATAATCACCATAACAATCATGAGGAAATGGTGAAGCTAAAACACTAATCTCACATTAAAAAGATGCAAACAGGAGGGGCACAACACAAGGATCCATCATTGCAGTGATTGAACGTAGAAATTATATTAAAACAATTGAAGGCCTTGACTTGCTACTAGGAGGCAATAGGAAAGCACCTCAAAACATTCTTCCAAATAACTCTTTTCATTTTCATCTCCTTCTATGACTATATTTCATCTACTCTTTATTCATGCTACTCATGATGTCCTCAACAATGGTGTTGTTTTTGGCAATGGCAATGGAGATAAAATTTATACCATGGGCTCACTCTTAGAATCCTCTACCCATTTCTCAAGCAGTGGTGGGTCCAAAATAACTTCCACAATTGTCTCTGTAAAGCATGTAGGAGATGGATATAGAGGCAACATAGTTTGGAGATCCTTGGCATTGTCAAATAATGGCACCTTCCTATTTAGTGAAGGTTGAGTCAAAGGAATTTGTAACAAACTAAAATTTATATAGAGAAAAGTGTTAGTAAGTGTGTGCCCCAAAATATTAAAACCCTCAATCAACACCCTTCAATGAAAAAATTTCCCTCAATATCTTCATGTGAAGGCCTACAAAAAACAAATTTCCCACCACAAGAAGAGAATATAGGATTAAATACAAGGCCAATTAGGGCCAAAACTAGCCCCAAAATTAGCCTTTTAAAAATTTTGAAACCCTAGAAGTTGCAAAGAGGTCATATAGGCCACAAAACAATAGACCATAACACAAAATTTTGACCAAAATTGGAGATTAGTAGAGGGCGATTTTGGCCCTCTACTTTAAAAAATCATTTTTTTACAATTTTTTTGTATTGCATGGATTTGGATGGTACAATAGGGTACTAGGAATAAAAAATGCAAAAAAATCAAAGTTACTATATTTTTCCAAACAAAAGGTTATTCTTTGTTTCTCAAGCCTTTTGAACTCAATGGTGATATTTTTTCAGCTCCATAATACTTTGATGATAGGGCTACATGTTGGAATCATGTTGATGTAGGAATAAATATGCATTCACAACTCTAATAACATGTTGTAAAATCCAAGATCTAAAAGCATAATCACTTGATATCTTCCACCAATGAAATGATGAACACAAAAGCATGCCAATCATATATTATGAGAGTGTCACTTATGCATACCTAGTTTTTAGTTTAATATTATTATTATGTTAGTGTTTATAGTAGTTCTTTTGCTTACCTACCCATATGAATAAGGCCCTAATATTTAGAATCCTATCTTCCTACCACATTATTCAACATATTTAAAATCATGTATTTTTATTTTTAGTTTATAATTGTCCAAATGTCTCATGATTCAATGATATTGCTTGTCAAAAATATCTTGTGCTCATAGAACTATCTAAACTTTCAAAGAATCATATTAGAGTAATTTTAGTCTATACATGTGTAAAGTTAATGAAATTTATTTATTAAAAAATTACCAAAAAGTATCATGAATAAATGTCACCATCATATGCATCTTTCAACAAAACAAATTATAAAAATACTTTAATTTAGGTCAAATTGTGTTGGTTGTGAGCATGCATGTTTTGGCCCCAAACATACAAATTTAAAAAATCTAATTTTGTGCATTATATAATAACTAATTTTTATCATCTAGGTATTATAATAAATTGTATATTTGAGAACTAGAAACAAAATAATACAATTCATATTTTTACACCATATTAGTACTCTATGTGTAAGTGTTTCAAATTTTCACTCCAACTACAACAAAATTTGGTTTTCAAGAAAAATATTTCCACTTTTTAGCCAAAAAGTGGACCCAACTTCTTGCACTTACTCTTTTATACACATATTCTCTTAAATTGTCTTATATTTTTACAAGTCTTCTATTTGTGGTATTTTGTTTTGTGTTCTTAGACCTTGTACAGTTATGTATAAGGTAGTGTATGCGTGTGCTTTGGTCATGGTGTTGTAACTCAATTTCAACAATATTGTGTGTACAAGCATGAGGTGTGACATGTGTATTAGCCCAAAAAAATATTAGCATGGATGTCTTATTCATTAATATCCTTATATAAAGGGGAGCATCATAAGTAGTACTAGATCAATTGAGTTTCAACACTAGAAGCTTTTAGTTGTTTGCATCTATATTTTGTGATGTGTGTGGTTTGTTTATTTTCTTTATTTCTTATGTTTTGATGTGGTAATGTGTGTGTTAATTTTTTTATTTTAATTTTGAATAAAAATTCCTCCAATGTATAATCACACTCACCAATTAAATTGATATAATTTGAAAAAAGAGTGTTTTGAATTTCAGAAAGGGATATTCATCTATTAAATGATAACCACTTGATGGTGTTGGTGTTTTCTCACAAGTAGTGATGTTGTTGCAAGATTTACTAAGTTTTCCACCAGGTAGGATGATACTTAGGAAATTTATCTCAACCATTATAGGTGAGGGAGAATGATTGATCCCTTGATAGAGAGCACTTAAGTATCCTTCATAGGTCTAGAATAGAATCTTGAGGATCATATGTAGGATTAGCCTCCTTAGGAGGCTAGGTAAGAAATGGATAGACAATGAGTTAGAGAGGAACATGAGAGATCTTCCCCATTTGTAGTTACAAATATTTGAAGGCTTCCTTAAGGGAATAGATGTCAAGGATTGGATTTTTTCTTTAGAGTGGTGTTTCAACATGCAACATTATGAAAGAAATATTAAGGGTCATTGTTCCATTCTTCATTTATGTAGTATTCTTCCACCTAGTGGTGCCAAAAGGAGCAATCATAACCTTTCTTTAGCTTTGATCACATGGGAGATCTTGTTGGAAACATTTCATGCATCCTACCTTTCTAAGAATTTTAGATAGTGCAATATAAATGAGTTCTAGGACCTACAATATTTGAGCTTAATAGTTGATCAGTATAATAACTAATTCTTTGCAATTACATCTAGTATGAAAACTATATGGTTGGTGAGAAGCTTCATTTTAACAAGTTTATGTGAGGCCTAAACTCACAGATTGTGGGTGCACTTTGTATGGAAGGCCTTGAGACTTTCAACATCATTAGAGAGATGGTGAAAGTTATAGAGAACTTGGTGTATGGTAATAGTATTCATGGTAGGTTTTAGACTCATTTTCCTTTGTAGATGGGATTTCTATTTCAAGGATCATCCTAGCTCTTAGAACATAAGGGAATCATGAGGATGCCACCTAAGACTCCACAACTATGGAAAGCATGTTGATATTCTAGGTCCCAATAAGGATCTTAGGGAGGTTATCCTTTTGGTTTTCCATCTTGTAGGAAGAAAAAAAGGTAGAGTAAGGGGATTTTGTTTCTAACCATTGAAATGATAGGTTAGAGGTGTGTAGTCCATTTATATTTACTCAAGCTTCTATCAGATGAGTAGGCACAATAGAGTTCCAAGTTTAAAGTATGGGAAAGAGAGACATGTTTGAGGTTTTATACTCAAGGTATAGTGGTGGCTAGTATTCAAGGTCTAGCAAGTTCAAAGATGAAAATAGATGATATTAGTAAATCTCACAATGTCTTTTTAGTATTTGGTGTTCATTAGGCTAATAATTTAGCTTCATTAACAAATTCAAAGGCAAGGCTTTTAATATTGAGGCAGGATCTAGTAAGGGGGCCCAAAGGGTTAGTTTTGTGGAGTTACTAAATTTTTGAGAGGTTTCATTTCTATGAGTTTCTTATCCTTATTTTTTGTAGGAATATAGGACTAAGCCTATTTGTAGTTAGGGATGGTGTAAGGGCCACAATAGTTTGTTCCCTCTTCATACAAGGAAGATTTGTATAAAATATTTATAGGATATTTGAATTTCTTTTAATGCTACTTTGATACTTGTGTTACATATATTTATATATATAAGTATATATATTATTTTTTAAATATTTAACTTGTAGAATTCTTTATTTCACTATTTTTAAATTTAAATGATATGCTTGTTGAGTTAATTATGCGGTTCTACATTATTGCCTCAATAAATAATTAAATCACATTTAAGCATATATTGTTCATTTTATTATGATGATTTCATAATTAGAATTTATTATTAAAATGTAGATTATTATGACATCAATTGATTTTCCTATGTTTTGATGAACTTGATATGTATTAGACAAATGCATATAATGTTTTACTTGAGTGTGTAGGTATAGATAAAATATCAATGGTGATTAATTTGAAGGTAGATGCATGGTTTGTTTGGTGTTATTAACCTATCTTACTCATCTAAGATTAAAGGACATGACTAGTATGAAATCAATGAAATCTCATCTAAATCACTTGCATTTTAGGATCCTTGTGAATGTGTAAGACTAGTAGTGTATCTTTGTTCCTTGCATACTCTTATTAATTATTACATGTGATTATTTTTTCTATGTGGAAATGATTAAAGAGTCTACAAGAATGATAAATTCAAATAATAAAATAAAGGGGGCATTTGAAATTAAAAAGGTAAAATTATACATGTTAGAAAAAGTCATTTTGTCATTGTTAGCGTAAAAACAGAAAGGATTTTATATAATATGATTTTGGGATATTTATAATTTGTTAGAAAGATAAAACATGACTTGTTTGGAAATTTAGTATGTGGTTTACAAATATTTTTTTGAAAATGATATAATCCCTTTTGGAAATGAATTGACTACAAGGTGAAAAGGAGGTAATGGTTTTTTAATCTTTTTTAGAATATAAGGAAAATAAGCTCCCTAGTTGCATTATTGTTCTTCCTTATGTAAATTTGAGAGAGAGAAATGCGAGAATTTACACTTTTAAAATCCTCAAAGCTATATTTATGGAAAAGGCATAGTTGGAGGAGTTGTTATTTTTGTGTGTTAGAATTGTTTACATGGTGTGGGCAAACCCTCAACTATGTGTTCTTATTGTGCCAATTAAGCATGTGTTTCTTATCAATTTGTGTATCTTTATGGAGTTTATATACTTTTTTTGGTTGTCCAAGATAAAATATATGTGTGATTTGTGTGTATATGATTGTTGTATTTTATATGTGGGAGAATGAGAGATTTTTGTGCATTCTATGCATTTTGGGTATGCAAAAAGAAGATGTATTAGTTATTTTGGTTATACAAAAAGAAGAGGCTTTGTATTTATTTTTATTATGCAAATAAAAGGGGCTTCATATGCATTTTGGGTATGAAAAAGGGTTTAGTATATATTTTAGGTTATGCAAAAGAAGACGATTGATATGCACTTTGTGTATGCAAAAAGAAGGGTTTAGTATGCATATTTTGTGTATGTGAAAGAAGGTTGTGTATGTGTTGTTGGGAGTGCAAAAGGAATTATTGTGTGTGAAATAAAATGATTGAAACTCATATGTTATTTTCTAAGTATTTTTTATCTTGAGGGGAAGCCATTAATGGTGTCCTCAAGGTTTTGAGTGAAGTTTCCTAGAATTATATGTTTTACAAAAGATTGCATTTTATTGGGATTTATTTTATGGAATTATGCATGATTAAAAGGGTAGTGAAAAGGCATAGACCTAGAAGTTTCATTTGTATGTAAGTGTGACAAACTTATTTGACCTATTCTAAGATTCATGTATAAAAGGGGTTTATTTGGATTATTATAGGAATGAGGATGAAGTTGGAGGCTTGAAGTAGAAAAATGGGACTAATCCATATGAGGGATTGGTGTGCAATTTTTTTAGAAATATAAAAAGTAAATTAATAGATAAATTTATAAATATTGGGACTAACCCACTTGTGGTTCATGTGCAACATGCAATGAAGAGAATGAAAATGGGTTAAAATTGAGCAATGTAGAATTGATACCAACCCATATGTGGTTGGCATACAATGGCATAATAAGTGATCAAATGAATGCATGTGAGAACCAACATATATATGGTTGATGTGTGATCCATCATTGAGAAGTTGACCAATATATGGTTGAACTATGATGCATCATTGGGATTGATCCGTTTGTGGAACTGGTGTGTGATTCTTAACGATGAGTATTCCTTGATTTGAGTACTTACTTAGAGATATGTGAATATCTCATGTTCCATACTTGTGCTTTGTGATGATAAGTAATATGTCACTCCTCTCTTCCACATACCTTCTCTTCTTCCTTGTTTTTAACTAGATTGTCTATCTCCAAGTATATGTTGAGAAAGCATCTTGTTGTGTTTGATAACCATGATGTTTGTCTCCTAGTCTAGATGGGTGGGCCTCAAGCTCTCACATGGTTGGGTGGTGTTCATCACCATTGGGATGCACTTGGAACCATGCTAATACATTTGTAATATGTTGTGAGGCTGAGTTGAGGAGTAAGAGATGCTCTTATGTTCTTTTCTTTCTTTATGTATTACATTTGAGAAATTTGTAATCTTGGTTTATTTTTTAATTGAACCACTATATCATCATTATGTATTGAAAAGTGTTCACCCATGTATTTTTGGATGTGGACATGATACTGAACCTTGTTTGTAAAATGATTGTTGCCTAAAAATGTATATGGAAATGAGAACTTTTTATGCATGTATATGACATGTAAATTTGCTTGAAAATTAAAGGTACACAATTTTGAGTCTTTATATGATAAATATTTTTTGAGATCACATTCAAAATCCATTTGGTGAATTTATGCATGGAAATGTGCTTTTGTAATATTTGCTTGTACCATAGTTTTGTTTCTTTAAAATTGTAGAATTTTTAATGTTAATTTTGTTCATTTGCTACTACAATTTTTTCAAAAATTTGGATATATATTTCTACCCTCTTTCTTTTGCATACTAGAAGTCTTAGAAATGTTGAGATTTGAGTGAGTTATGTTTTTTACTATAAACTATTTTTGTGCAATCGCACCACTAAAATGGTTATGTGAAGGATTTATTTACATTTTAAAAAAAAATTAGTATAATATATTGTTTTTATAAGATTTTAATAATTTTTCATGGTCTACAATGTTTTCTAATAGCATTTGTGAAAGCTAGTCATATTATGCTAATTATTGTGCAAGTAAATTTATAGTTGCAATGAAAGTATAATGATTGGTGTATAAGTAGGTTTGTTATTGTTATACAAGTATGATAATTATTATACAAGTATATTGGTTATTATTGTGCAAGCAGATTTTTAATTTTTGTGCTAGTAGATTTGTAATAATTGCATAAGTATAATATTTATTTCACAAAAAGTTTGTTTATTACTTTGTTAGTTATTGTACACTTCCTCTTGGTGGTTGTGCACAACATTATGGTTAACATAACATTTACCTAGTGAGAATCAACAAGTGTTATGCTGGTCTGAAAAAAAAAATCCTGCTCTCCCCGTCCCCTACCCACATTTGAACTTCCTGCACACATGGTGGATTTTGGCCTAGGGGTACCCCACGGTCCCCCTCTTCCCATCCCTGACCTGATCCTTTCCTTGTCCCATTCGGACACGTGTCCCTTGAGAGACACTCCTAGCAGGACACGTCTTTTGATTGTGGATCTTCTAGTGTCGCCCATGTCTTCGGTTGAAGTGTCGGCGATTGAGATTCCTTTTGAATCCCTTGGGTGGAAATATGTTCTAACCAATAGTAAACTGGGCCCTCTCCCTCCTCCTTCTCATGGGGATGAGTTCATTGTATCTGGAACGAACTTTGCTATTTATGATTCGGTCAGCGATAGGATTCTCTCTTCTATGGAGAATGCAGTAGTGGGTAGGTTTATCTCTTTCCTCCCTACTATGGATATGGTCAGGAAATGGGTTGTTGTTAAGTGGTGTCTCAAGGGAAGTGTGGAAATTTGTGCTATGTCTGGTGGGATTTTCCTCTTCAAGTTTACAGCGCCAGAAGATCTATTATCGGTTCTGTCTTCATGACCTTGGGTGTATGGTAAACATAGTTTGGCTTTATGCTGCTGGAAACCAGGGTTTAAAATTGAGGTGGAACTCAATAAGTCAGCTTCGATCTAGATTTTCCTTCCCAGGTTTCCATTGGAATATTGGGATGAATCAATATTCAAGAGTATTGGTGATTCCTTGGGAAACTTCATCACTTCCGACTCCATTACCAAATCGAATTTCAGGTTAGTGTTTGACCGCTTCTATGTGAATATTTGTGTGAACAAATCCTTTCCTAACTCTGTTAAGCTCTGCTCTAAATTTGGTGCATGGGTTCAACCTGTGTGCTATGAAAATGTTGTAGTTTTCTGTTAGAAGTGTGTCAAACCCAAGCATCTTATCTCTGACTGCAAGTCAACCTTTAATAAGGATCCTATCAAGGGAGACTTTGTTCCTCCTTTTGGTTCTCCACCTGGTATTGAAGACCCGGACAAAGATGATTTTGCATCTTTGACATCTTTCTCTGGCATTCCTAGCTCTAAGACTCCTATACACGATTTAGTGGCCAAGAAAGAATTTCCTAATCCTATTGCTCCTATTCCTAATTTTGTGACTAGGATTGATCTGGCTAAGTGCCTAGCTAACCTATCCGTAGCTGAGAATATGGCTAATGTTAATGTGTTGAAAGTAGATATTCCTGCTTCTAGCATTGCTTATGGGGATGAGGTCCCTACTGGTGGTGTGATGTCAGAGGTTGCTACAGTTGGGACTAGTGAGACTGTTGGTGAAGAGGGTGAAATATGGGAGGATTTGGGCATGGGTGAGGCATCTGCTTTCATCTGAGAAGATTTGAAACAAGAGTTTTTTGTTGATGAGGAGAACTAGATTACTCAGAAGAAAAAGGGAGGAAGAAAAAAGCAGATGTGGGAGGTGAATCCAAGCTAGGTAGGCCAAGCCAAAGATCCACGAGATTAAGGGAAACCACAAATGATATTTCCTTGGGAAAGCAGAGGACATTGGAAGTGTCCTCTAAGAAAGGTCAAAAATGAAGGTCATGTCTTGGAATATGCGTGGGATGAATAGCTCCCATAAACAATTTTCCTTAAAGAATTATATTCTAGAATATAAGATAGATGTCTTACTCCTACAAGAAACTAAAATGAAGAAAGCTAGTTTTGATAATATTGCTAAGTACTTATGGCCTGGGGCCTCTTACTTTTATAGTGATGTTGAAGGGGCCTCTGGAGGTCTAGCGGTGCTCCAGAACCATTCTATATTAAATGGAACTGAATTGTTCTGCTGTCAAAATAGTGTCGGTGTCTGTTTTACCTTCCCTAGCGGCTCTTGGTCACTTATCAATGTGTATGCGCCCAACCAAAGGAATACTAGACTGGCCCTTTGGATGTCTCTTGTTGACTGGATAAAAAACAACAATGGTTCTCGCTGGCTAGTGGCTGGGACTTCAACTCCCCCCTTTTTCCTTTGGAGAAAAGTGGTGGTTTAATTGACTACTCTGATAGCATGGCTGATCTGGCACACTTTTTGAGTTCTACGGGCCTGATTGATATTGATTTGTCGAGCCAAGCTTTTACCTAGTCCAATAGATGTATGGGTGAAGATTTAATTCAAGTTAGATTGGATCGCTTCCTAGTTCTTGCAACTAGTCTGGCCTGCTTAGTGCCACTCTGTGGGCTTTACCTAGGACTCTTTCTAATCACAATCTGTTGTTGTTAACTTCATGTGATCAATCTATTGTTGGACCTTATCCCTTCCACTTTGAAATCATGTGGAATTCCCACCTTGATTTTAAAATGAAATTTTTTGAATGGTAGAATATCCCTGTGCATGGTTCCCCCATGTTCATAATCTTTTTTAAGCTAAAACACATTAAATCTATGGTAAAAGGCTGGAACAAAAGGGTCTTTGGGGATACTTTCTAGGAGAAAAAAATCATTAGGGAAAACTTGAAAATGGTTCAAAAGAGAATGGAGGAGGGTGATATCAGTCTATCCACTTGCAACTAGGAGAAGGAGAACCGGTGGGAGTGGGAGCAAATTCTTAAGAAAGAGGAGATTTTTTGGAAACAGAAATCCAGGGTGCAATGGTTGAAAGAAGGAGATAGGAACACCTCCTTCTTTCATATTTTTGTTGTCAAACATAAAAGGAGGAACCAGATAAGCAAGTTACATGATGCTCAAGGTGAGGTTGTTTGTTCACCCTCTCTCATTGGTTTAGTGGTTGCAGACTATTTCCAGAAGGCTTATGTGATTCATATTGATGCTCCTAACCCAACTCTTGACAATTTGTTGGTTGACTCGCTTCCGAATTTAATTTCCCAGAATGACAATATGGGGATTCTTTGTGTTGTCACTCCTGGGGAGGTTAAGCTAGCCACTTTTAGTATGGGGGCCTTCAAAGCTCCTGGCCCTAATGGTTTCCCTCTGACTTTCTTCTAGACCTTCTGGGAGATCATTAATGAGGATCTTGTTCTAGCTGCTCATGATTTCTTCAAATCTGGTAAGATTCTTAAGCAACTAAATCAAAATTTCATTGCTCTTATTCCCAAGGTGGTGGATCCTCAACATATGGCTTACTTTCGCCCTATCAACCTTTGCAATACTTTTTATAAAATCCTCTCAAAAAATTTGGTCAACCGCATCAAACCTCTTCTTGATAAAATTATCAACCCTACTTAAAAAGGGTTTGTGCATGGGAGGCATATCCTTGATGCTACCATTACAAAACATGAACTAATTCACTCAATGGATAGGTGCAACTATGCTAGAATGACCCTTAAACTAGACATATCTAAGGCCTATGACAAGGTAATATGCAATTTTGTCCCTAAAGTTCTTGCTAAGTTTGGTTTCAATCAATTAGTAATCAATCTTATTATGGAATGTATTACTACTGTTAAGTACTTTTTTTTGGTTAATGGCTCTCC
The DNA here is from genome assembly GCA_007258455.2 of Sequoia sempervirens. NCBI lineage: Eukaryota > Viridiplantae > Streptophyta > Pinopsida > Cupressales > Cupressaceae > Sequoia > Sequoia sempervirens. Next base: position 675,890,337 of record VDFB02058242.1, on the reverse strand, counting down.
TTTTGGGTTTTTTCATGCTGGGAGAGGAATCAGATAGGGAGATCCCTTGTCTCCCTATTTGTTTATAATGGTGGTGGATGTGCTAAGCAAGAACTTCTCTAATATGTTGTCGGAGGGGTCCATAAAAGGGATTAAGGTTGCTTCCACCCTTGAGCCAACTGTGACTCAACAATTTGTGGATGATACTTTTCTATTTGGGGAAGCCTCGATGTTGGAAGCCAGGAAATGGAAAAATTGTCTCAACAATTATGTTGCTTGCTTTGGACAATGCATTAACTACAATAAAATCATGATTTACTTCTTCAACAACACTCCTAACCTGCAAAATTGGGTGACTATTGTTTTGGGCTGTTAGAGTGGTTCTCTCCCCTTAGTTTATCTTGGGCTACCCCTAACTATCAAAGATGTCACTCCTAAGTTTTGGAATACTATCCTTGAAAGGATTCAAAGGAAGCTTGCCAGGTGGAAATGCTCTCTTCTCACCCATGCTCATAAGCTTCAACTTCTTTTTGTTGTTCTTCAAGGTATCCCTATCTATTTCCTATCCATATTTAAGATACCTAGATATATTGCTGACAAATTTGAGAAAATCTAGAGGTCTTTCCTCTGGTCAGGCACTAAGGAAAAAAAGAAACTCACTTTGGTTAAATGGGATAAGGTTTGTCAACCGAAAATTTGTGGTGGTCTTGGGATAAGAACCATTTCTAATTTTAATAAAGCTCTTATGGCCAAAGTGGGTTGGGATCATCTGAGGGATAGGAAGGATTGATGTGAAATAATGAATTCCAAATTCCTTTTGAATTGGTTGTTGATTGTCTGCCTTTCAGAGGCCACTCTATGGGATCCTTGGTTTGGAAGGGTATCTGCAGTCTTCAGGACCTTATGAGGAATGGGATCAAATGGAAAATAGGTAATGATAATAAAATTAGATTCTAAGAGGATTCTTCATTACTTGACTCTCCGCTAGATTCTTCTGAGTTTAGGTCCCTAATGGGTCGGGCTCAACAAGTGTTTGGTATATATATATTAGTGATTATCTTCTTAGACCCTTGAGAGCTAGGAAATGGAATGACATTTTCCTATGTTGTCCTTTATCCCCTAACCTATGTCTTCTAGCCAAGAAGTTGTAGGAGTTACTCTCTCTCACTAGGATACCCCCTTCTCACCATGGGGATGATTTCTTCTGGATCCATAATAATCAGGGTGATTTTACTATTAAATCTGCTTACAGACAACTGACTGATCAGGGTGTGGTCAATAATCTATGGAAAAAGGTTTGGAATAGGTACATGATACTGAAATTTAACTTCTTCTGGTGGACTATATGTTATAACATAATTCTTACTCAGGATAATCTAAAGAAAATGGGATTCCAGATCCCCAATAGATGCCTTTTGTGTAAATGCAACGAAGAATCGGTTGATCACCTTTTGTTACACTACCCCTTTGCTACTGAGGTGTGGGAGCTAGATTTTGGAAGATTAGGAATACAGTGGATTATGTGCAAGGAAATCACATCCTTTATTTTGAGTTGGTCTGGCCCCTTTACCCATCCGCTAACTAGTGAAATATGGAACCAAGTTCCTCCCATTATATGTTGGTGCTTATGGAAAGAAAGGAACACTAGGATCTTCAGGAACACTGAGATGAACCTGAAAGAGGTATTTGGTATAGGAGCTCAGCTCATTGAAGAAAATATCTCCCTCTTCAAAGGGAGAACCCCAGATAAAGGTCCCACAAAGTTGGAAATAAGCATAGCTAAAGCTTGGCATCAAAACCTGGATGCCAAATTGTATGACAACTCCAAAATTCTAGCTAGGAGAGCCATTATTTGGAAACCCCCTGACAGGAGCTAGATTAAACTAAACTTTGATGGGGCTACTAAGGGAAACCTGGGCAGAGCAAGTATAGGAGGTGACATCAGGGACCACAAAGGAAATTTGTTGGTTGGTTATGCTGGGGGGATTGGTCTCCATTCCTCTATGATAGTGGAAGATAGAGCGCTATTAAAGGTCTTACAGATAGTTGTTTCCTTGGGAATAGAGAACCTGCACATTGAAGGTGACTCTAAGTCCATTATTGATTCTATTAATTTTGATAGACTGTTGGGTTCAAACACTAAGGATATTCTTCTTGACATTAGATTCCTTGTGTCTAAATTAAAATTAAAGGTGGTCAGTCATATTTACAGAGAGGGGAACCAAGTGCCTGACGCCTTAGCCAACTTTGGCTCTCACCGGAAATTGTCCACATGTTCGCGTGATTTAAGTCTTCTCATGCCAAATATTCAGAGTATTATAGTGAAGGAACAAAGCCCTTACTTGACTCATGATGGAAATACAACATGTGCTTAGCTAGATTCTTGGGGGGTCCACAAGCCTTTTCGTTGGGCTTTGTGGTCTTATTGTTCTGATGAGATGGATGATTAGTTGTATCGATGGGATGGAGACCAAGTGGACTTTTTCAAATTATAGAATGGAGCCCATTTGGAAAAAGGAAATCATGTTTTGTTGTGACAAGTACCGGTTGATTAACTCTAAGCTGGATTGTACTTGTTGTAATCTCCTTATGGGGATTTTCTTAAGATCGCAGAGTTTCAAATTCTGTGTTTTTTAATTTGATGTGACTTGTAATTATGAGAAAAAGCTCCTTTTTGGATTTTCTTTATCCGTTATTTTGGTTTCACACCTTATAACTTCTATCTGTGGTATAACTAAAATTTACCAACCTCTAATTGCTATCAATTTAGAGATTTCTAAATATGGCCCCACGGCTATCTTGACTAGATTTCAGTATTTTTGCTATGTGGAAGGCAATCCTTCCCTGCTAATCATGTCCTTTTTGCTTAGCCATTTATGCAAAGAAATCCTCATTAATGCCTATGCTAAGATTGTTACAGGGAAATTATTACCTCATGTGTGTGACCTACCCTTAGGCTTGATTCCCAAAGATTGTCGTTTATGGCATAAATGCCTTATTATGCGGGTGATTTTTCACCTTGCAATTATCTCTAACATTTTTTTTTTCAAGGTTCTTGGTTATACTGTGCCTAGTGCGGAATCATGGGGGGGCATAGGGTGTGGATGGACTTAGATAATTGCAATGAATTCCACAAAGACCCATTGGTCTTGCACATTTATGTCGAAGGTGGAATTGCTCCTCTGATGGAGAGATTAGTGGGCCACGACCCTAATCTGTCGACCCAGTTCATCAACTCTTGGAAGAATCGACATGTGTCTCTGGGAGGCATCTCCTTTATGGTGGATGAGGAAGTTATTGCGTAGGTGACAGGCCTCCAGAGCTCTGGCATGAAGCATCCTAAACATTTGAAGACTCAGGACAATGTTAGTATGGATATTTTTTTGTGGGAGATGAGAATTTGGTGCACAACCAGTCTGGGTTTCAATGGGAGGCTCTTCCTCAGCCGTGGAACCAGGTGTGTCTTGCACTGATGAAATATTTCATGCTAGGAGGAAGGTACAAGACCTATTACTTCTACCATTTTCCCTTATTAAATCACCTTAGGCATAATTTTTTACTGAGCTTTCCCTTTTTTCTGCTAATGGACCTTGAAAAATCAGTCAAAAAATGTGTGGGGTATGCTACTTTAAACCCCAATGAACCAACTCCCCTACCGCTCCACCAGGGTCTTATCCTAAGACTCTACCACTTTCACCTGGATTTATGCCCTCTAAAACCCATTTCAGCCATCTGAATTGAGGAAATTGAGCCACCCACCGAGACCAACTTATCTCCAGCCGAATTGAAAGGCCCTATCAGGAAAAGTCACCCGATCCCCGCTAATTCTCAGAAACCTAAACCTGCTACCAAAAAACTTAAGGGTATTGAGGGAGCTGCCCAAACTAGTGCGGCAGTGAGCCTGTACGACCTCAAGTTAACCCCTGTTAAGATTCCCAATACGCCTACCCCGAGAAGAAAGGTAAGGAGGAGAAGGAGCCTCTGAATAAAGGGAAAAATGTTGTGAGCAAGGACTCATTAGGTGATACGGTGGTGGTGAAGACTGTGGTAATTGGATTTGATGCCATTATTCAATGCTTTGGTAGGTTGGAAAAGAATAGGAAAAAAAGTGCAAGTTAGAGATTTGGACACTAAAGAGGATTTTTCAAACAGCAAAGATAGCAAAGTTGAAGAGGTGCCAGATGGTGAAGAAGGTGAGAAAGCTAGAGGTCCCTCTTCCATTCCTGACAAGGGTAAAGCTCAGAAGGAGGTTTCAGCCTCTTACTCTTCAAAACCACTGGATATTGAGCAAAATGATCCTAACTACACTATGGGCAGAGGGGAGGAGCTTGGTGTGCTGAAAGAAAAATTGGACAAAATGGACAAAAAATTCAATGGTTTGACTAGTTTCATTGTCAAATTAGTTCACTGTGTCACTAGTACTCTGTCGGTTGTCATGAAGGAAGAAATGGAGATGAAGGCTGAAGACCACCAAGAGTGGATCGGTGATGATTTGGTTTAGTTTTTTTCAAAGAACTAGGAGAATACCAACTATTCTACTATTGGTTTGTTGTCGGTCCGAGTGTTGTTAGTACGTGTCTGTTTTTGTTTTTGTATTTTGTTTTGTTGCTTTTTTATCTTGAACTCTATTGGCCCTTGTGGCTCTCTGTGAAGGGTACAACACCCTGAAAATGCTGCTTACATTATCAAAAACATTATGGTTAATAAAAAATGAGATATTTTCTATTATGATTAGGTGAGGTGCATGGTGAATCTTATAAAAGATTTATATTTGTGTACATGTGCTTGTAAGTTGTATTATGTTTTTCTAAGTCTTTCATTGGTGTCATTATGTCTTTGTTCATTTTCCTTGTATATTTTCTTATTTTCATCATATGATTTTCTTATTGTTTTGTTTAGTTTGACATCATGTTTGTAAGCATGAGTTAAGACAATGCATGTCACAATTATAATGTGACAAATTTGTAACCCCATTTTTTTTTATCAATATATTGATGCAATTTGGTAAATTGTAACTTATCAATGTACTAAAGTGTTATAAGAGTATTCATGATATTTTAAAAATAATTAAACAAGATAATTTAATTAATTTCTAAGATTAGGGCAGGTGCATGGAGATGGGTAGTCAATTTGTGGCCACTTTTAAAAAATAGTTTTGAAAAGTCATAACGTGAGCACGTTATAAAGCGCTCATGTTATGGCTTGGTGTGCCAAGCCTGAGGCTCGGCCACAACAATCCCATAATGCGAGCACATTATAACACAAGCGTGTTATAATGTGCATGCATTATGACATGTTAAAAGAAAAAAAAAAAGTGAAATGCATTCGTTCTTGCATACTGTGTTTTTTGTTGTGCCCACGGCCAAACCCCCTATTTTTCATGCTTGCATTCTAGGAGGAGATATTTTGCAAAAATATTCATCAACGGTTGCTATTTCATCACAAGGATGGCACCACGACGATGAGGAGGTGTGATAGGTAAAGATTGTTTGCTTTTTTTTTTTTAATTTGTTAGTTTTAGTTTGTATTTGATATTTATTTTTTTGAATTTGTAGGAGATGCAAATCAACCTGCAAACCCTCAAAATCCTCAACAAGAAGAGCAACCAAATCCTCAACAACAAAATCAACCACAACAACAACCTCCTCCACCAATCACTCAACACCCTCTTGTCACTCAACAAAATTTAATGAGCGAAATTAAGAACAACAAAAAAAAATTTGAGGATTTAATCAGTAGGTTGAGTGATCCAAATGGTTCAATCATGGAAAGAATGACCCTGGCAAGTTCATTGAAAGATATGCTAAAAAATGTATATTTAATTAGCAAACAAATAACTGGATGGAAAGATAGGAGGCAGACGGTTAGGGCTTACTACGCGGATAAACTATCATATAAATATGTAAAGGATTTAAAAATTACAAAAGGTGATTTGTGCTCATTATTCATTGACCCACGCACAAATCAAAATCTTACCCTCAATGCGAAAAGGTTTCCTATTCATTGGTGCCACCACCAATAGATTAGGAACTATTTTTATGATAGGTGGTACATGGTTTTTGATTACCGACTGTGCAACAATTGTGAAGTCTTGCAATATTTCCTTAGGAAACTATACTGTGAGTTCATATTAAACAAAATCCAAAATTATTTTGATATGAGGGAGTTCCAAGGGAGAGGTGGAGGGTCGGCTCAAGATAGACCTAGTGCACAGTCGAATCCTATGTAGCAAGGGAGACGAGCTCTCACTAGGCCGCCTCATAAGCATGTTTTTATGCCTCCCATCGCAAAGGAGAGTGCTAACGTAGAGACATTGCAGGAGATCAACACTTTGACCCAGAGTGTAATCTAGCATACTAGCCCTATTCTATAGCGCCATCCAGGGGAGTCTTTGAGTGGTGGCCTTCGAACCCATGTGTGTCAATCTTGTGGGGCGACTTGTTCATATGACCCCACCGACACTCAGGAGGTTGCTATGTAGGATCTATCTGCAGCTATGGAGATGGAGAGGGAAGCTAACAGTTTGCATGTTCATTGAATTTAATTTATTAAATTTCAATTTTGAAATGCAAGATTAACTATTTTAGTTTTATGATTTTAATAAAATTGCAGGGTCACAGTGTTGAGACTGGATACACAAGCCCTACACCTACTTATTTCTACGGTACACCTATCGGTGGGCTATGTAACTAGTAAACAATTATAAATTTATTACGTGTTAATAGCATTATTTTACGAATGGTATTTTAATATGTGATTTTGGATGTTGAACAGAATAATATTAGAGGTTTCGAGGGAACACCTCCCAGTGCCAGTGGATTTACTCAAACCTACACGCAGGTAATAGAATAAAGAGTTTAACTAATGAATTGTGCTTAATAGATTTGCGTAGTTTATATTCATATCGTTGATTATGTTGCATTGCACATCATTCAAACTCAAAGCATTACTTCACATTCCATAACTAATAACTAGATTTTGATAGATGACAAAATTTCAACTACAATATAGTTGTTTAGAAAGTCAACATAAGCAGTGATGCAATTACTTCACATAGCATAAGTAATAAGTCTAGGAGTAGCTTCCAATTGCATTTACTTGTCATGGCATTCCATGAGACCACTTTTTACTGCTCGAAATCTTTTCAAACAGTTCATTGCCTTGTCTATGCTATGGATGCTTGGAAGGAATATATGAAAGAATAATAGTAAGCAATAGCATAGACAAGGCAATGAGTTTTTTGAAAAAATGTCTCAAAGACTCAACCTTTCCAATAACAACTTACATCAATGGATCATATCATTTTTAAACATTTCACAACCTTTCCAACTTCCTACAATGACTCAATAACCTCTACAACTACTTTGACCCTTGGCATTCCATGCCTTTACACCTTTTTTTCATTTTTACAACATTTGAAATTGACAACTTTGTCAATATTTTGCAATTTTGCACTTTATGACTAAATTAACTAAGACTATTACAACCTCCAAAATGGCTATTTAAGCCTCATTACATCATCAAAACACCTTAACCAATTCAAATTCCTAATTTTTCCGCATGGAGGCATGTGCTTGCAAAGGTTCACCTACACGACAAACTATGGATGCTTGGAAAAAATCTATCAAAGCATAATAGTAAGCAATAGCATAGACAAGGCAGATAGTAGTTTGAAAAAATGCCTCGAAGAAATGTGGTCTCATGATGGAATATCATTCCATCACCATGAGACCACATTTCTTCGAGGCATTTCTTTAAACAACTCACCACCTTTTCTATGATACCACATTTTCCATACATGTGTACCGAAGCATTTTATAAAACTACTCACTTCCTTGCTGCTATGGCTAAAAGCCTAAAATAGGTGTTTTCCAACAAACTATGGATGCTTGGAAAAATATCTATCATAGCATAATAGTAAGAAATAATACCATAGAGAAGGAAATGAAGTGTCTAAAACAATTCCTGAAAGAAATGTGGTCTTATGGTGATGGAATGCCATGATGTGCATTTGTTTGTAATGGCATTCCATCACCACGAGACCCCATTTCTTTGAGGCATTTTTTCAAACAGTTCACTGCCTTCTCTATGCCACCACAATTATTGTACATGTCTATGAAATCATTTGATCAAACTATTCGCTGGCTTGCTACTATGGGTAAAAGCCTAAAAACACGTCCTTTTGAACAAGATATGGATAGGGAAAATAGTAAGCATGATAGTCAAAAATATATAGTTTAATAAATACTCAAAATTTTGTTCATTATATTATACATTATAATTCATAACGTGGATCGCTATTGTAGGTTTTTTGATTGAATAATTTGTTGTTTTATTTTCAGATGTTGCAAGTTCAAACACCTTTGAATGTGATGAGGGAAATGGAGATCGGTGTTTCATCTTCTATACAATCCTCAATGGCTCTCCTAGGGGAGGTATGAGGCAAATTACTAAATTTCAATTTACATTCGTTGTTATAGATGGTAGTTAGTGAAAAAGCAAACCATTATTGATTCATAGTTTAATTTCTATTTGGATGGTTTATGCAGGGCTTCAGCATGCCTCAACCTGGGCATGCGAATATTTCCCTCATGGAGAGTGATCATTAGATGGCAGTAAGTGATTATTTTGTTAAATATATCATTTTTTATAATGTAATTTCTATATATTAATGTCTTTACTTCTTATTGTAAGAGATAAAACATCACCAAGAACTAAACACTAGGAGGAGCAGCAGGAGCACTCCTCGAGCGCAGCAGAAATGAGTGACATATGTATTGCCATCCAATCGACAAGAAAAAGTAAAGAGTTTATCTTGTGAGCATGGAGAGCAATGACTTTTGATTCCATAGCCCTTTGTTGTATGCCTACATGGCAATTTTGTACATATTTTGTATTGGATATATTTGACACTGTATTCCTATATGGCATTCTCGTAAGCCTATATGGCTATTTTGTACCTATATTTCATGCTTATATCGACATATATTGATGTATGCCTACATGGCTATTTGGTTAATACAAATCTTTTTATTGATGGTGTCCATATTTGCATTCCAAATTGATGGTTCAATAGATATGTGTTACATGTATTCAAGTGTATACTTTACAACTTATGTCTATACTTTGTGACTTACGTGTGTTCCAATGTATACTTTGCAACTTACATGTTTTCATGTGTATACCTTGTATTCGTGCATAACTTTGTATTAATTTGTGTATACTATGTATTTGTGTGTATACTTCAAGGCTTACGTGTTTTTGAGCACTTGTGCTTCCCTTATTCACATGTACATGCTTGGATTATTCATGTGTATACTTATTAATTGGTTAGCCCTAGCATTGATCATTTTTGTCCTTCATGGTTTATCTTGAATATTGATTGATTGATGCTAAATAACTTTATCTAAAAGCAAAAAACATGTTTTCAATTGGTATTCCATGAAATGATTCATAAAAAGATTCCAATATATTTAATTATTTGATTGGAACAACTCAATTAAGCAAAGGATACATATTCTTCACAACACTTGCAAAACATAATATTCAAAGTAGATGAAGTAGTTAACTTCTTGACACATTATCATACAAAAATTTATCTTCAAAAGTCTTTAAACATTTTCATAGCATAATCCTGATAGTGCAAAATGAATTGTTATGTTCTTGATGTGTCACCATATAAACACATCGAAAGATTTATATGTCAACTTTTTGCAATATTATTTCTTGTATATGAAATGGACTGGGGAGAAAGCAAGTTATAATTTATAATACAAATAAGAAATGGACTCAATGCTATCCTAGACCCCTCAATAGGTCTATTTAATAAAGCAACACCCTCTCAATCACTCTTCCAATTGCAAAACACCATTAGGCAGCATTTACCAGTCTGCATATCCACAAAATCCATAATTTTTAGGGCATGATTGGCCCTCTAACCCCACTATCCTATAAACCCTCACTTTTCTCAAATTTCGCTAGGGTTTATTGAAAACCCCATATCTAGACATCATACAACCTTAAAACCTCTTCCATCACTCTTCATTCTACCTGCACAAACTTAATTGACCACCAAATTATGCCGCCACTTGACTTTACCCACTTTTACTCCCTCAAACCTCTATTTTTCATTCAAAACCCCTCTTTTCCCAAGTAAGGCATCATGCCATAACATACTTTTGACCTCCCTTGTCCTTACAGACCATTTGAACACATCAAACTCCACAACCTCACCCTATTTCCAACCTATTCTAACTTATTCTTAAGCAATTTCTTCCTTTCACCTCATCTAGCCTTGCTTTTAAGGCCTAAATTATAAATTTTGAACAGGGGTAGCATTAATAATCTCTTCCAATGCCTTTACCAATGTTATTTTCTTATTTGTATTCCCTATCGTACTTACATAATTGACTCAAATGACCCCGCACTAACTCAAAACTAAAAGAAAGATTACAAAATGGCCTATCATGGCCTTATTTGACATTATAATGTCTAAAACCACTAAACTAGACCTTCTTCATCAAATGGAGGAATAAGGTGTTTTCCACCAATGATCATACACTTTTTGTGTGGAATACTCAAACTTCTAAACCGTTGTGTGTATGTTTCTCTTTTCGATTGTTTTACATTCCATCTTACAAGATCAAGTCGGTTGAATGTAGCTCAGAGCAATTCCGCATGTTTGGGTGTGAAAGAGGACCATGTCTAGCGTAAACCTACCTATCGGGATGCATTGGAGCAGTTTGTTTGGTCACACGAATTGCAAAATGAAATTTGCACCACTTTGCCACTTTACATTGCTTCCATTTGACACTTTTTCCATTAAATAAAAATTGGACACCACAGGAAAACGACTATGAGATAACAAAAACCGAGAGTGGTTATTATAGAGGGGCCCAACATGATCCTATAGGCTCAGATGGAGAGTTCGTAAGTGTCATGGTTTCTGAGTAATAGCTCGTCAAAGTTTTCTTCCCTTTTGCACTTTGGACTCTTAAGGGATCGATCTGGTTGAACATAGCTCGGAGCAATTCCATGTGTTTAGGTGTGAAAGAGGATCATTCCTAGCGTAAAAATACCTATTTAGATGCATTGGAATAGTCTGTTTGGTCACACGAGTTGCAGAACGAAAGTTCAACCACTTTGCAACTTTGCACTGCTTGCATTTGACACTTTTTACATCAAGTGAAAATCCGCCACCACAGGAAAACCACTTTGAGATAGTGAAAACCAAGAGAGGTTTTTGTAGAGGGGCCCAATGTGATCCTGTAGGATCATACGATAATTTTATAAGTGTCACGGTATCCGAATAACAACATGATGAAGTTTTCAGTCATTTTGCACTTTGGACTCTTAAGGGATTGATCTAGTTGAACATAGCTCAGAGCGATTTTGGGTGTTTGGGTGTGAAAGAGGACCATGCCTAGCGTAAACATACCTATTTGGACATGTTGGAATAGTCTGTTTGGTCACACAAGTTGCAGAATAAAAGTTGAACCACTTTGCAACTTTGCACTGCTTGCATTTGACACTTTTTCTATGAAGTGAAAATCTGCCACCACGGGAAAACCACTCCAATATAGAAAAAACTAAGATATTTTTTTGTAGAGGGGCCCAATGCAATCCCATAGGATCATACAATAAATTTCTAAGTGTCACGGTATCCGAGTAATAGCATGTTGAAGTTTACACGATTTTGTACTTTAGACTCTTAAGGGATCGATCTGAGTGAACATAGCTCGGAGTGATTCCGCGTGTTTGGATGTGAAAGAGGACCATTCCTAGCATAGACATACCTATTCGAACGTGTTGGAATAGTTCGTTTGGTCACACGAGTTGCAGAACGAAAGTTGCACCACTTTGCAACTTTCAACTACTTGTGTTTGACAACTTTTTCCCCAAGTGAAAATTTGCCACCACAGGAAAACCACTCTGAGATAGTGGAAACTGAAAGAGGTTTTTTTAGAGGGTCCCAACATGATCCCATAGGTTCAGACAAAGAAGTTTCTAAGCATCACAGTATCTGAGTAACATCATGCTAAAGTTTGCACCATTTTGCACTTTGGACTCTTAAGGGATCGATCTGGTTGAACGTAGCTTAGAACGATTTCGCATGTTTGGGTGTGAAAGAGGACCATGTCTAGCATAAACATACCTATTTGGATGCATTGGAACAATTCGTTTGGTCACACGAGTTGCACAACGAAAGTTGCACTATTTTGCAACTTTCAACTACTTGCATTTGACAACTTTTTCCCCAAGTGAAAATCTGCCACCACGGGAAAAGCACTCTGAGATAGAAAAAACTGAGAGAGGTTTTTGTAGAGGGTCCCAACGCAATCCTATAGGATTAGATGAGAATTTTCTAAGCATCACGGTATCTAAGTGACAACATGTTGTAGTTTGCACCATTTTGCACTTTGGACTCTTAAGGGATCGATCCAGTTGAACGTAGCTCGAAGCATCTCCATGTGTTTGAGTGTGAAAAAGGACCATTCCTAGCATAAAAATACATATTCAAATGCATTGGAATAGTCCATTTGGTCACACGAGTTGCAGAACGAAAGTTGCACCATTTTGCAACTTTCAACTACTTGCATTTGACAACTTTTTCCCCAAGTGAAAATATGTCACCATGGGAAAACTACTCTAAGATAGCAAAAACCTAGAGAGGTTTTTTGTAGAGGGTCCCAACGCAATCCCATAGGATTAGACAAGAATTTTCTAAGCGTTATGGTATCCAAGTAACAACATGTTGAAGTTTGCAGCCATTTTGCACTTTGGACTCTTAAGGGATCGATCCGGTTGAACGTAGCTCGAAGCGATTCCGTGTGTTTGGGTGCAAAAGAGGACCATACCTAGCATAAACATACCTATTCAGACGTGTTGGAATAGTCTATTTGGTCACATGAGTTGTAGAATGAAAGTTGTACCACTTTGCAACTTTGCACTGCTTGCATTTGACACTTTTTCCATCAAGTAAAAACTGGACACCACAGGAAAACCACTCTGAGATAACAAAAACTAAGAGAGGTTATTGTAGAGGGGTCCAACATGATTTTGTAGGCTTAGATGGATATTTTTTAAGGACCATGTTTTTCAAGTAATACCATGTCAAAGATTGTTGTCCTTTTGCACTTTGGACCCTTAAGGGATCTAGTCGATTGAACATAGCTCAGAGTGATTCCATGTGTTTTGGTGAAAAAGAGGACCATGTCTAGCATAAATGTACAATTACTATTGTAAATGTACCATGTACTTAGAAGAAGATCAATAAATTTCATGGTTTCCTTGCATTTTTCTGTATTTTTACCAGAAATCTGATGTTTCCTGGAACTGTACAGTTTCATACAGGGTGATTGTGTTCTCTTTTTCAATATCTTTATGTTTCCACAAATCAAATACATATTTAGAAACCCATTTTGATGTTAGGGTGCTTATTTGGTGAAAGTGAATAAGTTTTATGGGGTTTGTGTTGCTGCCCCTGTAGATTTTGATGGAAAAGGGCATGAAAAATGAGGTTTCACCCTAGGGTTTCATAAAATATTGCATGTAGAGGTTGGGTGATTTTCTTTTGAGTTTTTGTAGGTGATTTTAAGAAGGTCTGAGATGGTGGCATGTTCTGGTAAGGTGTGGAACCATTCTTTTCAATAAACCCTCCTCATACTAGCGTAAAATAAGGGTTTTGTGGTTTGGCATGGTGGAGTGAGTTTCTCCTAAGAAAAATTATGGATTTGAGGGTTTGGATACATGAGAATTGCTGCCCCAACAAGTTCATGGGGTTGAATGTTTAAAGGTATGTTCCTTTGTAAATTAGGCCTAGTTAGCCTAATGAGGATAACGAGGAAGGTCATTTTTGATGCACATGTTCCAAGATAGTCACTATTGATTTTGAAGTATGTGTTGTAACTCAATAATGGCTATCTAGATCAGTCATTTGAGAAGTTTGTGAGAAAAGGTCTAAAACTAGGGCTTGCTGACCTACTAGACAAGGTAGAGTGAAGGGTTAAAATTGAAGAGATAGAGAGTTGTTGGTTGAAACTTTGTTTGAAACTCATTCAATTAAGGTTTTGTGAAGATTGACACCCCTTGTTTACATATTCAAATTGAAAACACCTAATTGCAATCCATTCCACCGACCTACTTAACCCTACATCAGTGGAATGGAAATCTTATCAATTAATGGACTCTCAAAACCTTGTTTTGAGGGTTAAAAACTAGTTATGATAAAGGAAAAGGAAAAAGTGTTGCAAATACAAAAAACATCATATCCTTTATTTACTAATTTTGCAATTGTGCAACTAATGCAAGTTTTGCATTTTTACACCAAATGGCATCTTTTGTGCAATATCACTTCTCTAATCACCTAATGACCTCTTTGAGACTTTGAATACATTACATATGACCTTCACATGACCTTTTTCACATTGTTTACATTTTAAAATTCAAATTTTGCAAATTTTCCTATTGAAGGCATTTAGAGAACAAGGTGCTCCTGCACCAAACATGAACTCCAAAATTACAATATTTGAGTAAATCTCATTACAAGTAAATCTCATTACAATGCGTTAGGTACTGTGTTCTCACAGATCTTTTACAATGTCACTCATACATTCGATATTCTCTTTAAATGTCTACATCATAGGTGCTCATTATGAGGTTAACTTCAATTTTGTAACTTGAGATTCCCTCGCTAAGCTTCACATGCTCTTTTATAATGGCTTCAAATCAGAATTGAGATTTGTCAAGATCATCAAAATAAGGATGTTGCATTGCTTTTTTGGCTGAGATTATCTTTGATGGCTCATAAATCAGCATTTTTTGCAACGAGAGACCAATCATTTTTTAGTTTACTTACAAATACGCAAAGTAAAAGAGAAAAAGAAAGAGCATCCAAAATGGAAATGAAATGAAAATAGATTGAAGACACTTATAGATAGGCATTTCAGTCTCTCAACTTAGTCACTCCTAGTCATACATTTTCACTGGGAGTTCCAAGATACCTATTGTACACAACACCTCTCATGAATAGACTAAGTTGAAATTTGAGATCCTCTTATAATGTCTACATCATAGTTGCTCATGATAAGGTTAACTTCAAATGAATAACTTGAAATTCCCTCACCAAGCTTTGCACACACTTTTGTAATGGCTTAAAATTAGAATTGAGATTAGTCAAGATCATCAAAATAAGGATGTTGTGCATTTCTTTTTGGTTGAGATTCTCTTTGATGGCTCATAAATCAGCATTTTCTGCAATGAGAGACCAATCAATTTTTAGTAGTTTACTTACAAATACACAAAGTAAAAGAGAAAAAGAAAGAGAATACAAAATGGAAATGAAATGAAAATAGATGGAAGGAACTTACAGATAGGCATGCCAGTCTCTCAACTTAGTCACTCCTGGTCATACATCTTCACTAGGAGTTCCAAGATACCTATTGCACACAACACCTCTCATGAATAGACTAAGTTGAAATTTGAGATGCTCTTATAATGTCTACATCATAGCTACTAATGATAAGGTTAAATTCAAATGAATAACTTGAAATTCCTTCACCAAGCTTTGCTCGCACTTTTGTAATGGATTAAAATCATGATTGATATTTGTCAAGATCATCAAAATAAGGATGTTGCATTACTTTTCTGGTTGAGATTCTCTTGGATGTCTCATAAATCTACATTTTCTACAAGGGGACACCAATCAATTTTTAGTAGGTTACTTACAAATAGGAAAAGTAAAATAATATGATAGCATTTCCATCAAACAAATTAATGTGCATACAAGTATAAATTAATAAGAATTGATGTGCATACTTGTAAATTAATCCAGTGAACCACCCGGGACTTCTCTACTCTTTATTGTGTCAAGTATTGCCTCGTGGTCAAACTCACTGACCTTCCACAAGACCTTATTCAAAGGTCTACCACCATATTTTTTCAAAAAAACATTGGGTTCCATGACAAGGTTCGAGTAATGAAGAATCTTACGCTACGTGTCAAAGTCCTAAAACAACCAATGTTTAACACTCTTATGTGGGTACCTTCTGAGCCACGTTCCAGTAACAACAACCGATCCTATAGGATATTTGATGTTTTCTCCATCTATAACTGGGGCCTCCAATTTATTTTTGGCCTCAACACAATGACACAAGTAATAGTTTGTTC
Source organism: Sequoia sempervirens (assembly GCA_007258455.2). Classification (NCBI taxonomy): domain Eukaryota; kingdom Viridiplantae; phylum Streptophyta; class Pinopsida; order Cupressales; family Cupressaceae; genus Sequoia; species Sequoia sempervirens. The sequence continues at coordinate 675,874,191 of VDFB02058242.1, read as the reverse complement.
CCTCTTCGTTGTCTTCATCTGCACTAACTGCATAAACTTTCCCTGCATTGATATGTGCAACAAATCTCTTGAAATTAGTCAACATTATGAATACACTACAAATTAATATAACAATATGAAATTTCAAAAACTAAGCAAGCAGATATATTACCTGGTTGAACTAGATTTGATACATGGTCAAATTTGAGCAATGATTCCATCTGTGTTAGTTCCAATGTTGTCAGAGGGTGATACATGTGAAGTGGGATAAGATAACTTGGCAACCATTTGTCAACCCACTCCCCTAACTCACAATCATTCCAGGCTTGCATTGTACATGAAGAACAAAAACATGCCATCTTTCGTGTATCGATACTCCGTGAACCTTCATTTGAGCTAAGGAAAGAGTGTAGCTCACTTGATCCTGTTAGTGTACAAAAATCCTCATATGGTGCAATGTTAGTATCATCCATCAACCAAAAATATCTACGAACTAAAGACGTACCTTCATTACTTGGACCCATCGAAGTATTACACCACTCGATGATTGATCTTGCATCTTTCAACTTTGCACTGTCTTTATACTTTAATTCTTCTCGTGCTAATGCTCTTTTCACGCATGCTCCCCCTTTCCATGCCCATCCTCACAAAAGTTCCACATATGTTGTACACCTATAATGACATGCATCCTGTTAAACCAGTAGAACATGTGTGAGTTCTTGAACTATGTTGCACAGTTATCTGATCATATTATATGTCGACCGTATGCTATGCTCCTCTGAGCTAAATCACTATAGAACATCTAGAAGCAACCTTGCATGAACTCTAGAGAATGTGTGCCATCATCACTAATATAAAAGTGATACTCCCTCAATACCTTCATTTGGTCCTTTGTACTATCAGCTGCATGAATGAATGTTATTTGCACAAATATTGAAACATGTGTGGAGTTGTAATACTGTGACTACACCTCACATTGTGGTTGTAGAGTCTATTTCTTTGCAAATTCAACCACTGATATTATGCTGCCAACTGGAAAGGTGTCCTCGCATAGCTTGAATTGCATTTCTAGCCATCGGGATCTATGGGTATGCCTTACATACTCGTACACTATATTTTCACGAAACATGGACACAAACTGATACACTGGAATCTTCTAAATAACCAAATCACACCTTTTTGCTTGAGACCCATCTTTTGTAGTGTATGCCACTGTTTTATACTTCCCAAACTCTACTAGTTTTTGTCCCACCTCATCTGTGCTTTCCACATGTTGACATACTAGAATACGATGCAAGCCACTACAACGCTCGCATGAACCATCCAAGCATGATGTCTTGTAGAATATTTGGCCATCCTCTATTTCACATAAAAATTTTGATAAGAACTCTCTTGAAGATTTTGGTGGGGCTTCTATGTCACAATCCTGTAAAACATCTTTAGTATGCAAATCACAACATATAGAACGATAAACATCATAATGGTTAGAGAATCCAATATGTAGTCTACAGCAACAAGTAGTGCATGCGTGATTTATCTTGACATAAAAATATTTAAGAATTTTAAAAAATATTTAACAAATACTAATTTGAGGATAATCCATTTGAAATTTATGAAAAAATTGGGTTTGAGTCATATTCAAGAAATGCTTTGGATGTGGCTCACGGTTCCAACTACCAATTCTCCTTACAACATCCCTTTGATTCAGAAATGGCCTTGTGTTATTCTTCCAATACTCTTCAATTAGTGTTCTCAATGCTTCAACAACGTTTTTATCTTTTTGTGGCAGTCTCCCCGAAAATGCCCATAATTCATTTGAATCGGTGCCCTCAATTCTTTGTCACCTTTGAATGGCTTTTGATAAAAAAATTCTACTAATTCTCATTTGTTCACTCATCTTTCTAATGAGACGGGCTCTCTTTGTTTGACTTCTTACCAAAGTTGATGTAATGACATGTCGTGTGACATTACTATCCTTTGAGCGTGAGGTCTTACCTACACTCTCAAATGCATCCATTAGATTCTTCACAATAGTGTTTTCACCCGATGCATTCGATGTTCTCAACCCAAGAGTCTTCATGATGTCTCTATACTTTATACCCCACATCATTTCAACAAATATTTGACATCTTGCGGTCTCATTTAGTCTTTCAAAGTATAATTTCCAAATCTTATTAGCATATCTTCTGCAAGTGCATGTTGGAATCTTACCTTCCATGTGCTACAAAATATCCTCATCAATATTAATCAAATACTTTGGTATTCTACGCAAAATTCTAGGTGGTGTTCTCCTAGGTACATACATCTCAACATTAGGAATTTCATGAATATTTAATTGAGGTGGGCTAGATTGCGTACCTTCAATCAAGGGTGGAGTAGAAGACATACCTTGAGGTTCTCATGGGGATGATGGCATACCTTCATCAAATTCGAGTGATGATGTACTCTCAACTTGAGATGTGTTGGATGGTGTCCTGGAACCATATTCACTTGAGATAGATGGTGTCCCTCCATATTCACTTGTGATAGTTGGTGTCCCTCCATATTATCTTGTGCTTAAGAGTGTCCCTTCGTATGCACTTTTCGTAGAGGGTGTGTCTCCAACTATGGTATATGAATCTGTCTTACCACAATGCTTTCACATTTGTGCCCTTTGTGCTGCCAAATCCTGTTTTCTTTTTTATGGTTGAGGTTCCTCTTTAGTTGGCTTGTTTTCATCAATAGTACCCAATTTCTTCTTTTCACAATATTCCACCACCCATTCTCTCTCCTTTGCTTTTAAGGTTTCATACTCTTTGTCTATTAGTTTATTCCTTCTTCATTTCTTCGGCATGGCGGATAATTTTACCTGTAGCATGGTAATGAGACGAATATTAGTTCCTAAAGTATTTTTCCATTTAAATAAATGAAATATATGTCATTCAAGGCTTCATAAAATATACTTACAATCATCCTATACAAGAGTATTTCTAGCATAGACAAAGGTGGTGTAGGGGCATGCCATGATTACAAGATAGGCAGAATTGCATTGTTTTTCTTGTGTAAATGTGGTGTTAAAGAAGGGCATTGATGAAATGTTGAAGGAACCTTCCATGTAATGGTTTTTTGAGTTTTTGAAAGGAATTTTTGAAGTGTTGTTGGTATTGGTGAGGTCTAGTAAGCCCGATTGTTAAGACTTTCAATAAACCCCAGGTTATTTGCATGAAAGTTGAGGGTTTGGTGGTACAACATTTTAGATGTCAAGGCTCTGAGAAATAATGGTTGAATTTATTTTTTTGTAACACAATTAGTGATTGTTAGTTGATATTTGGTGAAAACAAAGTGTTTTGGAGGTACCTCCTTTGTAAAAGAGGGCTATTTGGTGGCCTAGAAGGTAGGGCAACCTATTGGTTTTCAATATTGTTGCAAAGAAACCTCTTAAAACCTTTTGGTAAGTTGTGTTAGAAGTTGAAGTGTGTCTCAGATGATGTTTGTTAGGTCTTTGTATGACCTTCTCTAAAAGATATTTAGAAAAAGCAGTGTTGGAGGGCTACAAGCCTTTAGGTGTGTGTTTGGGATAAGTTGAGTGTATAGTGTTTAAGGGGCTAGTTTGTTGTTTCAGTCTGATCATTTTGAGTTGGTTGGGGTATTCACCACCTAGGTTGCTATCACGCTGCCCCTACCTTCTCAACCCTACCCTATTGGTAAGCTAGTGGAGCGTTGGCAAGCTAGCTCACTCACTAGCTTTCCAATGCGGTAGGGTTGAGAAGGTAGGGGTAGTGTATGCCTCATGGAAATGGGGTGTCATGGTTATTGAGGCATACGTTGCCTCTACCTTCTTAACCCTACTGCATTTCCAAGCTAGTGGAGCATTTGCAAGGTAGTTCACTGACTAGCTTGCCAATGCGGTAGGGTTGAGAAGGTAGGGGTAGCGTATCCCTCATAGAAATGGGGTGTCACAATGATGTAAATCACCGGCCATCACCGTGACACCCCATTTCCATGAGGCATACATGGTAGAGTTGAGATGGTAGGGGCAGTGTATGCCTCATAGAAATGGGGTTTCATGGTGGTCGTAGAAATTAGGTGTCATGGTGATGTACATCACCATGACACCCCATTTCTATGAGGCATACGCTGCCCCTACCATCTCAACCATTTCTGAGACCAACCTCAACACATAGTTTTAAGGTTTGAAAGTAATTTAAAATGGTGTATTGACCCATTCCTCTCACTATGGCCACTCTAACTCGAGGAATGGGTTTGCAACATCACTAAAAAGGTGTGGGAATGTTGATTAAATACAGGGGAGGTCAAGAGTTGAGTTGGGCATGAAGCCCTAGAGTGAAATTTGGTGTTTTCCATGTGAATTTGATGGGTTTTGACATGCTAAAGTGAGTATTGTTTTAGGGCAGCATTTTTTCTTGTTGAATTGAGTTTTTATAGGCAATTTTAGACCTGTTTGAGGTGGTGGCATATTTTAATAAGGTTGGGAAGTATGTTTTCCAATAAGCCCTAGGTTATTTGGCTTAAAAAGAGGGTTTTTGGTTTTAGCATCTTGGTGGATGAATTTCTGAGAACTAATTATGAATTGTTTTGTTTGAATACATATAATTGCTTCCCACATGTGTTTGGAGGTTTTGGTCAAGTTTCAAGATAAGTTTATTTGCTAAAGTGTCCTAATTTGAGGCCTAGTTGGCGTAGAAAGCCTGATTTGAGAAAGTTGTTACAAAGTAACCAATAGTGGTTTGTTGGCATGTGATTTTGTACCCTGAAGGGTCCTTGAAATGGTTCAATTCTTGGTCTGAAATAATCTTATCGAGAAGAAATACCCAATTGAATGAGTTGGCAATGGTACAAGGAAGAGTGCTGATTTGGTGAAAAGTGAAGAGTTTTGAGAATTGTGTCTTGTGAATTGTTGTTGTTGGTTGATTTTTTGTGTTCAGATGTGTTGCAGGACCTCCCCTAGTTGCATCACAATTCAAATTATTTGTCCATGCTTCCATTTTGAGCTATGATTGCAAGATAGGTTGCACATTTCCCCATATTGCTAACTTAGCCTTCAATAAATAGTCTTCTAACAGTGGAGAGAAGGGTTAGAATCTCTTGTAGGTAGACTAATCAAGGAAAAATTTAAAATATATCACAAATAAAAGTGATGAGGTAGGTTTATTGATTAGGTAAATTTAGAAATAAAGATTAAAACCAAAATAGTTTCTAAGATCTATCAATGTGGGAGGAGTATATTCCAATTTTTTAGAGACATGTATGGAAAATTTGGTAGCATAGACAAGGCAATGAGCTTCTTGGTATAATTGTTTGAAAAAATACCTCAATGAAAGCTTCAGAGAGTGGTATGCACATCCATAATAAAGGATTGAGAAATGATGTTTTATTTTACTTCCTTAAAATGTATGTCATATATATGTGTATACAAAATGTGGAAGCATACACAAGTAAGTCAATTGTTAAATAACAAAATTCATCAAAGAGATGTGGTTTAAAAATGTAATTGGCAAGTGTATAGAATTTTGTAATTTAGAATGTGCATTGACAACCTAAGGTTATAATGACAAACAAACAATGATCAATATGGAATATGTAAAATAACAAAAATGAAAGCAAGCCATAATAGAATGAAAGAAAATGTGTAAAGACTTCACATACCTAAAAAACTAGAGTTTCAAATGGAAGAGTTCAACCCAATTAACTTATTCTTTCTTCAAACTCCTCAACAATTTGACTTTTTCAAAAGCTTGTTCCCTTCCAAACTTCCATTGTATATCATTTTTCAATGGAATTCAAACTTGAATTGATATTATATGTCTTTCAACATGAAAACTCTATTATTTCATGCAAAGGTAGTAGAAAGATCATTAAAAAGGTGGTGGAAAGTAAAAAACATGCATGCACACTTCAAAACATCATCAAAAAGCTACTTTTTATCGGAGCACGTGTAGAACTAGGAGAATATGCAAAATGTGAGCCTTGAGATAATGCGTATATTGAGTTTTTTTACTATTTTTAGTGCAACACAAAATGCGCTCGTGTTATAATGCGAGTGTGTTATTTCTTCCTAAAATGGCCATATCTCTACTTCAAAATGTGCTTGCGTTATGAGAAAGTTGGGTTTTTAATAGATTTATTTTCTCTCTTTGTCTATACCCTATATACCCTAATTCTATCTCTCTTCCCTCTACCCTTAAACCCTAATTCTATCTCTCTCCCCTCTACCCTCTACCCTTAACCCTTATACCCTCTATCCTCTACCTTTTATCTCTCTCTCTCTCTCTCATCTCTCAACCCCTATACCCTCTCCCTCTCTCAACTCCTATCTCTCCTCCTCCTCCTATCTCTCTCCCTCTACCCTCTACCCTTAACCCCTATACCCTCAAGCGCAAGCCCTAGTTCTATCTCTCTCCCTCTACCCTCTGCCCATGTGCGTTGTACCTATATCCTCTGCCTCTCTCTCTCTCTCTCTCTCTCTCTCTCTCTCTCTCTCTCTCTCTCCCTCCTACCTCTCCTTTCTAAGCTCCCTCTCTCTCTCCTCCTCCATCTCTCACTCCCACTCCTCCTCCTCCTCCTCCACTTCCTCTCTCACTCACTCACTCTCTCCCAATCCCTCCCCCCTGCTCTCTCTCTCTCTCTCAACCCCTATACCTTGTCCCTCTCTCAACTCCCTCCCTCTCACTCACTCCTATCTCTCTCCCCTCTACCCTCTACCCTTAACCCCTATACTCTCAACCCTTAAACCCTAATTTTATCTCTCTCCCCATCTACCTTTTACCCTTAACCCTTATACCCTCTATCCTCTACGCTCTATCTCTCTCCCGCTCCCTCCCTCTCTCTCTCTCGTCTCTCCCTCATCTCTCAACCCCTATACCCTCTCCCTCTCTCAACTCCCTATCTCACTCACTCACTCCTTCTATCTCTCTCCCCTCTACCCTCTACCTGTTGTGCCCTCAGCACACACGCCCCGTTCGGAATGGGGACCCTCTTCTTCTTTTGCCTTGTCAGGTCATTTTTTGTCGCCGCCTCATTTTGCATGCCCTATTTTAGTGTCCTGGGTGGTGAACACACCCCCAAAGTCTCATCTTAATTTGACCATTTTTCACCCCTTCAATTTTGATTAAGTCATGATGCCTTGCGGAGTCTCCTTGGTAGTTTGCCTCTACCAACGGCCTTGGAGCCGGTCGGGCCCACCGCTCCAAGTCTCCATTTCTGAGTTTCCACTTTGACTTCACCGTCCCGAATGGCAGGGGGCTTCCGCCTTCCCGGCCTTCGGGACCCGGCTCTCCGTTTTCCATCCGGTGGAACTTGCAAAATTTTCTTGGCCGCTTTCGTCCCCTCCAAGCCTGACCCTCTGAACTTCCGCTCCTGGAATTCCGTGCGGGCCTCGTCGTTCCCGATGGTGAATCTGTGGTGGAACTCCCTCTTCCGGGCCCCGAAGTCCCCTTGGTCGTCATTTTCCAAAATGAATCTTAAACGGTCGTTGCCTCGCAGAATTCTAACCCTCAGGCCCCGGAACTCCCACCGTCATCCGCGAATTCAAATCCACCAACCATCTGCTATGTCGTACTTGCATTTAATGAAGCCATTAATGGCAGTGGGAGTATAAATATCTTGAGCAACCTGTCATTCTCACTTGTCAAAGTTGTAGAGAGGGGTCAAAGTGCTTGCCAAAGAGGATCCCTATATTCATCAATTGTCGCCCTCACACCCGTTGCTGTCACTTGTCGATCATTAGTGGATTTCACGTTTTGTCACATTGGATTCCCGAGGTAGGTTTTCCGTTTGCCTTCTCGAGAAGTTTTTATGCCTTTAAATGACTAAAATGATGAACAACATCAGATAAAACACTTTTAAATTGATAAAACATAAGGCAACGCACAAAACCTGTATTTTAGAATCTGTTAGAAACCTCTGCAACGCCCTCACGATTGATCTGGAGGTCAACCCCCACGCGGCTGTTCTTCCCTCAAGGCATTCGCGTCGTCTGTGCCCAGCCTCCTCCATCTCCAGTGGGTCTTGTCCAAAAAAAAATTATTTTCAAATGACTGCGTCATCGCTCGGGCCCAGATCCTCGGGTTTCCGTTGGTGATTCACCGTCTGGCGTCAAACTTAAAACTTCAAAATCGACCTCCATTCTGGTCCGTCGAGCCCGTGTCCCCGGACTTCCACGTCTGAGATTCTGCTAGGATCCCTCTATTTTGACCAGCGAAAGAAACATATCCTCCCACCTCCCGGACCCCAGACCTCATTTTTATGACCGTTCCCTCACTAAAACCCACCCTTCCAGCGCCTTGCCAGGTCCTGATCCGCGGACCTCCATCCACGGATTTCCGCGGGAGCTTCGCCGTTTTGAACGGCGATCTGTTGGCACCTTCCCGCATCCCAAGTCCTGGGTGAGCTTTTGCTGTGAGGGTTCCAAACTGATGAACCTCAGCATCCTTGCCCTTGCCAGGCCCTGCCCTCTCGAACTCCATTCGGATTCTGTCATCCCTAACATCAAACCTTCACCAGAACTCCGCCCTCTGGTCCCCGAGGAATCCTTGGCCATCTGTACGCAAGATAAATTCCAAACGGCCGCTGCCTTGCTCCTTTCCGGCCTCTAGAATCTACCTTCCTGCTCATCGCGAAACTTAATGAACAAAATCAAAACGCCCAACCTAAGTGTCAGGTTCGGTCTGTCGAGCCGCCCCCTCCAAACTTTCATCTAACGATCGCCAATCTAAACGGCGAAAGCACAATGGCTTCCCAGCCCATGAGGCCCAAAGGCTTTAATAACTGAAAATCACCAGCCACCCTTGGACCCTCCAGGTCCCAGAACTCCATTTCTGCCTAGCCATTTCAAACAGCCAACTCTGAATGGCTTTCCAGCCCTGTACCTTTGGGTGCTCCTAAAACAATCCAAATGACCTCAAATTTGTAATCTAATCTCGACCCACGTGCTCAAATTTGGCCCTCTTCGCTACGATCCTTTTGAACCATCAAAATTCGGTCGGGGGAGGTCTCCCAAATCGCTCTACCATGTTTTCCCTTTCAAAACAACATTCCTGCCATGGAAGTCTGGGCCTCCGAGCCCGGATTGTCCGAAAGCCCTCAATTAAAAGGCTAATGACATCTGGAAGTAGAAGTATCATTTTATGAACAATAAATTGTTTGAATTTGATTTCATCCATGGGATTTCGACTAATGTCAAGACTTTCATGATCAGTTCCACTAACTGTGTCTTTTCTTTCAAAATATATGGAATCGGGTGCAGGACCTTCAGGGGTAGCTGTAGAAAAGGACAAAGGAAAGAAGTCGGGCAAGACTCCTCAAGGAAAAGAGGACAAGGACCAAATGAAGTACCAGTTCCAGGGTGAACTGTTGCATTCAAAGGTTACCACGGATTGGAAAGAAATCACCGACACCAATATCGGCCATGTCGATATTGATGAGTTTAAACAAAGGGTCAGGGTCAACCCGATGACCAAGAATGTGAGGCTTATCAAACAAAGTGGAATTGAAAAATTTGCAGGCTTCCCTCCATCCCTCGTGGCCCCTGAGCTAGTCATGGCTTGTCGGTAGGCATATCAACCATATACAAGGACAATTGTTGACAAGGATGGTAATATTCTAGTAGATATGTCAGCTAAAGGCATTACAAAGACCTTCTATATTCCCACTTTTCAAGAAATGGAAATGCCTACCATAGAGGAATTCCAGGCAGCATGGGATGACAACCCGACGGGCTGCAAAAAGTTAATAAATCAGCATTGGCTTAAGGAAAAATGGGGCAGCGCTACGAAGGTTCCTCACGAACTCTTCCATAGTGATTTCCATGAAGATTACCATGACTTGGTCAGGATGCTAAGTAGGGCTATGGGTCTTCCTACTGCGGCCTTCTTTCAGGAGTGGATGGTATACTTCATCGAAACAGATCCTCCGCGGGAATGAGGATGTCACCACAAAATCCTCGTTCTACTGGGGAGGTATAATAAGCAACTACTTCCATGAGCAGTTCATCAATGTGAAGAAGAGTTCCAAGTTTTACATGACCTCATATCTCATCTACTCCTTGGCAGACCAGAGATGATACAATGGGTTGTTTGTGGCACCCGATGAAGAGCAGGGTCAAAAATTGAAGACCTATGATAGGTACCCCCAACTCTAGTACCAAAATTTCAAGAAGGAATATTGCAGGGTCAATGACGCCTTCATTGGTCATATCATCAAGGTGATTGTAGGGGATTTTGAGAGAAGGGTCTCTCACAGTGCTTGAGCATTCCTGAAGCAGTATGCCTTCCTTTTTATTCAATATCTGAAGTTCACATACATTCGCGCCCAGGGCTTCACGGAAAGGCCAAATAAGCTGCCCCGATACCCCAACAACCGGATCATCCTTTTGGAACTTTTTCGACAGCTCCAACACATACAGGTGGTCCTCACCATCAAGCACTTGGCAGGGATCCCCTATCCCCTAACTCTCGGCCAAGGAATGTATAAATTACAAACTTCCCAGTGCGATGGGAACTCTAAGAAAGAATTGAAAGATTATCATTTTCACCTGCACACTACTCGCCCGTGAATGGACCCATATGGGCATGTAAGGAAAGCACTAGGACCAGGGTTCGCTCATTTGCACCACATTGAAAACTTTTGGGGGGATTGTTAGGATGATAAGGAAGTGCGTGCAAGGCACTATATGTGGATGACTGCGCATTTTATAAGAAAGGTGCAGCCATTTCCCATACCAGATCAAGTCAAAGAGGACGAAAGCACCGTAATGGACCCCAGGTACCCCGCAATCACCAATTTTTTGATACCAACAATAGACTGGGATGAACAGGAGGTCAATGACCTCGATATTATAACCAATCCAATCTTGGCCCATACCAAAGAGTGGGTGGATGGACAAGTGGCCCAACTGAAACAATAAGGGGCGGTCATGACATACGAAGGGCTCAAGAGTGAGCCAAGTGCCACGGAGGAGGCCACTACCACTACTTCAATGGGCGGGACATCCAAGTCTCCTCCAGTCACCAGATCCAAGAAGAGGAAAGAGATGGAAACGAAGCAGTCTCTTGATCCCAAAGTTTATACAAGGAAAGATCTAGGGGGCTCACCTTCTAAAAGGCTTAAACAAACAAGGGGCACCACAGAGCAACCCTTAACCCAAGAGGAAGAAGAAAAAGGTACAGACCAAGTAAAACCCCTTTCGGCTCTCCCTGTTTCAACTTCCCCATCATCCACTTCTCTAGCCATGATCGCCAAATCCCTGCCAGCAATGGACATCTTCGTCCATCTTGCCCCTTCACTTCCGACCGAGCCTGTAATAGTCATTGATTCTTCCTCTACCATAACTACTCCTCCTTCCTCCACTACAATGTCACCTACCACATCGCTCCCTTTAGCTATGGTGATGGCACCAATACTCGCTTCTGCCTTGCATGAGGCCTTCTCCAAACATATGCAAAGTCTCCCTTCCAAGCTCTCCCAAATCCTTATGGACCCCACTCTTCAAGCGGCCTTGGCGTAGGTCCTCGCTACTGCTAAACCTTCACAGCCTCCAGCTATGGAGGCCACCATGTTGATTTTTGAGGAGTGGGAGAGGCAAGAGCAAGAGTCCTCGAGGCAATTTGAAGAAGAGGCTGATGAATACCACAAACACCTAGAATATGAACACCAGACAATTGATAGGGTGGCTATGAGGAGGAAGGAACAGGATCCTTTGATAGCGGAGATGAGGAGGAATATGCCGGTGGTAGGGTCATCGTGCAGGCCTTCGACGATGATCTTGAGGAAGAAATGGCCCGACAGCCAAAGGGTACTAAAGAAGAGGCAGAAAGGTTGCCTCTTAGAGAAGAAGGATAGCAACAAGAGGACAATCCAGGAGAAGATAAACCTGAGGGTGAGGCTCAAGCTGTCAAGCGCCTCAAAATTGAGTAGCCCAAGGAGCACGTGCGTGAGGTTGAGAAAATCGAAGAAAAGAAGGGGAAGGAAATGGAAAAGGAAGAATGTCCCCGGCAGCAATTATCTACCAAGCCTCCTATTAAGCACCTTGTGTTCGTCCAGGACTCTGATGAAGAAGAAGATACTACTAAAGCAGAAGAAAGGGCCCCAGGAGATAAGAAAATAGAAGCCTTAGCCAAGGAGGGTGAAGGCGATCATGAATCACCTAAAGAAAAGGCTGCTATGCTTGAATGGCTGGAAAAATAGCTTGAAAAGAAAACTCCCACACCAAAAGACCCGAGGGCGAAGCTAAAGGCTATCTTAGCCCGAGCGCAGATCATAACTCAAAAAGAGAAGAAGCCTAAGATCAGATCCAAGGTAACAATGGATGCTTAAAGGTCATAAAATTTTGTCTGAATGCTTGCCCGATTGATGGGCGGGAGGGGAATAGCTTCTCTTTATCTCCACCATTGATTTAGGAGCTGCTACTAGAAAGAAAAGAAGGTGGGAGCATCTTGGCTAGTCATTAACTCTGATGGTACACCTAATAGAATTAGGACAAGAAGTTTGAAGGATGAGCTCAAAGCACAGGTGGCTGCCTTGATGGATTACATCCAACAGTGGTCATCAATTGATGACCTTCCCACCACATCTGTGGCTCCACCCCAACTGTTGTCCAAAGAACAAATTGAAAAGTTGGAGAGAAGAAAGAACTTAGACAAGACTTCTGAGTGGTTAAATAAGTCTTATGCGTCAAAACATGGGGTGTTTGGGTTGTTGAGCGATAACAATTTCTTAGATCTACAGCAATCTTTGGAAGGCACGAGGAAGCTCTGCACTGACTTCCCTACAACGTATGACTCTACCTTTCCAAAGATCGAAGCCATCCTCTAGTTACCAAAAGCCACATGGGAGAAGGAGCTTGCATTCAAAAGGGACGACCACTGGCTGATGGATGTCTGGAGGCAGGATGTTGACAATAGAAAGGAAAGGTTGGAGCAAATAATGAGTAAGGTGGATCCAGACATCAAATGGATCAAGGAAATTAGGGAGGAATGTGCTTGATATCTCAAGTTGATGACGGAGTATGACATGCCTACAATGCAGATGGATCCAGAAAAATTAAAACCTTACTTTCAGAATAAAATGGGGGATGGGATGTCTAGTGAAATAACAGTGGAATTCATGAGTTTTGCCACCCATTCCTTCAATCAATCAAAGTTGTTCAGGGATCAAGGCACAAAGTACGATGAGGACTAGAAAAAGCTTGAGGATAATGCAAAGGAATGGAGCTACCAAATGTTGGGGTACGAGAACATTGAGGTGGACTAGCTCCAGCCAGTCATTCTAAAATTCATGGAGTACACAGCATCAAAGAAGCGGGAGGACAGCCCTATTGGCAATGAAGAGCTCCCCAAGGAGTAGCTACAGTAAAAACAACAATTAGCAAAAGACGAAATTGCTATGGTGCTGGCACTAGATGACGAAATAGGGAGAAGACAAAATGTAATTTTAAATTGTAATATATTAGGGGTTGGTAAAACCCTATTTTGTAATGAATCATGGCCACACAATGAGAATTAATCTTGACCATTCATTTGACCTTTTGGGCACTATAAATAGGGGTCTCCTCTCATTTGCAAAGGGAGTTGAGTTGTTGTAAAGACATGCTGCTGAATTTTTTAATCAAAATACATTGACTTGGTGCATTTTCTAATTTCTTCACATGTTTCATGGTTCAACCTCCATTGTTACATGCTTTGCTTAGATTTATATTTCTTCTTTAGTTAGTTGTGTTCTTGATTTGATAGATTTTAGAAATGTTGTTTTGTGGTTATGAAAATTCTTGCTGTGTAGATGCCTTCTTAGTCCATACTTTTTGCTATTTGTTGTTGGTAGATAGTTGTGCAAAGTTAGTTTGGGCTTAAATTCAAAGTTTCTCCACACTTTTATCTTTTTTCATGCATGTATATGGTGAATGGAAGGTGAAATATCTGTAGACCTTAGAAGATAGCACAAGTTTCATGAGACTGCAAAAATTCTGGTTAAGTGAAATATTGTTTTGAGGAAGTTGTCCATTGCAGGAACCCCATGATCACTGTTCATAGTTAGTTATAGGTCCAGGAACCTTTCATCTCCCTTGCTCTTTCCCCCTTTTTTTAGAAATAGCCCATGTCAAGGTTCATTGCACATTGTAAAGCTAAACTTGAAGAAACATCGAAGTTTTGGATCGCTGTCTGAACCTACAGCAAAATGAAACTTGACCTCCATCTCAAAAACTTTGGAATTGAAGATCTACCTCACATCCAACTACGTAAGTCCCCTATGATTACCAGAAAAATCACATCAAAATCAACTAGGAGTTCCATGCAAGTCATGACCTGACACTCAAGAGACCTTGGGGAGATTTTCAGCAACTTGTCATTGGAGATTTCCTTTCAAGAGAGGTAGTGCACCTGTAGCGTTGAGAAGTGTGTAAACACCATCAACAAACACTAGTTTCTCCTTATCTTTGACCTCAAATCCTTGTGGTTGTTCCATATATATTTCCTCTTCCAAATCACCATGGAGAAATGTGGTTTTAACATCAAGCTATTCTAAATGTAAATCTTCAGTAGCCATAATACTTAAAACAGTACGAATAGAAGTCATTTTAACAATCAGAGAAAAGATTTCATCAAAATCAGTACCCTTTTTTTTGCAAATCCCTTTACAACTAACCTAACTTTAGATATTTTCTTACCTCCATCTTCCTCTTACAACTTATAAACCCATTTGTTTGGTAAAGCCTTTTTAGCTGCAAGAAACTTGCATAATTCCCAAGTCTGATTTTTCAGCAAAGAGTCCATTTCTTCTTCTATTCCATGCTCCCACTAAACCTGGGAATCCACTTGCATAGCTTCATCATAGCATTATAGTTCACCAACATCAGTTAATACAATAGAATACAAAGAGGAAGAAAATATTTTGGGAGGTCTACTTATCCTTGAAAATCATCTAATATTTACTGGAGTTTGTGGTATTTTTTGTTGATGTTGTTGCAGAGGATGAGGAACCATTGGAACATCGTTGTTCAGAATATCATCCAACACTACATAATCATTTTATATCTTCTCATGTTGCTGCAACTAATCTTTGTACAACAATTTCTCATTGAGTATGATATCCTTGCTTCTCACAATTTTTTGATTTTCAAAATCCCAAAACTTATAACCAAATTCATCAATGCCATATCCAACAAATATACATTTATTTGAATTAGAATCAAGCTTAGTTCTATTTTCAGAATCTACATGTGTAAATGCTTCACAACCAAAGGTCTTGAGAAAAGAATAACTCACCTTCTTACTTGTCAATGCTTCCTCTGGAATACCACAACCCAAAGGATTAGAGGTACCTCTATTAATCAAATAAACATCAACATTTACAACCTCTACCCACATGTTTAAGGTCATCCCAACATGCAATCTCATACTCCTTGCACACTCCATTATTGTCCTATTCATGCACTCAGCCACTCCATTTTCTTGTGGAGTCCTTGGAGCCATTTTCTACCTACAAATACCATTAGAGGAACAATAATCTTCAAAATGTTTGCTGCAATACTCACCACCATTATCAGATCTGAGACATTTCAATTTTTTACCCTTCTCATTCTCAACCAAGATTCTCCATTTAAAAAAAAAATTGCGTACATCAAATTTCTACTTACAGAAATAAATCCACAACTTTCTTGTTGCATCATCAATAAAAGTGACATAATACTGAGAGCCATCGAGAGAAGATACCTGAGATGGTTCCCATACATCTGTATGCACAAGCTCCAATTTCCCATCTTTCTTTTGCTTCCCATCCTTGAGAATACTAACTCTATTTTTTTTTTCATACACACAACTTTCACAAAAATCCATATTAACACATTTTAGACTTGTTAGAACTTTCTTTGAATGAAGCACTTTCATATCTTTTTCACTCATGTACCCAAATCTATTATGCCATAGTGTTGTTTCACCCGTAACAACTATTTGATTTTCTACTTGCTAACCTGCAACAACTATTCTTGAAACTATTACAAAACCTATAACAACTGTTGTCGAACCTGCAACAACTGTTATAGTTGTTTTTTTCCAGCAACTTCCTTGTTTGATTTTTATCTACAATAACTAAAATAGAAGGAATAGTATGACATGTACAAATATATAAGGTGCCTACTTTCACACCTTTTGCTACCACTAAGGTACCTTCTGTAACCTTCCAATTTTTATCACTATATGTAACAACACAACCTTCATCATCTAGGTGCCCTACTGAAATTAAATTTCTTCTTAACCTTGGAACATGCCTTACCTCTTGTAGTAGCTAATGATTCCCATTCTGCAACTTGGTCTTGATTCTTCCCTTTCAAACAATCTGACAAGGTTTGGTATCTCCCAAATAAACCAACCCAAAATCCCCTTGGACATAATTAATAAAATAACCTCTATGGGGCGTACTATGAAATGAAGCCCCTGAATCTAGCACCCAAGAACCATCATCATTATCAAGGGAAAGAATCAAAGCATCATTATCAAATTTATTACTTACCACATTTTCCTCTTTATTTCCTTTCATTTTGTCTCCTTTATTTTTTCAAGACCAACAATCTTTCTTTAAATGACCTGACTTACTACAGTACCAACAATCCTTCTTGTCTCTGGATTGGGACCTCTTGTCCTTTGGTTTGCCTCATGACTTACCATAACCTCTAGAATTATTTACTCTCTCCTTTGTTTTTCCCATACTTTTTGCATTCAAAACACTGTCTGATGTGGATGTACCACCTAAGCTTTTCCTACAAATTTCCTCACTCAAAATCACACCAACAACATCATCAAATTTCAACATATTTGAACCAGAAACAAAATTACTAACAACCATTACCAAGCTATGCCAACTTTCAGGCAAAGAACACAAAATCAAAAGAGCCCTAACTTATTCATCAAAGTTTAAATTTATAGAATTTAATTGATTAGTAACCATATTGAACTCATTTAAATGATCAATAATTGACCCACCTTCTACCATTCTAATATTAAATAAATGCTTAAGAAGAAATACCTTATTCGAAGTGGAAGGATTTTCATATAATTTTTCCATGGTTTGCATCAACTCTTTAGTTTTCTTCACTGTTGAAATATTAAATGCCACCAGTTGTGCTAGGCATAAACGAATATTGCCAAGTGCCTTTCTATCTAGAATATCCCAATCCTCATCATAAATAGTTGAGGGTTTCTTGGCTTTCCCCTCCAATGGTCACCATAAATCCTTTTGATAGAGATATTCCTCCATCTGCATCTTACATAACTGATAGTTCTGCCCATTGAACTTGTCAATCTTAAACTTGCCCTCATCTTCCATAACTCCCACTCAAATGTGAGACTCCCACTCAATTGTGAGATCTTCCTACAGAGGATAAATAACCACAACTCACTTGGATACCACTTGTTAGGGACTTGAAGGTAGATTTCTATCAGTTAAATACATATTTGATCAATAAAACAAAGAAATGGACACATAGAAATTATGGAGAGAAAAAGAAAAACACAAAGATTTAACATGGTTCACCCAAAACCGGGCTACATCCACCAACATAGGGTCCAATATATATTAAACTTCCAATAAATAAGCTTTACAAAGCTTGCAACAACCACTTCAACCTACATCAACGCTTTTATCCACATTTTACAACTGTTGTTTTTACACAACCTTTGCTGCATGTACCCACGATGCTTCCTACATTTTTCTAGCCACTACTTTGCAAATTCCTACTAACATTTTTCACAACTTACTACCCTCAAAACTCATCACCAAGTGTTCTAATATGCTCCCACACATGTCCCATTAACTACAAATGAAGTGTGGCCATTGGTTGTGCCTCATGTGCACCCAATAAAATGGTTTCTTTTGGGCGACTACATTTAATATTTTTAGATGACTTTTAATTTTATATTATATAATTGTAACTAATCACTTCCAACATTTACTATTTGTTTGTAACCACCTTTTAGATATAATTTCAGCATAAATATTTAATAAGTGCAACAAATTATTTAATGAAAATAATATTAAGATTTTGCGACTGAGTCTGATTGGTCTCCATAACACAACAAATCCTTGCATTTACCACAAAGGGACCAAAAACCTCAACCAAAAATTTCTTGGCTCTCCCTTGAGGATAGTAGCCAAGCTCATCCCTTTGGTTGATTTTGTGTTCCAATATTTAGTTGGAAAGATTGATTTAGATTAAGTCATTTAGTTTAGATCCCCTTCTTTTCACCACTAAACATTTTGGTGAGCCTAACTTAGCTTACAATTGCAGACCTTCTGACATAATTGCACATATTCTTTAATCTAATTGTTTACTAAATTCATTATATTATTGGATATCTTATTTATCATTTGCAAACAACGTATCCTTAGTTTATCTTATTTATCATTTGCAAACAACGTATCCTTAGTTTAGAAAATAAAGAACTTAAATTATTGTTCTCTTCTCTTATTTCAAAACACAAAACTAAAACACTCGCTATTATTCTAACATATCATTAGCATATTTGTCATGTCATCACTTTCTTCTATCTACACTTCTTAGGAGCATTTCTATGTCCTAAAACTTATACTTGATTTATGAGTTTCACGACTCGGTGTTCTCAATATGACATTCTTGTGAGAAGAATTTATTGAATTATGGCTTCATGTTCTTTGAATAGCTTTAGTGTTGAGCTTGAGTTTGTTATCTCATTCACCCAAGGAGCTTTTGGAACACAATCATCTTTGGATCCTATTCGTACCTTGCTAATATTTTTTGAGTCACAACCCCCTCATGATCTTATTAGGTTTGAAAACTTTGTGGCATGTGTTCTTAAGGCTCAAATTTAGAAACTAGACACAAAATTGGTGGGTCTCCAACAATTCTTGAGTATAGAATATGCAGCTAGAGAATCTTAGGAGATTGTTACTTAATTATTTGCAAGGAATAGAATTTCTACATAGTCTAGCTCACATTCAAGCATTGTGTCATTAACTAGTTGCAAGGAGATTCTCAATAATACATCTCTTCAAAACCAAATAGGGAAGTACATTTTGATACCCATGTTGACATCTCCTATTCCAATATTCAATTTTTCTATTATAGCCATTGCTTCATAGTCTAGTAATAGTGTTAACACTAGTTTTAGGGTTACATCTAAGAATCCTATAAACCAATATAGCTTTGTCCCACCTTCCTCCAGCCTCCCATTTACTTCTCAAAATTTCAATCCAATTTATTCCCAACCTATGGTTAGCCAACCTTGTTCACAATTCACTTACCATAATACTAATCCACCTATCACTAGCCCTATTCCTTCATATTCTACCCATTCTAAAACTATCCCACTTACTGATCCTATCATTAACTAGCTCTTGCAAAATGTGAGCTCTTTATAGCAACAAATATTGAATATTAAATAAAATCCAATCCCAATCTAACACCCCATTTTGAGAAATATAATGGAAAAAGAGGCCCTAATAACCATGTGCCAACCTTTATCACACTATGTAGTGACTTCCTCTTTGAGGATGCTCTATTAGCTAAACTCTTTCCTCGATCATTAAAAGACATTGCCTTGGATTGGTTTTGTTCATTGCTAAATAACTCAATTCATTCTTTTCAACTTGTCAATCAATTTCTCCTACATTTCCAAGCCAACATCGGACCTCAAGTCACATTGACTAATTTGGTTCATTGTAACCAAGGGGTGAAGGAGAAGGTGACTAACTTTATTGGGGATACCAAGCCCTTTTTTCTCAAATCTTGTATTCTCTTTCAGATGTTGATGTGCAATGGATTTTTATTGGAAACATACAACCTCACATTTGAGATAAAATATTGTTGATGTGATATATTTCATTTACACATATTTACATAACTCTTCATAATTACTAAATTTTAATTAGCCAATATGAAACAAACAAGAACTTCATCAAAATTAATTATCCTTCTTCCAACAATACTCAAGCATAGGTTACGATTGCAATATCTTCAATTACAACCCCATATTAGTTAAATCCAAAGAATAGATAGATATCCCAACTTATTGAATCTCTTCATTCCATTATGCTACAATTTCTTAACAATAACTTGATTCAACTTACTCCTATTTTTCTTGTAGACACTACTAAACCTCTACCTCCTTCTTATGACCTGAAGGCCTTTTTTCAATATCATCGAAGACCTAAGAATGATATTGATTGATGCATGCATCTTAAGCACCAAGTGTAGGACCTCATTGAATCTAATGTTATTCAAGTTGCTAGTGAATGACAAATAAAATAAATCCATAACACTTGTGAATTAAAACTTGCAAATCTATAACAACCTGCTACCTAGCCATTCAACTAACCTGGTAGAGCCATAACCCACTTCCATAACCTTTGATCATAAAAGAAAACCATTGGATAATATAATTACCATGAAGATTCTCACACTCACCAAGAAAAAACTAAGTTCCTTCCTAATATTACCTTCATCCACTCGATACCTTTATTCATGCACCTGATGGTCTTCTTTACATCACCGCTAGAATTAATGACATACCCACACAAGGAGTACTCATTGATCATATATGCTCGGTGAAAGTAATTACAAAGGATTTATTTTATGTGCATGATATGTACTGAGAAAGTTATGAATAGTTGGAAGTCTCGGTTAGATAACATGATGGTTCCACCTCCTCTATCCTATCTAGGACCATCAAAAAAATGCTTGACATAGTATAGACCTCACACTTCAAGTATTTCTTTTGTTTTTCCTATCTCTTCAGAGTATAGAGGAAAGAATTTTGATGTGTGAAAACCCTCTCTTTTTGTCTCCTAACCTTTGATGGCTCCTTCCATTCCTCCTCTTGCAAAGGAAGAAAAGGAACTGACATTGGAAAATACCCAAGTCCCCCATACACATGCTTTGAATTATAGATGACAAAATTGAAATGTGAAAGAATGCAAGAGATGATGGCGTGCTATGGCTCACCAACTTGTGGCAGGAAGTGAACCTTTGCCTAATAATCATTATCATATGTAGCCAAATCCTAACACAATCTCACTTCCTTGCCCATCTTCACCATCCCCTAACTCTACTTCACCCTTGTCACCTAAGCGTAAGTTTGAGCCCTACCTTTCCCAGCCAATCCAAAAACTTAAGTGCTCACCACCTTCACCGCCATCAAGTCCATGGGATTATTCTATTCATCCTCTCAAAGCTTCTTCTTCTTCTATGATTAATAGTAATCACAACCGTGTTAGAACTATCATATCACCAATTGTGATGTATTTAAATAGTGATTTGGATGATATGGTTGAACCATTGGAAAACCATTCATAATTATCCTTCATTTTCACATAATCAATGAACTTGGCTTCTATAGGCATGTGTGATGATCCTTCTCTAGTGAATAATCCATCAAGTACTAAACCAAGCACCTCTCCTTGTATTGCGCTCACCGTATTCCCTCTAGCATATTGCACATCATCTCTTTATGAGGAGAAAGATTAGGATGTGGATAATTTGTTATAGATCGACTCACAAGTGTGGTACCCTTTGTCTTTGTGTTATATTCTAATGTACTATTATCCTCATAATGTGCTTTTCCGGTGTGTATTTTGTTTGTTAGTTCTCTTTGGATGACCCTTGATGCTCTTGGTAGCACAAGGATACAAAGAGAATTAATTTGTTGTGAAATTCCTCTTTATGTATATTCATTCTTTCATTTATCATAGATGTAATTTTTATGCCTTTTGGGGATGATGTAAGGTATCAAGACATTTAGGTCTCTTACCTATTGACCCAATTTTTTTCATTTTTTTTCATGTGCTATTCTTCTTTTGTACTCATAGGTCCACTGTATTTGGGGAATGTTATCAATTCAAAATTATTATGCATTATTTATCATATATTCGTACTAACCCTAGGCCTTTGGATCCCTTATGTGTTATTGTGCGATATTACTTGTTATATATGGCATTACATTGGTTTTCTTGTTATGGGGGCAACCCTTTATCATGATGTAGCTTTTTGGAGCACATCATTTGGCATATGCTTCTATAAAGCCTTCAAACATTTTGATGAGGGATACACTGCTCGAAACCCACACAAAACACAACAATAGATACCAACACAAAAGATGTGAGACAAAAAATAACTCACTTTCAATTATGTTCAGAAAATAAAATTACAGATTCAAAAATTACAGTGTTATAGCCTCATGGGCTTGATTCATTACAATAAAATCAACTCTCAAAGAAAATCTATTATTTAGAGCCACAATTTGCACTAATGGAGCCACCTTCTAAAACCCCCACTTAACCCTTTTCTTTTGCCCAATAACTGCCCTAGAATGTTCTAGAAAGTGTACTTTCCCTTTGTTTTGGTGCCAAAAGTCCCACCATTTGATTTCTTGCCTAGGAAGATATTTTAATGAAATTCACTTTTTAGTGGGGTAGCTTCTCGGGGCCATAAATTTTGATCCGACCATCACATTTTCAATTATATTATTAGAAAGATTGTGAAGAGATCTACAACCATAATTTTCTAGATCTAAAAGATCAGAGACTTTGCACCTTGTTCCAGGGCTCCAAAGGGCCTCAATTTTTAGTTTTAAACTTCATTAGAGAAATTCCTTGGGATGAAAATTTAATATCTTCCAAACAATATGAGATTTGGAGATGATTCTTTCACCAAAAAACTTAATTTTCCAATTTCACTCCTTGGGGTAAATTTTCGTGTCCATACAACCCAAATAGGTCGACTTACTAAAAATAGCATGTGACTATTTTTGGTTGTTTCAAACTTCTAGCTATCCCAAAGACTGCATGAGTTTCCATGGGCCCTAATACAACTAAGGAAACTACAAACAAAAAATATAATATTTTTAGGTGATGGAAGATTTCCCTTACACCACTGGATGCTCCTGCATCACCTTTTTGCATGTATCACTCTTTCTACCTTAAATACAATTGCTCTTGTTTGGTGTTAGAAATTAATTGAAGGTGGTGGTAGAAATTCTGATATGCACTTCACTTTTTTGCATACCACAAATTTTGTTGTTCTATCACAACACCTATTGATCATCTTTGTAGCACTTTATTAGAGTTACCTCGCAAATACTGTATTTTTCTTGGCTTGCAATTTTTGTTATTGCTGACATGAAACTCACCTAGTAAACAAAATATTTTACTATCATGTGTTGTTTTCATTTACTACTGGTGAAGCTCGCCTAGTAAACATGAGATTTTACTAGCCTATGATTTTTTCACTTATTCAAGTGCCACTTATCAAACAATTGTTTTTTCTATCTTATCATTTATGAGTGTTGCCTTTGGTATGGATCCTAGTAAGAATCAAATAATCTTACTAGTCCATGACGCCATGCCTTATATGATTTTTTTTCATGTATGATTTGTGTATGTTTGGATTATCAGGATTAATAACCATGGTTGTTTTAGTTTAATATATGTATATACATGTTTTCCTCATGTATCATATGTGTGTGTTCTTTTTATCTTAACATTTTATTTTGGTAGGAGCTTAAGTCTAGGGGCTATCACATCTCTCAACTTAGTGTTGTCCTATCTCTCCAATGTTTTGATGAATACTTTGGCTTCTCTATACTTTACTGTGGGTATGAATGCAAGTGCATACCCTCACTAAAGTGGGGGCTAAATGTAAAATTATAAATTATCACTGCTTACAATTTCATGCTAGGTTTGACACTCACTTTGGTGTATGTGTCTAATTTTGTTTGTAATGTGTCAATTTCACCACCTTTTTGGAAAACTTGGTTAAATACTTTATCATTGAGCCCTTTCAGCATGAATTATTCCTAGACACTAGCACAACACGCTAGCATCCTATCTGTTTGTACCAAAACTTTTGAATTCAAAAGTAAGCCTTGTTCTGATTAAGGATGCGACCTTACTTGTTGATTTCTCCCAAATGCTATTCTAATATATGCTTGATCTCATATATAAGTAATCTCTTCCCTCCTTCACTAGTCTAGAGAATAAGAATAAGCTGGAGCAAAGAAAGAAAGTTAGGGAAAGAAAGAAAGAAAATAAAATGATTAGAGACAAAATCCAAGGAATCTATAGCCTAAAATATGCCAAACAATGAACTCCATTATTACAAGTTTATGTTCAAATATCATGTGATTTTTCTTATTTATTATTATTATATGTACTAACACTTGAAAGATATCAAAGAAGTCTCTTCCTCCTTCTTGTGTGTGAATTTTGTGGTGACATAGATCCAACAAGGGTTTCACATTTATGTGGTAAGATCTTTCCTTGCGTTGATTATCATTATTGTATTGTTTCCTTTGCCTCTACTCCCCCAAGAGAACACACTCTTTATCATCAATCATCATTGTTGTTGTGGAGGTGAGAACACCAACACGGGGTTTGAATGAGGAAAGCTCATATACAACACAAGTCTTCTCCCCTTTTCATTTTGTAGATGTCCAAGTTGTTGTTGTGGAAGGATGATTTGACATCTCAAGCCTTTTGGAGACTTCTAAACCTTATCTCTTTCCTTTCATAGTTTTTCATGAGGAGATTAGGTCAACATAATTATATAAGCATATTCACATACTAACTTTTGATTTTATCTATCATAGGTGTTCAAACAATGCCAAGTTTGTATAGGTCACAAAACCTAACTTTGAACACCTTTAGGACTATAGCACAATATGTTGGTATTTGTGTGATAATTTCACATTCTACACAGTCATCTCTGAGTTTAAGTGTTAGGTTCCTCTCTGTATCATCTTTCCAGATCTACTTTCTATTTATGTCTATTTATTCCATATCATCTACATTTGATGACATTTAGTCAATTTAGTCATAGCTAGCCTAATTCATTGCATCATCACATCAATCCTTGTATTTACAACAAAGGGACTAAAACCCTCAACCAAAAATTGCTTGGCTCTCCCTTGAGGATAGTAGTCAAGATCAACCCCTTGGTTGATTTTGTGTCCTAATTTTTAGGTGGAAAGATAGATTTAGATTAAGTCATTTAGTCTAGATCCCCCTCTTTTTACCACTAAACACTGCCATGCATTGAAAATTTATATTTAAGCACATTTGTATACCAATATATAACACATGGCTCTAGGAAAATTCACCGCTAGCAATTCACCGATGAAAAATTCACTGCCAACAATTCACTGCCATGGAAAATTCACTGCCAAGTAAAATTCACCACCAACAATTCACTACAGTGAAAAATTAACTGCATTAATATTATTAAATTTATATTTTGAAAACTTTGATTTTATTAAATATTAATGCGGTAATTTTCTGCCATGGTGAATTTTACTTGGCGATGAATTTTCCATGGCAGTGAATTGTTGGCAATGAATTTTCCATCGATGAATTGCTGACGGTGAATTTGTCATATGCCATAACACAAACATATACATTTGTACATTTATACATACACACACAATACATATATATCTAAGATAAGCATGCTAGTACATATAGGATTATATATATTTTAGTTTACTTGTTTTATAACAATGTGTTGATTATGCATTTAAAATATATATTTAAATACACTTTTATGTCACTACATAACATCTCTTGGAATAAATATAAAATAATATATAATATATATATATATATATATATGTAAAACGTACATACATACATACATATATATACATATATACATATATGTTATGTATATTTGTTATATTCATATACATTGGTATATGCATATATATATGTATAACACACACACACACGATAGGTATATATATATATATATACATATATATATATATATGTATGTATAAAATATATATATATATATATATGTATATAACATATATATATGTGTGTGTGTGTGTGTGTTTTATTAGTTAAGTAGCATTTTATAGGGTGTTGTACCCTTTACACAAGGATCCCGCATGGCCAAAAAGGAACCAAGTTTAACAAAAATTAAGAAACCAAACTAAAATCAATAGAAAAATTACACATACACTGCACCCTAATAGCAAAGACCTAGTAGAAACAACCAGACCAGACCACTAATTGGCCACACCTTCCCATTTTTGAATGAGGAGATTTAAAACATCATCCCCAATCCAATTGGAGCCTTCACCCTCGGTATTCCTATCAGCATCCTCCTTGATGACTTCAGAAAGTGTGATCGTAGATTTGTGAATCATTTTAATAGTGAAACAATCCAGCTTATTTAATTTCCTTTCAAGCTTCACCACCTGCTCGCACAGCTTATTGGTGTCCACGTCCATGTCGTTCTTCCACTGCGTCGTCTCCTCCTCGATAGCCATAGGATTTGAAGAGTGGGTAGAGTCATCTTTGAGCATTTTGTTCATGTCCAAGAAATGGCTAGGACCCTCCACAAATTCCTCTTCCATCTCCTCAATAGTGTCTTTCTTGCCTTCATCTCTCCCAATGGTCTACTTCGAGTCACTTGAAATATCATCCACTAGAACCCCTTTTTTGTTCTTAGCCAGTCTGTGGGACCTCTGAACACTAGTTTTTTAAGTCCCCATATCCATAGTAGCAGCCACAATCATGTCACCTTTGGAGTCTTTTTCCTCATCACTTTTTCCCTCATTGCTAGTGGTCGGCAACTCCACCAGGAACGTTATGTCTTTTTTCCCCTTTTTCTCCCCTTTTTCTTAGCCATAGGTCTATTGTCCATCTTTGTGGGTTTGTTCTTTAGTTCGCATAATCTATCTACGGCCTTGGACCGGGCCAACTCAACCTCCCCCATCTTCTATTTTTATGGGGTTTTAGACTTAGGCTCAGCAAAGGGTTCATTTTCAGTCGAGGGGGTTTTTCTCTTAAGACCCACCAAAGCAGTAGGGGACGGTTTATCAAAGGCAAGGTCAAGACGTTCCAATTCTTCCACATGAACAATCAAGATGGGTTTAGGGGGGCACAAGGCCAAATGGAAATGATAGAGCCTAAGGATGAGGCCCTGATGTAGAGGCAGGGGAGCTAACAAGTCCGGGTTAAGAGCAGCAGTATCATGGGATTCCTTGATTGAATTTTCAAGGGAGGTCAACATGAAGAAAGGAAAGTTGAGGGTCATTTTGTGTCTTAGGTGGTTTAGTAGTGACAGATGATAAAAATAAAAAGCCTTAAATCTACCTTCTAAAGTAACATATTTCATGAGAGCAAGACACACCTTTTCCCAGGGTTTAGGCAGCGCCTCTCTACCAAATTTTGACTGCTTCTTAACCGGCTTCTCATCGTCCCTAAAAAAGGCATTGAGACTCTCAAGATTTTGAGTCTTTGTGTTCTTCTTGTACTTCTTTCCATCACAAGAAAGGCCCGTCACCTTGGAAATCACTTCCTCATTGACCTCAAATGAGAAGCCACCCATGGTGACTCTCCTCTCCCTCCATGAACCAACAAATTGAGCCGACATTTTTTCATCATGACCACCAACCTTTCTAACAGTAGCACCAAACCCCCCTCCATACAGATATGCCACACAATGGGGTCTCTGCAAAATTCATCACAGTTGTTAGGCTCGGTCTTGACCTATCACCACCCATCTCAACCCTATGTCATGTAGGAAAACAAAGTTAGCAGAAAAAATGGAAACATTTCGGTGAATTCTTTCGCCCTTATAACATCATTACCAAAGCCACTGAGGCAATAAGGTGTAATTAAAAGCTTTCAAAATTTTACACTTCAATGGTCATTCCCAATGAAGCTATGCCATGGTTATGTTCCTTAAGTACCAATAAGTTAAGGCAATAAGCCATGATAAAAATGTCAGGATAATTAATACGGAGTGTCTTTGAACATCACATTTAACTTACACATTTCCTAGACCTTTATCCACGAAGAGGCCAAAATTTGAATTCCTTAGGTACACCTCATTGAAATCTTATGGTCATTACTTGATCAGAAAATAATTATCAATCAAGTTGGAGATAAACATCACAATACACACATTCCCAAAGATTTGATGGGATATGCAGTACATATGATAAGAAAACCCATAAAGGTGAAGGACCCCACCATTATCGACATCCCTCTTTAAACTCACCACATCATTTGTCTTAGTCCCCATCATCACAGGTCCTAACTTGTAGTGCCACCTGTACCCACGAAAACTAGCTTTTGGCCATTAGTAAACAAATATATTTCTCTGTTTTGCAAGGATTAATCCTTGTATATTTTTTGGTAGAAACTTGAGTCTTTTCCAACATTTGCATAGACTCCAAGAGGAACCCAAGTTGGCTAGGTCATCCACCACTTGGTCACCTTCATGAAAGATGTGAGACAAATATTTCCTTTCTAATTTTGAAGTTAATAATTTTATGTCTAGCAGGATATCCCTGATGTTCCAACCATGCAAATGACCATGATTAATAGAATCAATCACAGTCATAAATTCCCCTTCAATGTGCAGATTTTTTATGCCTAGAGCGATAGCTATCTCGATGCCCTTTAGCAACACCCGTGACTCAGTCGTCATGGAAAACTATATGCCTATTCCTCCAACAAACCCAACAACAAATTTTCCCTTGAAATCCTTGATAATGCCACTAATATTGGCCATACTAGGGCTCCCTTTAGCTGCTCCATCAAAATTTAGTTTGAACCACCCAATTCTTGGTGGTTTCCAAACTGTGTTTCTTCTAGCTAGAGACTTGAAACTTTGTCAAAGGAGTTGGTCTCCAATTTTATGTTCCATGATTTTACCATTTTGATCTCCCTTTCAGTAGGGGCATTGTCTGGGGGTTTCCAAGTGTATAAAGAGATACTTTCAGTAATAAGTCTAGACCCTATGCTGAAAACTTCCTTAGGACTTCTCTTAGTGTCTCTGAAGATTTGATTGTTCCTCTCTTTCCATATGCACTAACAAAGGATGGGGGGGAAATGTCTCTATATTTCCATGGGGAGAGGGTGTTGGAAGGGCCCTTCCCATCCTTTAATAAAGGATTTTAAGTCCCTATCAATGGTCCAATGAGTTTCCAACTTTTGGAAAGCCAGGTCCCAAACTTCAGCAGCAAATGGGTAGTGCAGTAACAGGTGATCCACCGAATCTTCATTATTTTTGCATAACATGCATCTATTTGGTATCTGGAAACCCCTTTTCCTTAAATTACCTTGGGTTAGTATTCTATTGTGACTCCACCAAAAGAAATTTATTTTTTGTGTCAAGTGTCTATTCCAAACCAATTTCCATAATCTGCTCTGAATATCCCTATTCGATAGCAAACTGTAAGCCATCCTGACAGATAGATTTCCCTTGCTTTCCTTAGTCCAAAATAAATCATCCTCAACATTTGATATGGGGATTATGGTTAAAGAGAGTAAGTCCTATAAGGAGTTGGCCAACTGTTTCAAATATGGGGAAAAGGGATAGCATAAACTTAAATCTTTCCATTTGCTGAAACCCTGTTGACCATTGAGGTAATCACAAACACTCCTACCAAAGAAAAGAAGTACATGCTCCATCAAGTTCTTGAAATCACACAAGGCCAAGGGAGAATCAAGCAGCCAAGGATCTTCCTAGAAACATATGCTGCTGCCATAACCAAGTTTCCATCTTAGCCCTGAGTGAAGCAGTTTCTTCATATTGCAGATATTATTCCAAGCCAAGGACCCACGAGGGTGATCATTCGAAATGCACTTGATTATAGGGTGGTGGATTAGGTATTTAGCATTCATTATCCCACATCGGTATTTTTTATTCCTTAACTGATCCCATGCCACCTTGGAAAGAAAGGATTTGTTGGTAGATTGGACTTTCCTAATACCCATACCTCCTCCCGATTTAGGAAGGCACACCTTATCCCAAATGACCAGAGACATCTTTTTTTCCTTAGTACCAGACCAGAGGAAAACCATTTGGATCTTTTCAAAATTTTGAACATGGAAAGGAAGTACACTAGGATCCCTTGAAGGGAAGCAATAAGGAGTTGCAGCTTGCGAACATGACTAAGGATTGAACCTTTCCACCCTGCCAACTTTCGTTGAATCTTTTCTAGGATATAATTCCAAAATTTGGGAGTGACTTCCTTAACAATGAGAGGAAGACCTAGATAAATTGAAGGAAGGGAGACACTCACACAACCCAAGACAACAGTCACATGATCTTGCATGCCAGGAGTGCAGTTAAAGAAATAGATCATACTCTTATTATAATTTATGCACTGACCTAAGCAAGTCGCATAATTATTGAGGAAAATTTTCCATTTTCTAACTTCCACGACCGAGGCTTTCTCGAACATCATAGTGTCATCCACAAACTATTGAATGACAACTAGGTCTAAACTGGTGGTTGGCTTGACACCTTTGATGGAGACCTCTGACAACATACTAGCAACATTCCTACTTAGCACATCAACAACCATGGGGCACTCCATTGACAAGGACATAATACTTCACCATGGTTATGCATTCCCAAAAAAATTTAATGACTCTTTGATTGAAGCCAAACTTATCAAGGAATTTGGGAAAAAAGTCCCATAGGAATTTTTCATAAGCTTTTGAAATATCAAGTTTAAATGCCATATTAGCACTGTTGCATCGGTCCATAGAATTCAAAATTTCATGAGTGGTAATCACCGCATCTAAGATATAGCGACCCAGAACAAAACCTTTTTGGCTTGGGCTTATCATTTTATTCCAGATGGGGTTTCAAGCGATTCACCAGGATCTTGGAGAAGATCTTATAAACAGTGTTACATAGGTTGATGGGGCGGAAATCCGCCATGTTTTGCAATTCCTCAACTTTTGGAATAAGGGCAATGAATGTGTGGTTCCACTGTTTGAGTAGTTTTCCAGAATAAAAAAAATCCCTTGTTGCCAGAGTTAGGTCCTCGCCCACAACATCCCCGAAGATCTGGGAGAAAGCCAAGGGGAAACCATCGAGCCCTGGGGCCTTATACGCACCCATATTGAACACCACAGTCCAAACTTCCTCAAGAGTAACAACTCCCAGAATATTTTCATTATCCTCCTAGGTTATAGGATTAGGAAGGGTTTCCAACAGTAGGTTGTCCAACACCAGATTAGGAGCCTCAACAGGAGTCGACATAGCACATTAAATAATAATATTATTAATATTAATATAAATAACATATAAATAATATTAATATTAACATTTCTATAATATTAATAATAATATTTTCATAATACTAATATTAATATTATAATTTTCATAACTGATAACACAATAATGCTAATTCTTCCTAATGCCTCCTTGCCACTCTACTAATATTCCTCTTAGTATTAATGTCATGATTTTGATCCATTATTAGTAATAATAATAATGTTGCTTTGAAATGTGATAGTATGGTTATTATCACTTTTGCAATTAATCCAACAATAGTCTTATGGATATACCTATCATAGCTCTTTTCGATGATATTATTTATGTTATGGTCAAGAGTGATTTTAATCAAGTTTCATATTAATATTATTTACCAATAATTATTATTACAATAATAAAATTATTATAGCGCCACTCCCATGTATATATTAATACTAATGGCCAAATATTATGTTATTATGAGTATTTAAATTATTAAATTACTCCCTAAGTGTTTAATTTCATATATACAAAATTTAAGATTTTCACCAAGGTCTTCTGAACACCTAATATTAATTTTCATAATATTAATTTCAATATAACTATGTCTATTCAAGAGTCTTCTCATAACATTAATAATGTGTATCAAAAACCAATGCCTATATTTATGCTGAAGGCGTTCCCTCTATGAATGAGGAAACCTATAAAAGCACATTGACGGCTACCTTGCGTCCGTATCAATGCAAGATGATTAAATGAATCTCAACCATTCATCATTTTGTGCCCTTTTTTTGGTTGTTTTCACCATTTTTTTGTTTCTTTCCCTGCCACTATTGGTTTTCGCTCCTCCAAACTCTTCCTTGCGGGTAATGACCTTTCACTTCTCCAATTTGGTGAACTATAGCCTAAAAATAAGGTTTTGAGGAGGGTTTTAGAGTATGTTGATTATAATGAAAATTATGGCCAAGATCTTAATAATGATCATATTTAGGTTTTAACATTATGACATCTTTTACCCTACATAGTTAAGCATATATTAGAAACACCTTAATAAACACTACCTTATGTGAACTTATAACAAAAATATATAAAGAATAACATCACCATAAGATACCAGCAATGAGACACAAATCAACAACATAAGAGCATCACATAACACAAGATTTATGTGGAGAAACCCTTGCAATAAAAAAGCTCCACCAAGAAGAGAGACCAAGTATGCATTATCTTTAAATAAATGAGATTACAATACATTCACTTCCATTCTCCTCTTTTCCTCCAACATGGCAGCACCTATGCACTTGTGAACAACCTCCTTATGTCTCAGACTATTTGTGTTCCCACAATAAAATTCTACATCCAACTATTTCTCATACTTTTTACATCCAAGAGGTTGATTTTAGAGATGTGTGAATAGGTTTTAAGCCCCAAACAAATCTCCCAAAGATGACTCTTCATTCCAAATTTCCCCAACCCTTGGAATACCTCCTCAGAATGAGAAATGACAATAATTTTGGCTCCAATACTTTCCCTCAAACTTGGGAAGCCAAACATGGAAGATAACATTTACATTAAATGCAATAAATGATGGAATACCAAGAGATACCTGTTGCATAATTCCAAGCTCCCACTTGTAGAATAGCAATAATCACTCCTTTGACCTTTTCCTTATCATATATTATCCCATTCTAGGTGTCCACATGTGGGGAAACTAATATTAAATATTGTATACACCTAAAATCGGTCATCACCTTTAATTAATTAAATACTAGCTATTTAATTAGCATTTCGACTACGTATAAATAAATTATCAATTTATTTATATTGTTCATTTTCTAAATTCTCCAAATCTAAAACATATTCTTCTAAATTAATTAAATAAACAAATTTCCATAAGATTGTTTTATTTAATTAATCTTCACTAATCTCGATTAGGAATTTGAGCACATGTCTACAATTTTTTGTGTCACCTCACCAAGGTCACATGAAATCAAATAACTCTAATTTTTAATTAGAATTATCTTCAACCAATCTTTAAAAGCACATGGCTTATTCCTCACACACTTCCACCAATTTTGGAGCACATGGTCTTCTCTTCCCACACTTGAGTCTACCATCCAAATGACATGTTTCCCATTGGTAAAGAGATTCTTCCATCCATATGGCATGTTGTCTTTGGTCAAGGGGACAAAATCTTTATTCTCTCCATCTCTACCATCCATTCTTCTTGTTCAAATCTGGACCGTTGATTATTGCCACCTCACTATATGCTTGGAAAAGGCTATAAATACAACCCTTGGGCATTGTATTTTGCATCCACATTTGAAGTAAAGTTAACATGCATGAACATCATTTGAGATTGGGAGCACTTTGGAGTCTTATAGTTACATTTTGTTTTATGTTTGATTTTAGAGTTACATGTTAGGATCATATTGCTTCATAGTTGCATTTTATGTCCTCCATTGCATCATAGTTGCATTTTAGATTAGCATTTCAATAGTTTGCATTTGAGAATATGGAGTATCATTTTAGTTTTACATAGTTTTCATTTGAGCATATGTAGAATCATATATAGAGTCATATAGATCACTACCATAGTATCCACCACCATTTGTCCATTCATCATAAACACCATCATCTATTCATCATGGCATCCATTATCCTTTCCATCATATAGTTGCATGTAGGGACTTAGTTGGCTTGCATGTTGATTACTAATCTTTTTTTTTAAGTGTCATTTCTAATATCCTTTGTGCACATAGAAATCTAAGGGCCAAAGGGTTAAAGGAATCATTAAGAATAGAGGACAGTGAGACGTTCTTAAAAGATTTGTTAAATTGCAATTTAGAGTAGCTTCTTTGCTTTGAATCTTTAATATAATTTGTTTCATTAAGGTTTGTGTTGATACTAACTTTACACATTTCACACACACACAAAATGGCGCCCACCATGGGGCCTTGCCCCATTCTTTTTAACATTCTGTAAAATTTATGTTCACAGGTTCAGACGTGAGACGTCTAGCGCATCTTGCACCCATTTTGGCGCATCTTGCACTCGTTTTGGCGCTTCTTGCATATGTTTTGGCGCTTCTTGCATCTGTTTTGGCGCTTCTTGCATGTTCTGTGGCACTTCTTGCATGTTTTGTGGCACCTTTTGCATGTTCTGTGGTGCCTTTTGCACTTTCTATGGCGCCTTTTGGAAGTTTCCAGAAAAGCTCACAGGGTCCAAAAACATGGTTTTTGAGTTTCAACTCTTCTTGCATGAGTTTTAGTGCCTTTTGCATGTTCTGTGGTGCTTCTTGTACTTTCTGTGGTGCCTTTTTCACTTTCTATGGCGCTTCTTGTCTCTGTTCTGGCGCTTTTTGCAGTTTCCCTATTTTTCACTAAATCCGAAGGCTAATACTATGTGTTGTTGTTTTGTAGGTTTCTCAGATTCCCTGTCAAAGACTCAAACATAAACTACTAACATATTGCAGGGGCTGGAAGTGATTTACTTGTTTCCTTTTGGTTAAGTTAGGAACGTAGCTTAATTAAAAGGTTAATTAACACCATGTTTTTCGTGCTTGATGGATGGTAGGCATATGCTCTCCCCTTAGCTGGGTGACCAAAAATCCAGACCCATTCACTTTTTGTGTGTGAGTGTGAGTGGAGTATATAGCGTGTGTTCTCTCTTTATTCACGTGGAATAAAGATTGATCGAACTATGGGTATACTTGCTTGCTTTTGTTTATCTTAGAGGGCCTTCCTTGTGGGAAAAATTAATCACCCAAGGGAACGACCCAACTGGTAACACGCTAAAGCCAAGCGACTTCCAATTGGGATATAAATGTGGGTACTTGAACAAAGGAAAGTATCACAAGGATAGTTTCGATGAGAAGGGCAGCAATGGTCTCTTGCCGCATGGATTATCCCCTATGAATGGAATGTCTGTACTATAACCCTTGTTATAGTTTGGCCAAAAACCTTTATCTATTCTTTGGTGCAGCAACGATCATTGCAAAGGCATCCACATTCTCGCAGTTTTTAGTAGAGATGAGAAATATGTTGTGGGAGATTCATAGGTATTGATGCTTGGTTGCCCCATAGAAGTGAGTGTCGTGGAGGGGAGACAGTGGGGTCAAGCATCTAGTCATCTACTAAGAATAAGTGTGGTTGGGGTAAAACCCGCGTGGAATCCAAAAGAATATAGTCTTTCACAACCTTAGGAGTGTACATTGCTTGATGTGTCTTTATCAAAGTGTTTTCAAAACAAATTTCAAACAAAACATCACATGTCAAAAGTGAAAACCTAGATTTAGAATTACATTCATTGAAACAACCAAGTCTCCAACTAGAAAATCTGAAAAAATCAAACAAACTTCCAAAAAATAGTGTTATTCTTCCAGTTTGGTGCATCTTGTAGACCTTCTAGCACATATTGATTTCCTTCTGGCGCATCTTGCACCTGTATTCACGCTTATTTTCCAAGTTACCAGAGTCAAAACCTGCTTATAGAGCCTTGTAAAACTTTCTGGCACTTCTTGCACTTTCTAGGGCACTTTTTGCACTTTGTGTGGCACTTTTTTGCACTTTATGTGGCACTTCTTGCACTTTTTGTGGTGTTTCTTGCACTTTTTGTGGTGATTCTTGTACTTGTTTTGGTGCTTTTTGTCTCTGTTTTGGCACATTTTGTAGACCAAAAAATAGAGACCTAGGTTCATCTCATGTCTGATAGTCAGTCTCATCTTGGGAATCCTCAGCAGTGTTCAATCATTTCTCAGGTACAATAGAGTCTGAACTTGTCAAAATTGACCTCTACAAGTGGAATTCTCCAATCTAAACCTAGATCTAATCATATCAAAGTGCCTAAATCATCAAATCTATCATATCCTTGATTGTTAAGCTAAGTTTCATCATCAAGATCTATCATCCTTTCAACATGAAACAAAGCTTGCTTAATTAGATTCACCCTAGTTCGCGTCAATAGAATTTTTCATTTTATTTGAACTTGGGTAAACCCTTGGAACTCCTCCAAACAAAGATCAAAAGTTTAGTGAAAACTATAACACTTGTAGGCCCATTTTAACAAGACCTCGAAAAGCATAAACTTAAAGAACAAGAAATTGAAACTCAAACCACCATGGCTGAAATAGATGAGGATCAATTGAATGCTTTAGCTCATCAAATGAAGAACCTTCAACAATAAATCTTGGGTATGCAAAGGGAAACAATCACAGAGAGATATTTGTTGCCAGACATTTGTTCTTATTCCTCTAAAAAAAATCTAGACATGACACCTTCTCCACCAACAACTACATCATCCAAGTTCAATTTCTTTGAATTTTTGCAAAAATTCAATAAGCCAAAATCTAAGTCCTCAAACGCAAAGGATATCGAACAATCTTACCATATCATGCATCTATCTTCATCTCCCACAAGTCAAAATAAATCTCAGGATTCTTTCACCCAAGTTAACGATTCCATC
The DNA here is from genome assembly GCA_007258455.2 of Sequoia sempervirens. Lineage (NCBI taxonomy): Eukaryota > Viridiplantae > Streptophyta > Pinopsida > Cupressales > Cupressaceae > Sequoia > Sequoia sempervirens. The sequence continues at coordinate 675,837,725 of VDFB02058242.1, read as the reverse complement.
CAATCACCTTCTTCTATCATATCTTATATATACAATGATTCATGTCAATCTCTCAGCCCAAACCATGCTATCATAGACTCCCTCACACTTCAAGATTAAAGCATTCTTTCCAGTTCATCCGATGATACCAAAATTCCACAAGTTCTTCGAATCTTTGACCAAGACCCCATCTCTCAAGAATTCTATGATGATCCCCTCCTTTCACTTTTCATCCACAATGATTACTTTCCATCTCAAAAGAAAAGTATCCTTCCAAGTCCTCCTTCCACCACATCTGATGAATCCATACCATCTCATGATTCCATTGCATCCCAAGAGCATGATAATTATTCCATCCTATCTAATGATGTCCTACCATTCGATGATCAAGATATTCTTTCTACAAAATCTCATGATTCCCTTCCTCATCAAGATCAAGATATGCTTCCATGCAAGGATACTCTTTCATTCCATGAGGACGTTCATCCTTCTCAAGATCATGATATGCCTTTCATACCACTTCACGATGATTTTTTATCTAGTAAAGAGCAAGCTACTCCATCTTCTACACCTCATACTCCTTTTCCAAGTCAAGATCAAAGTACCCCATCATCCCCATGTCAAGATCCTATCACACCTATACTAGCCATCCATGAACGCCACACCTACAAATTGGGATCCTCCACCTTTATCTGCTCTGGTTTACTTCCAACACCCATCCTTTCATCCATATCATATCCTCCCCAAAATGGACTTGCATCTTGCTTCACAAACAATACATATCCCATTGGTAAACGAATGTGTCAAAGTATGAATTACAAAGGAAAAGGATTAGGCCTTCATGAACAAGGTATCCTAGAACCCCTTGCTGTTCAAAAACACCCACATTACCATGGCCTTGGTTATAAACCTAAGTTTCCTAGTCCATCAAACCTTCCATCTATCCTAGGTCCTCTTCCTAGTTCATCAAATCTTCCATCTATCCTAGGTCCTCTTCCTAGTTCATCAAACCTTCCATCTATCCTAGGTCCATATCGTATTCCTCAAGAACAACAAAGGCACACATCCTTGATGCCCTTTCAAAATTCTACCTACATTCACTCATCCATAATACCTCCATACCATTCATCTCAATCCACCCCTCTCATTGCTCTTGGAAGCAATTTGGGTGCCAAATGTCAAAAGCTTCCATATCAAAATCCACATGTATCAAAGGATCAACATGTCTCCTCGAAGAGACATGCAAAAATAAAAGAAAATTTGATCCAAAATAAAAAAAGGCCACAAAGGCCCATCAAAACAAAAAGGAAATTTTCAAAGACCATAAAGGTCCATAAATCAAAAGAAAATTTCAAAAGGCCACAAAGGCCCATCAAAGCAAAAAGAAAAATTTCCAAGGCCACAAAGGCCCATAAAGTAAAAAGAAAAATGTCAAAGGCCACAAAGGCCCACAAAGAAAAAATCAAAGTCAAAAGTCATGTGAATTCCAAAAATTCTCATAGAAGCAATAAAATCTAAATTGGCACGCAAATTTGCTAATCCAAAAGCTTCCTCCAATTTTCCATCTAAAAACCTCTCACCTTCCTAATCCTTTTTTCCTCCATCACTCTACCACTCTTCAAGGTGTGTGCCAATGTTGACCTTGCAATCCTTTCCATCTATCCATCATCAATCCTTCCCACCTCCTATCCATTACCCAACATTCGTCCCTCATTATTCTCCTTTAATCTAAACCTTTGGATAAGTCCTTGGTTCTTCCATCATACCTTTAATAGGCCAACATTTATGAGTCTAATTCCCATTTCCATGGTTTATTAAAGGGATATTTGGTTGTGAAATTTGATGCTTAAGTCCTTTCTCCATCTCCCTATCATCCATATCCTATTTTCCATATTCCTCTTACAATCTACACTTGGGGGGAAAAATTCATCCATCTTATCATTCCTTACATTTTCCCCTTTGATGTTGAAAAGGTTAAGGATCTCCTTGAACATCATATATCTTATCCTATTCACTTTGTCCATATCTTTCACATATTCCATCATTCTTTCTAGATACATCCTTTCTTCCCTTCCTTGGTCTTGATGAGGAATAGAGGAAAAATACTTGGGCCTTGTGTCCATATCTTATCTAGTTGATCTTGATCATCCCATTCATTATCCTTATCCTTTCATTCTTCCATTCCATATCTCCTAGCTTATCAAAACCCATGTCATCATGTCCCTTTGCAACCTTGAATCTTATCGTATAAATCATATTTAAACCGAGTTGTAAAACATTATCCCATCCTCATATCCTTTGTCAATCAATCATCAAAAATCATCATTCTTATCGTACTTAGAGGAAGTCAGTGATCCTAAGTACTTATCATTATCATGCCTTATGGAATCAATCATTCCTGGTGTCCTAATCAATCAACCATTATCATATTTTGACAAGAGATATGTTGCTTGTGTGACATGTTTTGCAGTGAATCTTTTAGTCTGATCTATCATTTATTCATGATGACATTACCTCTTTTGTGGGCCATCGTGTTCCTTCAACCGGTCTATCATATCATTTCATTGGTAAAAGGTCCTGAAAAATACCAAAAATATTAGAAAATGTCCTGAAAAAATGGTTTCCTTGATGAAAACCTGGCAAACAAGTGTTGTCTTGGCAACAACAAAAAAAGCAAAAAAGATCAAAAATCCAAAAAAAAGAAGCAAAAAATCAAAATGATCAAAAAGATCATAAAATCTGAAAAAGTGCAATAAAAGCAAGGAGTGAAAACCTGGCAACAGGTGCTATTTGTGATAGGTTAGTTTTTCCATCTATTTTGAGCATGCTAACCATTCGCTTTCACCATCCATCTGTCTATCCTTTGAAAGCTCCATGTACATATCCTGGCATTGCGGTCGTGTCTCACCCTAGACTGGGGGCAATAAAATTTGAGCTTGAACCAACGAACAAACAACAGTGGGGCAAACACAACCCAAAACAATGATCATAGTGCGACTCAACATTGAACATCAATCACACAAACAGAAATGCATCAAACACCCAAATCAAAATATCCAAATCAAATAAAAAGAGAACTTCAAATGGATGATGTTCTTTTTGAATCATGGGTTTATCACGTTAAAAACAAATGTTCAATTGTTATACTTTGATTTTTGTTATCATATCTTTGGAGCCTCTCGATGATGTATTGAACTAGAGGGGCTAGGAAAGAGTATGATTTTTCTTTGTCTATTGTCTGTGAGTTGATCATTATTACTGTGCAAATTGTCATAGGATGTGCTCTACAAAGTATCACTAATGACATTCCAAATTTGCATAGGAAAATAGTTAACTCTTGTATGTTTACACAAGCAATACTCAGGTCATCTCAATTTAATTATATCTAGATGCTTGTGTTAACTTGCACTATCAAACATCATGGAAGTAGTACTCAGGTCATCATGGTCTAAATATACCATTGATGCTTGTACTCACTTTCAAAATTTTAAAGGCCCAATGATGATAAAAAGCATGACAAATCGACTATTATGAATGACAACTTTTGCATATGAGATCTGCATGGTTATAATAGAGTGCATCTGTATTTATGGGATTTTCCAAAGCTGCAACAATGACGTTATCTCTTGCATTAAGGGATTGATTACACTTGACATTGCCAAAAACACATCATTTTCATATAGTTACACATCCCTTGCATTATCATCAATTAGAAAACATTCTCATTTAGTTGCATATCACTTGCATTGGAAAACATTACAACATCATTCATCCATTCATGCATCACATCATAATATTTGCATCAAAAAACACAAAATGACGTCCATCACATCTCATTTACATAATCAAAATCATTTCATATAGTGGCATTAGGAAAGTGGTTCACTAAGCTTAAATGAGTGAGTCTCTTCAGATTTCCAAAAGAATTGGGAAATATGTCAGGTTTTGGGAAGCTTAATTTAACAAAGAATCAACTGACGACAACCTTCCCACAAATCTTGGAAGGTGGATAGATTCACTCATTTAAGATTAAGATCCTAGAACACAATCATCGGCATAATCATTTGCATCACATAATCATAATTCATCATTACAAAACATCATATATCATTTGCATTGCATCCATACATAATCAATATAAACATCGAATTTCATCACATATCATTATTGCATAATCAAATCCATTTCACATTGTATAAAACATCATTTGCATAAATCCATAAAACATATAGAATCATCCATCATGCATTATCATATCATATCATCCTTGCATATATCACATAATCATCACATGGAACATCATACATCATTTGCATAATCAAATCCATCATCCATAAAGCATATCAAATCATCAACTATGCATTATCATATCATCATTGCATAATCATCATGATCATGATCATATAAATATCATAACAAAATAGAACTAGACACCATCATACGATCATACATTCATCCATTCATTGCATCATTTATTTGCATTAGGAAAGAACAAAAACATAAAATGCATCACATTTCATTGGCATAATAGGATCCATCAAATGTATCATATAGGCATCATTCATAAAAGCATCCTAGAATCATAACACGTCAGTTGCATCATCATTTGCATCCATAGCATATCATATCATCATCATATAGAACACCACATAGCATCATAAAATAGAAATCAAATGCATCCATCATAATCATCATGATCATCAGATCATATGAACATCATAGTCACATAGATCAATCATCATCATCGCCGCATATCATATAACCTCAAAATCATAATGTCAAGTGTACAATGATATCCAAAGGTATAAAGAGATACATCAATATAAAAAAATGGCAGTGTATCATAATGTCTCAAATCAAGAGGTACATCATCAATGTCTCAACTGAATCAGTGTATACATAAGGTCTCGGTACATCATCAATTCTCAGTACATTAATCAATCCTATACTGGGGCATATCAATTAATCAGAGAAGTCAAACCACATCGCCCAATCAAATCTGGATCCACCTGCACCAGATGCAAAATCATGTCCCACATCTTTAGGAAGCGTTCCCTAGACTGAAGAACTCTCAAATCCTCCTATGATCATAACATATCGCAAATCAACAATCTTATCAATCAATTAAACCTCGCCTATCATGAGGTACATCAATCAATGCACCTCGCCTATCATGAGGTTCATCAATCAATCCAACCTCGCCTATCATGAGGTTCATCAATCAATTCAACCTCGCTTATCATGAGGTTCATCAATCAATGCACCTCACCTATCATGAGGTTCATCAATCAATCCAACCTCGCCTATCATGAGGTCCATCAATCATCAAGCAATCAATCAATATATCATTGATCCTCTCCTATTATGAGGTTAATCAATGAATCTATCATTGATCCTCGCCTATCATGCCGTCAATTATCAATCTATCATTGATCCTCACCTATCATGAGGGAAATCATCATCATCATATCATTGATCCTCACCTATCATGAGGTCAGTCATCATCATCCTATCATTTATCCTCACCTATCATGTGGTCAATAATCAACTATCACATCAACATCATCAAATCAATCAACTAAATGCGATCATCAAACATCAAACACAAGGAGGCAACATAAGGCATCAATTAATCAATCTGGTAGGCTCAATCTCATTTTATCGGAAGATAAATTGTTTCTGAGGCATAAAATTTTGAGATCATCATCAAATCATCAAAAAATTCCATAATTCACCAATTTATCTCCCAAGGGGGCATATATCCATCAATACCTGAAAATCAATGGCTGGGGCATCGAAAAAAAACTTTTCTGGGCATCGATATCAAATTTTTCTTTGAAGCAACGTGTAAACACATTAATTCAAAGAGGGGCAAAATGTATACACCTCAAATTGGTCATCACCTTTAATTAATTAAATACTAGCTATTTAATTAATATTTTGACTACGTATAAATAAATTCTCAATTTATTTATATTGTTCATTTTCTAAATTCTCCAAATCTAAAACATATTCTTCTAAATTAATTAAATAAACAAATTTCCATAAGATTGTTTTATTTAATTAATCTTCACTAATCTCAATTAGAAATTTGAGCACATGTCTACAAATTTTGTGCCCCCTCACCAAGGTCACATGAAATAAAATAACTCTAATTTTTAATTAGAATTATCTTCAACCAATCTTTAAAAGAACATGGCTTATTCCTCACACACTTCCACCAATTTTGGAGCACATGGTCTTCTCTTCCCACACTTGAGTCTTCCATCCAAATGACATGTTTCCCATTGGTAAAGAGATTCTTCCATCCATATGGCACATTATCTTTGGTCAAGGGGACAACATCTTGATTCTCTCCATCTCCACCATCCATTCTTATTGTTCAAATATGGACCGTCAATTATTGCCACCTCACTATATGCTTGGAAAAGGCTATAAATACAACCCTTGGGCATTGTATTTTGCATCCACATTTGAAGTAAAGTTATCATGTAGGAACATCATTTGAGCTTGGGAACACTTTGGAGTCTTATAGTTACATTTTTTTTTATGTTTGATTTTAGAGTTACATGTCAGGATCATATTGCTTCATAGTTGCATTTTATATTAGAATTTCAATAGTTTGCATTTGAGCATATGGAGTATTATTTTAGTTTTCCATAGTTTTCATTTGAGCATATGTAGAATCATATATAGAGTCATATAGATCACTACCATAGTATCCACCACCGTTTGTCCATTCATCATAAACACCATCATCTATTCATCATGGCATCCATTATCCTTTCCATCGTATAGTTGCATGTAGGAACTTAGTTGGCTTGCATGTTGAATACTAATCTCATTTCTTAAGTGTCATTCTAATAGCCTTTGTGCACATAGAAATCTGAGTTCCAAAGGGTTAAAGCAATCATTAAGAATAGAGGACAATGAGACATTCTTGAAAGATTCGTTAAATTGCAATTTAGAGTAGCTTCTTTGCTTTGAATCTTTAATATAATTCGTTTCATTAAGGTTTGTGTTGATACTAACTTTACACATTTCACACACACACAAATATTTATGTCCACAAGTCACCTTTACCATTGCTAATGGACCCATCACCCTTTATGAATATAGTACAAAAAATTGTGAGGATTAATATTACAAAATATTTTCTCAATACACCCTAAGTGCCTAGAGACACTTTCCAAGGATATTGGAACCATACAATATGACATAGGATTTACAAGGTGGATGACACCTTAATCCTAACAATTAATTCTTGTTCTAAGAAAGGCATTTGATTAGGGGTACTTGTTGCAAATAACTTCTTGATGGTCACCCATCAACAACTTGTAGATGATGCAATCTTAAATGGGGATTCATGTGTGCAAGAAGCAAGAATAATAAAATTCACAATGGATAAGTATATTGTGTTGGAGTAATCAAGATAATCACTTGATAGTTAATTAATCATTAATTAATTATTAAGTCCTTTATTACTTTAGTTCACTTAAGCTAAACTTAGGAGTGTTTTTTATTATTAGTTTGAATTAAATATAGGACAAGTTGTCTCATTTTATGAGACTAGAACGCTTGTCACTATCTAGTCAAATCCTCATCTAGGGTTTTCTTTTGCATGCTTTTATAAAGCTTTCACATTCATTGTAATCAGATCCATTACAATTTAGAACCATTCAAGTTAATACATTTCACATATCAATGCTCTTTTGGATTCAATCTTTTCACTCTTAGTTGCATAGAAAATTAGTTGCTTTGATCTTTCTATTGTGATAGGATAATTGCTTGTAGGTGATTTCTGGGTGTTGTGGAGTTCAATCATCAACTTCAACATGGTACCAGAGCTCCAAATCTGTAGCCTCTTGTTTGAATTTTGAGAGATATGGCCTTGAAGGAAAAATCAACTCATCCTAGGGTGAAACAAACATCAATGTTGCATCTAGAATGACTAAAAACCCTAAGATCATTTGTCGTTTGATCAAAATTGGTGTAGTTGAATTTTTTTTTTTTTTTTAGAAGTATGGCTCTCTACATGGAATTCTATACGGCCATACAGATCCGTACAACCCTGCTGCATTGGTTTCTCTGTGGGATTGAAAAGTAAGAGGGTTTCATTATCTCTCAGGTTTTTCAATATTTTTACCAAAAAATTAAAAAAAAAAATTTAAAACATCAAAAAAAGCATCACAAAAATTAAAAAGTTAAAAAAAAACCTACGCAAGTCATACAAGTAGAGGCGAGGGCCCTTTCAACCATCGACGACCTCCATTGCTGGTTGACAGGCCCTTCAAAATTATGTGTCCAGTTAAAAAACTCCCGAACTGCTCAAAAAACTCATCAACAACAACATCACAATCAAAATCATGGGAAACAACGAAATTTTTAGTGGAAACAATGAAACCCTCGCTCAAAAATCATTGCTGCTCAAATTTACGGCATCGAAAATCGACAGAAAATTTGGCAATCGACGCATCCAACAAGGCATTTAGAATCTTTAAGATTCTATGGAATCTCTGGCATAGTTAAAAAAATTGGCAGTAGATCAACAAACCGGCGGGGGAATATTCCTCTTGAGATTTTGTGGGCCCCGAAAGAATATTCCGGCGCCTCGAAAGAATATTCCGGCATCAAGACCTTTTTTGCCAACCACAATTTTTTTCGGTAAGGCACTTTTTTGTTGACATTTGGAAAGCCATCAAATTTAATGATGGTTTTTCTAATGCCATCATGACATCACACTGACTTCATTGTACAAATGACTCTCCAAGCCCCCCTCTTAGCCCCCATTTTCCCTAAAAGAGAAATTTTTTTCTTTTTGGCATAACTTGGGCATACACTATTGAAATCAAGAAAACAAGATATCATTGGAAAGCTAGTTTCATGAACCTTCCAGTGGTGTAGGTCTCATTATCAGATTTTTCTTTTGATTCATATTATTATTAGTCAAAGTTAGATCTTCAGTTTGTTCTTTCGAGCTCATAGCTTTTCACTTGTATCTCAGATTTTAATGATTCAAGTGGCATTAGAAAGGTATTTCAGAGCTTCTCAGATCTATTTATGCACTTTTTCCAAAATCTACCCCAAGTATATTTTATTCAATATTTTGTGTTTACACATTAGACTTAATTATGTGGACATCTTGGCACTTAGAAAGGATATGTTTACATAGGATGACATCATTTGATCTGCTTTATTAGTACTGAGGTTATTAGTCTATGATGTTTTCATTTGAGTGAGTATCATGGGTTTTTCTATTCATCCTTTTGTGATCAACTTGGACAAGGATAACTATGAGTCTTGGAAAAATGGCATCTTGAAACATCTCAAGTGGCTTGATCTTTTTCCTTATTTGTATGGCCTCATACCTACACTAGACACACCAAGGATTTTATCAGCATGGGGCATCATCAGAGATCATATTATAGGGGTTATATGTTCTAGATGTTGATCTTGACACTATGTGTGTTGTATCAGACGTTGAATGTCTCCACACACTTTGGACTTGACTTTGGGAGATCCATGGTGACCCTCATATCTCTCCATACCCAGAGGATCTTGCTGCAAATTGTCTCATCCCTATTGCAGATGCAGATTCCATACCCTTTGATGATGATACTTTAGAGGAGCTTGAGTATATCATAGGTATTACATGTTTCGATGGTTCAAATACTTGTCTTCACACTCCCACTCTATAGATTGAGACTACATCATCATCTCCTATTGTTCCTAATTAGTTTGACATCACCACATCTTTGGCCCCTATTGGTTTAGTACAACAAGAGTTCCATATTCTTCCAGACATAACTACTTGGGATTCATGTCTCATAGACATCATCCTTGTTTGTGGAGTCCTATATTTCAGATCTGGAGGATTACTTTGAGGAAATTCATCTCCTCTTTATTGACAGTGACATCAACATTGTTGGCCCACCATCTTCATCGCCTTTGCAGCTTGTTCTATATCTTTCTTCATAGGATATTGGATTGACATCATCACTTTCCAACATGTGGATAGGTGAGAAGTTTTCAAAGGCACACATCATTTGGATTTGGATTCTAGAATCACCCATTCTTTTGGATTGGCTTCTCAAATCACTAGTGGATCTATTTCTTCCTAAGGGGAGAAATGTTGTTTGTAGGCAATGGATTATATTATGTCTTCAGACATACATCATTAGCACAAGATCTCTTTCTTTGTGGGGGGAATTTATATCCTCATTTTCTCTCTCCTATCAAGGGGACATCTATTATACTTTCATGACAAAAGCAATCCTTGGGGGGTTACATTGAGTCCTTCTATCCTTCTTTCTCTAATACAATCATTTCATTTTCTCTCTTTTGGAGAGGAGTTCTTCCCATGTGGTTTTCTCCTTTTCTCTAGTTATGATAGATTCGTTTATTTTGTACATGGGTACCTGATCAGGACTTGTATCTGAGACCCATCCATGCATCCATCATTGCATTCTACATCAAGGTTTATAGCTTCTCCCTAAGTTGATCTAAAGGGGGGGGGGTTGGAGTAATTAGGATAATCACTTGATAATTAATTAATCATTAATTAATTATTAAGTCCTTTATTACTTTAGTTCACTTAAGCTAAACTTAGGAGTGATTTTTTATTATTAGTTTGAATTAAATATAGGACAAGTTGTCTCATTGCATGAGATTAGAACACTTGTCACTATCTAGTCAAATCCTCATCTAGGGTTTTCTTTTGCATGCTTTTATAAAGCTTGCACATTCATTGTAATAAGATCTACTACAATTCAAAACCATCTATGTTAATACATTGCACATATCATTGGTCTTCTGAATTCAATCTTTTCTCTCTTGGTTGCATAGCAAATTAGTTGCTTTGAGCTTTCTTTTGTGATAGGATAATTTCTTGTTGGTGATTTCTGGGTGCTATGGAGTTCGATCATCAACTTCAACATATTGTAGTCTTAGGACAAGAAATCAACAAGAACAAATCCAATATATATTCTTCTTTAACACCAAGTGTGGACTACGTAGGTGAATTGCCACTATTTTAGACTTCAATATGATAAAATTACCTAGCAAATATCTTGATGTCCCACTTTTCAAGGGATCCATTCCAACAATTCTTAGGACGATACAATGAATAAATCTCATTTGAAGGAGATAGTGAATAAATGTCCAAATGATCAAGGTTATGTTATTGAAAATCCCCACATACCAATTATCAAGCACCCATTTAACAAAGAAAGTTGGAAATTTATTAGAAGGAATAATAAATAAAATCCTCTAAGAAGGCTTCACTAAAAAATGTATCCCCTTAATTGGTTGGGACACACCATGCAAGGAAAAAATTAATGGTGGTCTTCAGATTCTAGGAAAATAGAAAAAACATAATACAACTCCACGAGTAAAATTTATTTGGAAGATATTTGATAATCCCACTACAAGATGGTGCCAAATTCTCCAAAAGAAATATGTAAATTTATAATATGCAACTCACATATTGATTAATCTCATTCCTCCTTGGGGTTCAAACATTTGGAATTTTATGCAACAATATAGAAGTCTAATCACATTACATATCATGGGTCATCAATAATAGTTGTAAAGCTCGATTCTAGACTAATTCCTAGAATGGGTAGCCTCTAATAGATAATATACCTTTCCTTGCAGTATATGGACACCATCTCACACACAAGAGGAATATATGTAAACAATTATCTCAGCCCTATTAAAAATTCCAATTGTTGGGAATGGGAATGAAAAAGTATGGATGACCTACCAACCCCCCATACACAAAAATTCCTATGAAAGTATAACTAAAAAAGAGAAAGGCTTTCGTGAAAAAAAAAAGACAATATATTTGGACAAGGTTGAAATTTGAAATCTACTATGTCAAAATAGGCTACAAATTATAGTCTTCTTGAGGAATGCCTTGATTAGCTGACATAGATTTTCTAAAATAGATGGAGTCTCTCTAAAGTTGGGGCTTTCATGTGGACTTATTTTCAAAAAAATAATTATAATTGGTGATCAACTTAAGACCATTGGAAAGCTTGACCTTTCTTGTTATGTCTTGTACAAATTGGACAAGGAATTGGCTAACCATATTATCCTCACTTGCCCCTTCACATGCACATGCTAGGATTGGATGCGTGATAGATTGGAATGGAGTAGAGCTCTTCCAAATGACATTTTAGGGATCTTTAGAGATTAGCTAAGAATTTTAAAATTTGTATGGGAAGGCATATAGATAACAAGCCCCTCAATGCTAATATGGTAGTTATAGAGCGAATGAAATAACATAATGTTCAATGAAAAATAATCCAATGTGGAAGAAATTGTCAAGAAAATTGAAACTAGCATCTACAAAGTGGTTATGGAAAAGCTATTTATTTCTTCCCTGAGACCATTCACAAGTTGGGATAGGATGTTAATAAAAAGCTGGATAGCCTCAAATTCCCCCAAGAATAAAATACCAATGTACAACTAGCAAATATCAAAAGACACAATATTAAGTGGTGTCCATCTCTGAAAAGGAGATTGAAACTCAATTTTCATGGTGTAATATGTGGCAATCCAAGTATTTATGGGGCGGGCATTGCTATAAGAAACAAGAATGAGGGTTTGGTATGGGAAATTTCCAAAAAAGCTTCAAATTGGAACTAACAACAAAGTGGAGTTTATGGCCCTTTCAACTAGATTGCAACTATGCAAAAATGGAAGAATATCTAATTTAGACGAACAAGGTGACTCACAAATCTATATAAATGCAATCAACAACCATCTATGTTAAATTGAAAGTTGTGAAATATTGTAGAGTCTATGGAAATTCTTGTATAGCTTGGACAATATATCAATCAAAAATTACTATCAAGAGATGAATCACATGACATATTTTCATGCTAATTAGGCTTGTGAGAAATTTGAAGAGGATATCATTTCAAATAAAAAAAATAGGTGGGAAATATGCCCCTCAAATTTAACTATAGATACTATTTTTTTCATGGGATGTTATTTTTCCCATTACAAGGTGTGTTGTGATGGTCATTCAAGCCTGGACAAACAAAATATATATGTAGGATTTTATTAGTTCTCTTCATAAATTGGTCTTGTAGTGTCTCTAGTGTCCAAAGAAATTTTTAAATAATTTGTTTGTTGTAACTACCCTTTCCTAGCTTAGGAGAACTTGATCCAACTTAGGAGGATGTTCAAAATTGATGCAAATGAAGGTGACGTAGTGATTAGGAAGGTGATAAATAACTAATTATTCAAGGATGTTCATATTCATGATGATCGTATACTGGAACTATTTCTAATGAATCATATACTTGTCCTTAAAAAAAAGTGTTGGGGAAAACTCGCAATGGATGGTTATATCAAAGATCCTTTAAACATGTTGACATTGACTATAATTTTTGTGTTCAAAAAAAGGCTAAGGACTAGTAGTTTTAGTGGCATCTTCGACATTTCTATAACAAGAGAAAACAAAGGCATAAAACAAGCAATCACTTTGTTTAGCTCAAAGGATTTGAAAGGGACAATATAAAAACATTCAATTTTTTCATTGGGCATGTTATGAATCTCTCCTATCTCCACTACAAGTTGAACATGCCTTTGAAGAATTACCCTCATTAAAGGGAGTTGATGTAATCCACACACACACACACACACACACACACACACACACACACACACACACATATATATGAGACCCCAATTGGTCTATACAAATCTTCAAGGATTTGTTAAACAAATACATCCTCTACTTCAAGCTTTTTCCCTCTAGTCCCCACTGGTAAAGCATTTGGAACATTTAAACTTTATAATTCACCCTTTCTCACAATTCTTACCAATATGGGACTAACTTCCTTACAATCCACACATGTTTATATTACATATGTAAAGGATTTCACACACCTTTTCATAGTTAAAATATTTTCCCATTAGTAAAGTTGTTGAAGGCATTAAATATATGAAAATGATAGTTGACAATTTTTAATGTAGAAGAGAAATGTTGGTAACACACAAGTAGAGTGATGAAATCATCTCAATTAGAAAAGGGTGGCATGCATCATGATGTAACACTACTATACATACCAACATAAGACTAAACTTAAGGAAGGAATCACAATATAATTCATTTTTTTTAATCATTAAACAAGATGAAGAGGATGAATAAATTCAATAAGGAGGAAGATGGGAATCATTTTATATTCGTACCATAGAACACAAGATAAATCAATTGCCTTTAACCATTATTCTTTCATCAATTTGTTCTCTTTACGTAAGCAAGAGAGAGAGAGATCATTGCCTAAAATGTGGTCCAACATGACACCTTGTGATGTAGGAGCATCCGAGCGAATTGGTGATCAACATCAACCAAAAACAAATTTCAGGTTTGAATTTCAGTTTTGTGTGTGTTTGATGGTTTCTTTTGACATCTCTCGACTATTTTTTTTATTAAGAGGGGTAAAGACTTTTGAATTGAAGCTATGAACTGGTGAGGTCACAAACGAGGGACCTCATCCTTAATATAAATTCTCAACAATTCCACCCCAAAAGGGTTTGAACCTTGATGGCAAGAATAACAACACAACACCTCAACCATCACAACATGCCACTATTAGCAACATCTCTCGACTATTGGAGTGAGTGGCATGCCATAATTTGTAAGTTTTCAATTTTTGTCGTACTTTGGCTTCAACGCATAATAGACAATTTTCATCGAAATAATTGTCTCAAAAAATCGGTGAGCTTTCTTGGAAAACCTTCTTATAAATAAATTGTTGAATCCATCAAGGATTTGATGATGAAGGTTTTGTAGTCATACAATTAATGATTTTGGAGAATTAATTGTTTCTTAACTTTAACTGGTAATTTTGGAAAAAAATTCAAAATTCAAAATCTATGAGGTTTGAGGCAGAATGGCTTGGAAAGAAGCTAGATAATATTGATATGCACATCTCAGAAAGTTTTTGGAAGAATCTGAGCTCCTGATAAGAAGTTACATCAAAAGTCGATTTTGTTCTATGTATTCATTTCGTAGGCGACAAGATGTTGTTATTGGTATATGTTGACACTAGCAATATTCTTAAGGTGTCATTGGCACTGCGTGCTATTTCATGGACCACATAGAAGTTGAAATCTAACCTCAATTGTATAGTGCATTTCATCAAATGTATACCCTCTTACCGAGTGTGTGGGTGCGATTAAGAAATGCCTATATGGTAGAAGAAAAGAGCCATTGTAAAATTTATTTTATTTTATTCAATATTTACCTCAAAATTTAAAGGAAAAAGAGGGTGACGCCTCATGTGTTGCAAATATAGAATTTGAAAAGTAATAATTGAATTTTTCTATGCCAAACTAAAAATACATTTTGCAAATTTAAAAGGATGAAAAGACAATTTTGGAATGGAATTTTAGAAGTTTAGACGTTCAAAAAATGAAGAGGAAACGTCATGTTGGGACACCTCTTTGAGGTTTCTAACATATTTTCATCTTTATTATTTTTCTCACTCATTTTTCTTTTGGGGAGAAAACATTAAAGATAATGAGATGACACACAGTCATTAGGAAAGTGAAATGCACAAGATAAAAATGAGGCAGCCATTTAATGGCATTCAAAAAAAGAGCAGACAATAGTTTTTGAGGAAAGAAGTTTAAAGCAGACCTGAGCTGTATTACAAAAGGAAGGGGGACTGTGTTGAGAAAGAGAAGGTCGTTGATGTTTTAAAAGACTAAAGAGAAGTTTATATATGCAGGTTGCGCACCATATGGAAGGAAGATATAATAGGAAAAATATTGTGTACTAAAAGAAAACCTTAAAAACAAGTAAGGCTCTTGTCAACATAAACAACTTTGAGTAGAATCACAAAATAATTTTATTTTATTTATATAGTAACAAAACATAAGGCTTACATAAAAATAAATCATTCAATAAAATTATTTGTAAAAAAATCAAATTGAAATACTTCATAAGCAACCTCTCCCAACTTAAATGCAAAAATAAAAAAACTTGGAGCATATAGATTCATAACACCAAGATAAAATACAATTCAACTTAATGTATTATTAACACAAAGCAAAAACAAACAAAAAAATCCTAAAAAAAAAAAATTAAGAAGGAATTGCATTGTATAGGTTTTTGCTCCTATTTTTTAATTTCTAAATAGTTAAATGGAATTAAAAATAATTATAGTATTAAAATAAATCTTTGTTTTGAAATTAAAAGCCTCATTAAATTTTTTAACTTGTGTTAGAGAAGGGAAGCTAAGATCTTCCTCCACTAGCCTAGATAGGGGTATCCCCATGACACAACCCAACGTCCACTAGGGTGAGCAGCCCACAAGCTAGTCCCATTCAAGTAAACCCGACAGTGGAGTCGAACCCGAAACCAATGGGGAGCAAACCCACGACCCAAGCAAACTTCGCTACCTATGCAGGTTGGTATGCAAGTTGTTATATGAACATAAAAGTGTCTAGTCATATATCAATCACTTTGTTCATAGAAGGATTTCAAAAGGACAACTTGAAAATTATGACTTTCTCCTATCTCCATCACAAGCTGAACATACCTTTTGAAGAATTGGATGACCTACATCTCTTAATTCACCACAAGCCCAAAAAGATGAATGTATCTAAGAGGAAGCTGATGTAATCCAAATTTTCAAATTTATTAATGTAAAGAGGCGCTACCCCCATGATAGTATCTTATATATATATATTCAACTATCACTAATATCTGAATTTTTCTTTTAATTTATATAAATTGGAATCTTCAAACTTCTATATAAATAAATAATAATTAATCTACATGAAATACTATAATAAAAATATTAAAAATCTTTTCTTTTATTATGTTCTAATTTAGAAAGCTTGGTACTGCAGACAACAAATGTTTTGATTTTTGAGAATTTTTTTTATCAATTTGCTTCTCCCACAAATTAATAAAGAAATAAGTTTTTATATTTTTTTTTTCATTTATGACAAATTTTTAATTAAAAATTTTAGCAAGGTTTACAAACATCAACTAACTGAAAACACAGGAGTATGGCAGCATATTTTGTCATGTTTTTTTTTTTTTTATCTCAGAACGCAGGCAAACACGTGATCGTCAGTACAGAATCATAAGGCATGGAAACGAGAACAAAATACACGCCCACCGTGGGGCTCGAACCCACGACCACAAGGTTAAGAGCCTTGCGCTCTACCAACTGAGCTAGACGGGCTCGCTGATGAAATTGGATGATATTTTGATATTGTATTCTTTTCTTTTGTTTGTATCCTCCAGAACTTTAAGCAATGGATGGAATAAAAGAAATGAATGAATGGACTAATAAATCTACATTATATTCTTTTGAATTACTATAATAAATATTATTTATGAGTTAAAATGTTTATTACGAAATCTCCTAATATTATCTTCATCGTCGCCTTCCTTCGCAGGTGGTTTTCATAACAAACTAGCACTTGCACCCATGGGGGGTTCAAGGAAAACGCCGATAGGAGACTACAGATTTGCAAGATTTTGGATGAATATTCTGCTATTATTGTGGCATTCCAGGACACTTTGCCAAAAATTGCAGGGTCAGGAAGGGTGATATTGCATACAGCAAGAGATTAACTGAAAATTACAGTAAAGAAAATATATTTTTTAATATCTTTAGTGGTCTGTCATAAAAAATCCTATATATTTCATATTTTCTAAGATAGCTTTTGGCACAACCATAATTGAAAACATATCAATTGGAATCACATAAAGCATTGCATTTATGAGTGTTAAATTGCATATGAGTGACATCCTTTTCATTTTCAGTGCCTCTGCGATTAGTACAGAAAGATATCGAGCCAGTAACCCATTCTAAAGAAAACCCAAACATTTAAAGAACTTTTATCAAGAAATCCTAATTGACTCTGTCATACACTTTAATTTGATTGCCAGTCCTTTTTTCTTGTGTCTATGAAGAGTAGGCATAGTTTTATGAGCCAACACTATGCCATCCAAGATTTGCCACGAATAAAACTGCTTTGTTCGCTATAAATCAAATCAGGAAGGAAGATCTTCAAAAGCTTTGGGACTACTTTAGATAATAGACTGTCTCCAAGGGAAAGGATTATAGAAGACAAAACAGAAACAAACTCAAAGCAATCCCAGACATTTTGCAAAACGACTTAGACAAAAGAACAAGTTGGGGGATAGGGCATAAGGGCAATAAGTTTATCTTCAAGAACTAAAACCTGGCAAAGCAATGAGGCCCAAATAAAAATATCAAATCTGAAATCAAAGGAGCCTATGTACCCCAATTGCCACAGAATGTATAAAAGAAAATTTGAGACAAAGATAAGATAAATGCCTCTTACAGTTTTGTAAGCAGATACCAATTAAAGACTGGTCTGCAAATATTATAACTATGACCAACAGAAGAAGAAATATAGTTTGCTGATTGACTCTTTCTGCAATGTAAATGAAGTTGGCATGTTTTGCACGGTTATTTTTCCAGCTAACAGATTCAGGACAAGTTTGTAGTGAACAAATCTGTTGCATTCTAATGATATCAAAGGTGCCCCTCTTATGTATATGGCAGGTAAGATCGTGTGTCTCACTGCAATAGTACTATAGATTAGACAATCAATTTTGAATTCAAATATTGCTTGAATTCAGGTCAAATTGCCTACCCAATATTAATTTGACAACCAGGGAGAGCATTCAAAGAGGGGATTTGCAGCTAGCTTATGAATTGTTACACAGTGAAAAGGGTGAATTTTTGAGAATTAGGCAGATCAGATTTTACAATAGATATAGTGCTGCCATTGAAGTACTTGACAAGTCTCTCATGGAAATAGATTCAGCTATTGATCTTCTTCATGGTATCTGAGAGTCCTTCCCCTCTTGCTCCATCATCAGGTGAAAAATATGATTCTATGTTTTCAGCAAAGGGGCAGTCCTCAAAATGCATGTCCACCAGCTGATTTGATGGTGAAGTAAGTCCACCTGTTCCATCAGATCCATGTATCATTAAATTCTTGGATTCACTGTTGCTCTGTTGTAAGGTGCCAGCCATCGACATAGTAAAATAATTTGAATGGAGCTTGTATCGACTTTCATGGCAGACATCAGTGTTTTCCTGTATGAACATCATGGGAAGTGGCTGCTTTCAGAAATAGTGAACAAGAGCTTTTGCCAATTTTGCATCAACATAAAGAAGAGATAATAAAGTAGTTCTATGTGTGAATTGAAGTCACTGTTGGGGCAACATTGAAAGCAGCACAAGAAGCTAAGGCTACTTCTGAGCAAGGCCTATTTAGATTATGCCAATTAGGGCTTTAGATTATGCCAATAGGGGTTCTTGTGAGTTAAACAGGTTCTCTTGTAATTGCGACCACCATATATAATTAAAATGCCACTTTTCATAGAGGTCGTCTTCAAATGATCTTAAATGTGCTTATCAATCAACCACAATTTAAAGGAACGACTTCATATGAATTTATATTGCTTTTCTCTAATAAGAATAAATAAATAATTAAACAGAGGATTTAAGAAAAACCCAATTTCAACATGATAAGGCTATCAATCTTTTGAAAGTAGTGGCTTAAAAAATTTGCTAATGTGTAGTGTCCTAACAAAGCTTCTTTAACATCTGTAGGTTTATCAACCGCACTTTAAAGGATCGACTTCATATGAATTTATATTGCTTTTCTCTAATAAGAATAATAAGAATAAAAAAATAATTAAATAGAGAATTTCAAAAAAGCTTAATTTCATGATGATAAGACTATTGATTCTTAGATCTCCTTTTCCATAGATGAGAAATCGTACTTGCTTCTGGGTATGGGTAATTACACAGGAAAATATGCTTACAGTAGTATGAGGCATCCATTTGGTATCGCAGTGGGAATCAACAGAACCCATTCAACTTTTATCCATTATTTGGCAGATGAAACATAGGTTTGTCCAGTAAATCATCAAAATGTGCACACAAATCCCTGATCTACTCCATCGTCATTTTGCAGCCCTGTAGCAATTCATGTAGCATATTTTTGAAAACCTTCTCTAATTGGCTGCATATGAATGAAAAAAAAATGGTTATGAAAAAGCAAAGCCGGGGACTTGAAAATGACACTAAAATATTACAAACTTAAATTACGTTATTAAAGTAGTTCCAAATGGGCATTTTTAAAAATAGCAATAAAAACCAAAGAGAATGCAAACTCATAAGAAAACAAAAACATCTATAAAACAAAAAGACCGGTGTGATAAATACAGGGGTTGGTAAAGGCTGCACAAAACTGCCCAAACTGCCCAAACTGAGAAAGCTCATCAGTTTCCTGGAGGAAAATATTATCTGAATCGAACATGACTATCCTCTCATACTCCACGAGACTCCAAGCATATAGCTTGTTTAGAGAAAGAGCAAAGTGCTTGTCAAAGTATGTCTAATATTATCAATGTTGTCTACATATGCTACTCAAGCTCCATCTTCACACCTGCATATTAATAAAAAAATCTCTTCATTTCCAACTTCTAAGATAATATTCTTTCTGCCAACCAATTAAAATTCAAGAAAATGAATTACCTTAATATTTTGCACAAATTGTGCCCTGGTGTCAACCATGTCGATGAAGAAGAATAAGTAAAATTTATAGGGAAAATATTTAGAAAACCCACCAAAGCAAAAAATTTATAACATGAGATGAACCAAAACCAATCTCTCTACAACTACTGCTTCAGTATATTTTTCGTTTTTCTATATGAGAAAATTCAACATGTAAAACAAAAAACGCACTACCATCATTACTCTCGCGATAAATTTATTTTGAATTGTAAAGATGGCTTTTCTTATTAAGAAGGAAAAAAAGATTGAGGTTAAGATTTCATTCTAATTGATTTGGGGGAATACCCAATAAGCCCGATTTTTCCAAATAAAAGACACCCATGCTACCAATCTAGAAACCCCAACCAAAAATTAAAATTAAATATTGTTCTCTTCCTCTGTTGTCACCTAAATCAGAATGATGAAGTATTATTTTTTCCCTCTTATTTTTTTCTTGTTCGCCCAAAAGGGACATTACAGCATGCACAAAAAAATCCGAGTTTTCCAAGAGGAATATGTAAAGGGGGACAAAAGAATATGTAGAGGGGGCACAAATTACAACAGACAGAACAACTAAGGTAGAACTTTCTTTGGGAGAAAAAGATGATTCATGCAATATCCTGAAACTAGGGCTTTAGATGTTGATCACGGGATAGTGAAGAGTGAAGACAAGACAAATGAGACCATAAGGTCCTTGAGGTTAAGCACTCTGACGACTTACCGAATAGATGAAGCACCTTGTGGTCTGGTAACCCACGTGATGTGCATATTAGTCGAGTTTTGTTAAAAACCAGCTAACCAAGTACCCCATTTGAGGGGGGCCTACTACAAAGTTGAAAACTAAACAACCAGCGCATTATTTCTTATTCGAAGTTTTTAGAAACCCAAAACCCAAATAGCCACAACAATGGTAAATAGAGTGCAGGCCCAATAATAATATCCCATGACTCTTAAGAACAATATCTGACTACAAGGGTGGTGACGAGAAATGTGAGGCAGCATCCCTATTGACCATACAAAATCTTCGACTGTTCATGTTCTAAGGCTAGTAACTCACAAGTTTTACAAGTCACATACACAAAAGCATGTTGTTTGATGTTCTCTTAAATTAAATACAAACAACATGAAGAGAGATGAAGAGTCAAGACACTTGAAGGGCGTGGTGCTGGGGCAGCTTCAGAAAGCTTGTCCGAAAAACATGACTAGGACAAATCTATCCTGTTGAGGCTGATGGATCTTGGGGATTCATCGCTATTTCGGGAATGGGCTCATGCGCAATCTTCTTAAGTATGATATTCTTGATCTTTCTCAACATCATGTTGAGAATATACAATGCACCCTCCTCTCTAAAGCCTGCTAAAGATTTCATAGCTCCTTCGTTAGTTGTTCTCCCATGCCAGTTCAGCCAACAGAGATTCCTGAATATAGAAGTTGTGTAACCATGTTCTCGTCGATAGGGGAATTGGAAGAAAACGAGCCCTTTTGATGACGAATAGATAAAAAATGCACACTACTCCCAAGCTTTCTAATCTATCACTTAAAAAGCTGATTCACCATGCAAAATGAAAGCGTGCTGAGAGAAAATTCACAAGCCAACGTTTGAAGCAGTTTAAGTTGATAGAAAGGATGCGAGGTTGCTTCACTGTACAGTTGCGCATGCTTCTTCAATCGTTTGGTTGTGATTGATGAAGACCAAGGGCACTCTGTTGTACAGTTTATGGAAGCTCAAAGCTCGAGAAAAAAAAATTTCAGACACGGCTCTTTGCAATAAAGATAGCAATGAATGGCGCCATTAATTAATCCAATATTGCATTTACTGCAAAGATTTCTTGTCAATTGTTTGACAGATCTTCTGAGCACCGACAACTGAAAATGGTTTATCAATGTGAGGCATCAGTTTACCAGCGTGTGAGATAGGTTTATCGGTTGAATGTGGACTAGCAAGTCCACAATAAAAGCCTATCGGCTAACAACTACAAACGTTTTAAGGAGAAATGATATTTGAATGTTTTTTTAAATAATTAAATTAAAATATTATAAAAATAATTCGAGTCATAAATTTGTTGTCCACAGGTTTGAAGGTCTATTAATATGGTATACAAAATGGATTCTTAAAATCATTTGGAAACAATAAGAAGTGGACATGATAAATATTATATGTATTATTAATATGGAAGTATCTATGGTGTGAAACCATTAACTAGAGATGCACATCATAAAACTCTTATATTTTTAGGTGGGTGTTATCATTTCATACATGCATTCTAAATGTTTCAAGACTTGTAATATTTTGTTAACTTTTGATATGTTCTATCTTAAGTGTGATGTTGCATTTGATTATTAAGTTTATTTATGTAATTCCTTTTTACTTAGATAGGATAAGATAGTGAGTTGCGCATTCTTCTTACTTCATGAGATTTTAATTTATTTTCTTATTCTCAAAGATATAGAAATTTAGATAAGCAATCCTTTGTTTTTTGGTATTATACCTTATCCTCATCTCCATCGAATTTAGAAACTACAAAGTTATATATTTTGTAGCTCTTTTCTCTTCCTTTTTTAATATTGAAACAAGCTCTCAAATTTCTCTCAGACTAATTATGTTTTGGTAGTTTTTTAAATCATTTTCATTCATACTTTTATATAATTTTATAGATTACATTTATTCTAGGTTATTCATCTATTTATATATTCTAATGCAGTATTAAAGTGATACTTGAAGAATAGTTTCTTAGTTTTTATATTTAAGAGATATGGGTGTGGAGGGGAAGTGATCAACTAATTAACTTTACATGTATTTTTTTTGAATATCCAATATGCTCTTCTCTTGCATCTTTGGATAATTTGGAGAATCATAATGGTCTCATGAAAAAAAAAAACTTCTAAGATTGTTTACACTTATTTTTTTCTAAAATATGAGTGATTTGCAACTTTTTGGCAATCAAAGACTATACTAATGGTCATATATCTTAATTAAGAGTTATGTTACCCATAAGTTGAATACAAACATCCCTATGTACAATATAGGATTAATCGTGTAGCACATATCCTATCCATCCAATTCCTTCCCTTGTGTGATATTAGAGACCCCCTTATTATCCCTTGTCTATATATATCCTTCTTTGTCACTCTAGCCAAATTTGAGGTAATTTATCACCTTGTGTGTCTCTTTATGAACACTTTCCATATACTTTGTGTCTCCATCACTTGTCTCACATGTCTTAGATACCCATTAGGGTTTTTCATTTTTCCAATAGTAAACACACATTGATATCACATGAACACTAGGTTTACACATGCCCCTTTTTAGTATTAGTGCTTTTGCAAGGTTCAAATGCACCACCGAGGGGATTGATTGAGTTAATTTATTAAATAAAACAATAGTTTTTTCTTGTCGTTCCAACTCAAATATACATATTTTATTATCTAGAGTAAATACATGCATATTTTAGGTAGAAATATATTCAAGGATCACAAAAAAGGGCCCTACAAATGTTAGAGTTACTAGAGTTAAGGTCACATAACCCCACTTATATTATAACTTTACACCTTCATAATAGTTGCTCCCCCTTGCATAGTAGTTGTGTCACAGATGTATAATATTCATAAAAAAGCCACCAAATTTCTCCTATATTTATTTCTAAGCATCCACAATACATTCATAGTTCCATTTTTTATATTTACCAAGTGGACATGCTTCATTTTTAGTTTTATTTTCTTTTGAGAATTTCAAGTTTGTGCTTCCATTCCCAGTTCATAGTACTTACTATTTATAAAAAAAGATTTTTAGGTTTTATTTCTAACATATTCTAATCTATAAATTGGTTTGTATATATGAAATAATATAATATTCCCTAAGATTAATACATCTTAGGACTCATTTTTAATCTTTCAGTGCTTAATTTGCTTTCTTATTCTAGATGTTACATATGCATATCGCATGATGTATTTATTATTGTTGCTACAATACATGATTACATACATGCTTATCTCTAGATTACATGTACTTTCATGTATAATTTTATTCCTCCCTTAATTCATTGTGTCCTTTAGATATGACTAATTGAAAGGGGGGAAATATTGTCACTAATGTTCCTATGTTGGTTTTAAAGTAGTCACAAGTCTTTGGAAAAGGCGTGTTATTCACCTTGCATAATTTTTATAATGCAAATTGATAACTATATATGGTACACTTAGGGAATCTAGGGATACATGCATCACCTAGGTTAGACATTCTTGGGGCCACTTTGTATGTCATATGTAACACTGGGAAAAATATTTAATTTGGGTTACAAATTGAAAAATATTTAATATTGAGAAAATTTACTACAAAAAAGGAAATCTTAGTACTAAAAATAAAATGAGGGGGATTTGGTTTTGTAATATTAGGGTATTAAACATAGGGTTTATGTAATACCACTTGGTTGTTTTGTGCAAACTTATTTCTATAAAAGCAAGCACACATGAGTATTTTTTGAGGTTGGCTAGTTGACTATAATAACCTTTTGACTTGTTGGCTAAGATCAATTAATCATTTCTTTTAGGTTTCAAATGTGAGAAGAGGAAGCATGGATTGGGATGTGTAATTACATTATTCTCATTAGTTAGTTCACATGGAGTGCAAGTAGGGAGTTTGATATTTCAGAAGTATTCATGGAGAATACAAGTGTATCATAGTATTTGTTCATGAGATAATATATTGAGTGCATGAGTGCTTTTGGAAGTTAATTTTTTCCTTCATGAGGGTTTTTCTGATGGTATATATCTTGTTCATTATGACTACAAATTTCCTTTCATTTGGTATCAAAGCCTGGTTGTTAGGTTGTGGGAGGAGATCTCCCTAAAATTGTTACCCCTTGAAAGGAGTAGGATCTTGTACATATTTGAATTCATGGGTTTGTAAGAAAAACAAGTAAGGAATTGTAAGGTCACATGTGGGTTTGTAGACTTGGGTTGTTGTAGATATAGGATTTGATAGACATTTAGCAAGTGGGTTTTCTATTTGAGCTCTTTCCATGAGGGTTTTGGGGGTGATATTTTGTTGGAGATCTCTTAGATAAAAATAGACCTCACCATTGAGTCCAAATGACCCAAAAACTAATGGATTGATATAAAATACAACTATATTTGGTGCAAAAAAATTAGGCTATTTTTGAAGGGTTGAAGGAATCTATGACATTGTCATCCATAGGACCATACAAAATTTGAATGAGAGTATGATTGTTTATTGTATGGTTCCATAGTCATTAGAGTTAGAAACTTGGCATAATTGTGAGATTTTATTTAAATATTCTTGACATATTCTCCTTGCATCATTCTTGTACAAACATAGTTTGCAACAAAAAAATTATTAAAAATTAATGCAAGGGCAAGCCCTAGTCATTAGATGTGTGGGGGCTTAACTCACATAAGCTACACTAGGGCCACATTATCAGTGGGTCACCAATAAAATATAACACATCACCTAAGGTGGTACTGCCAAGCAACTTCACTCAATTGTCATTTCCACCACTGGTGCCTCTAAGTGTTCTTGTGAACGTGGTACTTTATCTAACTAGTTAGAATTTAAGACTTGTTCACACCTTAGTCTTAATTTGACTTTAGTTTTTATTTTATTTTTTGTCTCAATTCATAGGATTAAGATACTTGACACAATCTCGGGAGATTTGTGGTTTTCTCCGCTACTAATATATCAAGTTTATTTATTTATATTATATTTCGATGTAATTAATTTTTTTGAGGAAATATAGTTTTTTTATTGCAACGCTTGCGGAAGGTTTATTTGGATTTTGTTGATAGAATTTTGAGCTTGTAAATTCTCCATTTCTCTAGTTTGGTATTAGATCTTAGAATCAACAAAACCCTTCTCAAATTTTGAGGTTTATTGTCTTAGGATATTACATAAGACCTCTTGAAGCAAAATAGACCTTGCCATTATACTTAAAACACCCAAAAAACCTAATGTTGATTGTCAATTTATCAAAATCATTATAGCAAAAATATTGGGTTTTTTTGGAAACTTTGAAATTTATGTATAAAATCCACACAACTATATTGATTTGTATGATGTCATTACATGCCCATACTATTATTGTAGTCTATGCATAAATTTTTAGCACCTCTACACAATTTTTTGGCCTTATACATGATTCTTTGATGAATTAAAAAAATAATAGCAAGTTTCTCCTTTTCTCAATCATATTAGATCAAGATCCCTAGTTTTTGTTAGCTAGGGGGCTACACACCAACCACCATAGTGCTACCTCTAGAGATGAGCTCCATCTACTTAAAACATTTTCCACTATAGGCTTCCACCTTATTGCCACCAACACTTCACAACTACCACCCTTTGACACCACATCACCATTGGTAGCAACATTACCTTCACAACCATCAAGGTGAGGTCAAGTCGACATCCAATTGCCACCAAAACAAGTGACACCATCAACTGGCCACCCAATCACCAACCACTTGCCACACTAGAGTTGCTTTTTATACTATAAAATAATTTTTTCTTTTCTTTATGGCATAAATTTGGCATGCAAAGTCAGATTTTAAAAAATAAATAGTCAAAGAAATCTAGTTTTGATCACTTTCTAATGTTTCTAGTATTTTTCTAGATTTTGTTGTTAGTTTTATCATTTGTTGAAATCATATCTTATTTTTTAGCTTCCAGGCTCATAAAATTTGGTTTGGATCTTTGTTATTCATGATCCATATTGTGTTCAAAAGCTATTTCAATGATCTACAAAGTACGCAAACCTAATTTTCTAGAATTTTATCATGTACATAGAAATCCCATCTAAACTATAAACTCTTTCATATTTTTCTATTTAATTATAAAATTTGCAAACGGTTTTTCTTTTTATTATTGTGGGGGGGTAAGTTTCCTTCATAAATTACCTTAAATAATTAACAAACAATTAAAATAAACACTTATCCCATTTTGAAAAACTAAAAAAAAACACAAAATGGTCTATACACCTTTTCTATTGAGCACCTTACACTGGACAACTATCACATGTGGAAGCTCATGTCTAAGGTGTTATGGTCCACATTGGATGATATTGAACTTGTTTTCACTTGGAAATATGAGATATTTGCATATAGGAACACAATGAAGGAAGTCATGGGTCTTATTCCATTTCATGTTTTAGATATCCTATTAATTCACATATATTCTTGCAAAACTCCTATGTAGGTTTGGGATAAGTACAAGGAACTATTTGGTACAATTAATGATGTAAGATGGGGAAAAACCAGGTTAGCAAAGACTAAGTGACAACCACAACACAAATCTAAGCTAAAACCCCAATATAAACAAGAGAAAACAATGAAAAATGAGGAATAAAATGGAAACATTCAAGCAAAGCACTCCCCATATTGAAGTTGAATAACTTCTCCTATCTCTCCTCAAGCTTCCTTTGCATGTTTTCCCTCATATTTGTAGTAGAATTTATGCAAAAACCTGAAAACAATAAATCATGAAAGTTGGAGATAATGGTTGTTAAGACAAAAATGGAAGAGAAAGACTTCTTTTATAGACATCCATTCGAACAAACGGATGAGATCGATCTTCTAGAAAGATTCCAAGATCGACGGTGGAGGATTGATGAACCAGAAAGTGGTGGGTTATGACAAAGATGGCTATGACAAAGACGACTATGAAAAAGACGGCGATGAAAAAGACGACTATGACAAAGACAGCTATGACAAAGATGGCTATGAAAAAGATGACTATGACAAAGATGACTACGAAAAATATGACTATGAAAAAGACGACTAAGTTTAATGAGCAAGGGGAGGGATACTGGATGAATTAAAAATTGGAAGATAATTAATTCATGAAAAAGGAATATTTGGCCAATATTTCAAGAGGAAAAGGGGAAGTGGAGATTTAATTAAAATAATTTGTGTGCACGCTAAAAAAGTAACCCTTCTACTTTTTCTGTCTTGTTTGGTCCCTCCTTGTGATCTTGGCTTAAATATTGTCTTGATTAATGTTGTAATGTGGATAACACATTCACATTAGGTCTTGGTCCCTTGTGAACTAAAAGGATTCAAATGGTACCTTACCTAAGTGTTGTGACACACTTTCACACTTTTCTAGGGTCTTGTTAATATATTTCACCTAAACAACCTCTTACCAAGCCTCATTTCAAAGTGTTGTAAAGTGTTGTAACATACTTTCACACTTTTCTAGGTTTATCATCAATAATTGGGCTCTCCTATGCTTTAATTGGTCCCATTTTGCATCTACAGGCCTTATTTATCTGTATTTTCGAGAGTAACCCCGAAAAATATCATTTAACATCAAAATCCTGAAACCCACTTGAAATTCCTAAGGTGGGACTCATTCGCCAATTTGGGCGAATGAGTCCCCTTTAGCTCAAAATTCAAATTTATTTCAAAATTTTGGCGGGTTTTATTCTCCAAGATCCGAGGTCGGCCTGTGGTGTTGTAATTTCGGGAATTATTGCATAATTGGGTATAAATATAAGTTTCAATCACTCATTTTCATGCTGGCAAGTTTGAACAAGCATTCAAGAGTTCACAAGAGCATTTAAGCATTCACAAGAGCTTTCAAGGAATTTCAAGGGTAGATTATCAAGCATTCAAGAGCATCTTCAAGTGTCTTTCATCATGTCAAAAATTATTTGCATAATGTTTTGTTAGAGTTAACATTTGTGGTGTAGGATTGTGTGATTCAAGTAAGTGCTTCATTCAAGATCAATCAACATCAAGCTAGGTTCCAAATCCTCATCCATTGGAGCTTCTACATACATGTTTGCAACATATCATTGCTAGGGTTTGGTGAGTTGCAACATCATTACTTGTTCATTCATCATTCTCTATTTCATTTCATTTCATTTTAAGGGTTTGATTACCATCAAGGGGTTTGACCAAGGCAAACCCCTATTCACTAACCCCCCAACATTTTCACTCTCTTTGAATGTGATTTGCAGGTTTAGGTTGCAATTTTTTCAAAGTGCAAGATAGAAAAGGTTGTCATCAAGTTGTTGAAGCTATCCAAAGTTGTCAAGATTACAAATCAAGCTTGGAGAAGAGCTACAAGTTAGATTTCACAGTTTCGGATCCGAAAATCAATCAGAAAGGGCAGAGCAGAGCTAAGGCTACAAGATCCACTTTAGAAATTCCAGAAAAGCAGAAGTGGACTAAGTCACCACTATTGGAAAATGAGTCCCACTACCCAGGCCTAAATAGGGTTTTTGTAGATCTGAGTACCCTTTTGGCAAAAATATGTTCTGACACAATTTCCCCAAAATAGGACTAAGTCACCCAGCTTAGTGTAAGTGTCCTGGAATCAGCATTAACAACATATTTTCCAATATTTCAAACACATTTCTAGTCTCCATCACAACCTTCATAAGTTTCCAGGTGCACAATTTCAGTTTCATAGCTCCTTGTCACATTTCACTTGCATTTTTAGGTCATTTTGCACTTGTTTGCATATCACACTGTGTTTTCAAACATATTGCATTTTCCAAGTTTACACTTGGTGGTGAACCCCTCTCCTTTCCCAATAAAACCCTAGGATACCTTCTAGTCAGATCTCTCACATCCTTCATTGGGTTGAGATCTCTAAGGTGTCCTTAAAGTGTGTGTTGTGCGGAATTCGATTCCTTCCTCCTATCCATTTGGTGGACAAGGAAGTGAAGTGCATTCCACATTTCCATCATCCCAAATTTGTATAATTATTTTAATTAAATGGGAGGAAATGCAAAAAAGGGGCATTAAATACTTAAATTGAGTTAAATATTGAATACAAGAGACACATGAAGGACAATTAAATAATTTTGACAATTATTTAACAATGGAAGAATTAAAAGGGGGAGTGAATAGTTAAATAATTAATAATAATTACTTAACCATAGACGAAAGATGACAAGAAAATAATTAAATAAATAGTAATTTATTTAATTATTGGAGAAAGGGGGATGTTAGTGACGCAGTTAATTTTATTTAATTGATCAAGATATAATAAGATTAGGAAGTGAATTAATTAAACAATCAAAAAATATTTAATTAATAGAGGAATGTGACCAAGGATAATTAAATAATTAAATTATTTAATTACGCGAAGATGGAGACTGAGAAAAATGATGCTCGTAGACTTAGGACATTTTTCAGTGTCTACATTTTGACCCTCTTTGACATAATGCAGTTCATTGCGTTGTGGTAAAGGAGGTCAAAGTCATCAAAAGGTTCCTCTAATAGACATGGTAGGCAAAAACCCTAATCTGGGACCTATAAATAGCAATTAGGTTGATCAAAAGGGTCATTTGTGCATTCTATTTTTATAAAACTTGTAGCTCTAAGTGATTTTCTTGCAAAGATGTCAGCTATTCCAGAGGCTGCCCACCGCACATACCACATCTGGAGATATCATCATCTTGAGTGAGCGCCCGCCCTGGTGAGTACTACTAACCCGCTTTTTATTTTTTTCATTTTTCGTGCATTTAGGTAGGGAAAAATTTTAGTAGTCAATTGCATCACAAAATTTTGTGATGCAATTGCGTGCGCGTTTGACACAGATGATAAGTGGTTCACTACAATCACCTCATTAGGACACAATTGATTTAGGGTTAGGGCAGGGGCATTTGCATTGTGACGCATAAAATGGTGTGATGCAATTGAATTTTTGTGTCGCATGTGCAACTGAGAATAACATAATCAAAAGACTACGATGCAAGAATTGTACGATACGACACAATTCAAAGGTGAACGATGCATTTGCAGTTGCGAGCTGGTGGAAAATGTACGTGACACATTTGACAACACAATGACGCAATTGCTTCATTAAAAAATTGCCCCATATTAGGAAATTTTGACTTGGTCAACTTAGGTCCAATAGGTCAACTGAAGGTCTTAGATTGATGTGATGGTTTGCATGATGATTTTAGGAGCATATACTACCTATTTATATGTGGGAGTCGAGGCAGATGGTTTTTGATTGTGGGACCAGTTAGGCGACGAGGAGAGACAGGCCCTGCTAGATGTTGGTTTGCATTATGTCACCTATATTACCATTATTAGGGAAAATAGGGGCATGGTCACAGTGTTGGAAAAGCGATGGCACTCTGAGACCAACAAATTTCACTTGTTGATGGGGGAGGTGACAATCACTCTCGAGGATGTATACATGATCCTATGACTACCGATTCAAGGAAAGAAAGTATGCTATGACCCTGCTCGAGGATTGTAGGCATTCTATGAGTACTATGAGTGTGATTATGATGTAGAGCTCGGGGTACAAGGGTACGAGATTAGATGGGAGAACCTTGCAAAGAGATATGACAGATATGATTGCATCCTATGCACATTGATAGTAGGGGTGATGATTCTGGATTGCAGAGGTCATAGTTTCTTGATAGGCCAGGGAGAGATGCTCAAGTCAATGGTTCTTTTTGGGACACTGTATGCGTGGGGGCCATGCCTATTGGCTATGCTTTATTTCCAGCTACATGATATTGTTTATAGGGGAGGATAGATTCTGAGCTGCGGGGTCACATTTCTGACAGTATGGATTTGGGAGCACATAGCTGTGTTTTGATCTCTGGTGGTAGGACAACTGGGAGTCGACACTCCATATTCATATATGTAGCAAGGGGCCCTTACATAGACACATGTGGGGGATGTTGGTTACTAAAGGCATGGGTTGAACACACTAGTTAGTTTTATTTGGAGATAGTACAGAGCATGTGATTTATAGGTCAGAGAGGATGATCACTTGTCATGGTGCTGATAGCCCAAGTACCTCATCAAGCACATAGTGTAGAGTCAACACATTATCAAGATGTATCTTCCAGAGTGGGTTTAGAGATAATTCAAGGAGATACATGGTGTTCTAGTTGGCACTACAAAGTTTGCACAGTCCTCCTAAGAGGTTTATCCATGGGGGCCTCAGATTGTTGTGACCACAATAGAGCAGGAGATAGATGCCCTGCAGGCATTAGATTGGGAGTGGAGAGGAGGAGATGTTGATGCAAGTAATAAACTAAAGTATGATGCCTGGTGGTTGATTCATAGGCTAGTACCATTGACAAATCCATAGTAGCCAGCACCAGTAGAGCGCAGAGGCAGGGGCCCGAGAGGCCAGAGAGGTGACAGCGGTCAGAGGGGTGGAGGGAGAGGATATAGTGGATAGGGGGATGGAGGAGGATGAGGAGATATGGGGGAGATGGGCGAGGAGGTCAGGGAGGAGACTGGAATAGGAGAGGAGGGATGGAGGAGGATCAACCATAGGTGAGGGTAGTGATAGAGGTGGAAGTTCCAGAGGGAGAGCAACACATAGAGATGCTCGCCTTAGAGGTAGCACAACCAGAGGTAGAGGCGATGGAGGTTGAGGTAGTAGGAGAGGGGGGACATGATGAGCTTGGAGAGGAGGTGGAGATGGACAAGGTTGAGAGAGTCCTCCAAGAGAGGATCATCATGGGGATGGATGAGACAGAGGAGGTGGGGGCTGGAGGAGATGATGGATCTACAGAGTAGAGGATAGCCACACTGTAGGCTCGGGTACATGCCTTAGAGGTAGAGTTGAGGACTGTTACAATAGAGATGGACGACCTTAAGGCTAAGAGGGACACTATGTAGACTAAGAGGGACCTAGCTATGATTAGCCAACAATAGAAAAACCAAAGGATGATAGAGTTTACGACCACCTGCAATGGATCTGTCGTCGATGTTTCTCATGAGTATGCCTGGGCTAGTAGGGCCATGCAATATTACAGGGATCTCTACGAGAGAGTGGTACCACCAAAGAGGAGGGAGCCCACATTTCTAGGGATTAACAGTGGTTCATGGGGTAGGTCCTGCAATAGGATACAAAGTAGGCACACTTAAATCAGGTCAGAGGGTGAGACCTCAGATGCTAGATGAGCTACTTCATATGACATACCATCCACCACAGAGCATAGGGCCAGAGAGTCACCATGCAGGGAGGACAGGGATGCCCCAAGGAAAGGAGATCAGGGCAGTTCAGGCTTGGGCCCCTTTTTATTTATCATGTTACATGGACACTTACATTTTTTTATTATCGAGCATGCATGCTCCATTTTTATTGGACACGACACATCTTGGTATTGTACCCATGACACTTATTTTTTGAGTGATATATATGATATGATTTTGGTGGCGGTCTATGATATGAAATGTTATGTGATTATGTTTTTATGTTTATGATGATGTTATGGTATGGATGGTCATGCTTCTATGATGTTTACAGATTCATTTTATGTGATGATGTGATGGTTTAATATTATTTTATGATTATGTTATGATGTTAATGCCCCTTATGATATGTATGGATGATAAATGCAGTATGACCTAATTTGATAAGTGCGATGTGATGTGATAATGTGATGCATTTATGATTATGGATGTTTATACTATCATGACATGTATGACTAATTGATGCAATATAAATGACCTAATGTTGTGAATGAAATGCTTGTATGGATGTCATGAGTTGTTATAATATGATGCAATATAATGTTAATTAGACTATATGGATAATCTCTATGTTTTTGTGTTTTCTTATGCAAATATATGTAGCTTAATATGGTAATGTTGCCTATGATGAAAATTCTTTCTACCATGATTATGTATGCAAGATGTTTTTGTGTGTCATAGGAATCTGTCAAGATGCAGACAAAAGAAATGTTAGCACAGAAGAGATGGATGCTAGTGCGAAAAAGGACAAAGGACAAAGGAAATGGAACGTTAGACGGGAAATGAAAAGGGACCAAATTTGATGCCTTTATATTTAATAACATTTTGTTTCCACAGTCTGTGATAGATGTGAACAAGATTTCTGGAATAACTGTGTGCAATTTTTTACATTAGAAAAAAACGTTTCAGATCAAACTCCATGATCCATCATCAAGATGATAAGTAGAAAGAGAGAGAAGGGAAAATAAGATAGCAGACTTGGGTAGAAATAGGAGAGGGATGGGGAAGAGGGGAGGCACATAACCCCAAAAATGGGGGAGAATAGGTTAGACAAAAAGGAGAGGAGAGGAGAGGAAAAGTCAAAGATGAAAAACCATTACAAACACGGGAAAAGAAAAATGAAAGAGATAAATGCCAAGAATACTATAAAACAAACATCAAATAAAGACCCAAGAAAAAGTGGGGAATCAACCTAAATAAATTAAAAACCACTAACAAAAAGAAAAAAAGAAAGAAAGAGGACAAGTTAAAATAAGGAAACAAATAGGGTAAACTAAATAAGGAAAAATAAAATAAGAAAAGGCAAATAAAAAGAGAAACTGCAATGAACAAATACGTAAAAAATATAAATAAGCAAAAGAAAAGAAAACTTAAAGCAAAGAACCAAATAATAGAGAAAAAATACTTATCATCATTGGGCGCCAAAAATTATTGCAAATGGAACACAAAAACCATGGTAGGACATGGACCAAGGTGTGCAAGGTGACCATTTGTGAGAGACAAATAGTCAAAAAAGACAAATTCAAAAGACAACGAATTCCCTAGCTCATACTAAGGACCCAATTGTCCCAGTCTTTTTGCCAAGACAAGCCACAAACATCAAGCAAAGAAAAGAGGTCATGATCCATCATCATTCCTCTAAATCCTTTTGGACATCCTTGAGGTAACTAGTAACATGACCAAGAACCAATCAAAAAGATAAGACAAATATAGATCAACAAAGTGTTTTCCAATAACATAGATAAGATTGCTTGATATGATTGATTGGATTGACCAGAATGATCGGGTTTGATTGATAAGCTAACTAGGATTGATCGATAAGTTGACAAAGGTTGACCAATTGATTTGACTGATTGTGCCTAGTTTCAAGGACACATCCTGATCAAGACAAGATTAACTAACCAAGATGACAAGATTGATTGTTTTGATGATTGATCGATGTGACAACGCCTGGTTCCAAGAAATACATATCCTAAATAAGGCAAGGTACACATCTGATAAAGTTGCCCGAATGACAAGTGTTGAAAAGGCACCTAACTACAAGAAAGACACATCTTACTTAAGGTGAATGACAACTTTGACCAATGCATCTTGATAAAAGACAAGTGATAGGGCTGAATGAGACAAATGATCTTATGCCTCATTCTAATAGAAGACCGATGATCCAAATGATTGATTGATGGTAAGATGATTGACTAATTGAAGATGAAAGATTTTGTTGGTTATGTTTTCCTGTTGATTCATGATTTAGTTTGAATGATGATTTCTTGCAGACCAAGACAACAAGACTATACTCAAAAACCCCTAAAGGACTGACCTAGGTGGCCTCAAGGGCTCATTGATTGATGGTCTTTCCTACGTTATACACATAGACACCTCGTAGTTTGACATGACTTGAATTTGTTTTATTTGATAAAAGGTTGAGTCATGATTTTATTTGGACAAACCTAAGAAGACTGACCTAATGTCTTAGGGGCCCATTTAAGATGAGCCTTTCCTATGTAGAAAATGTGTAGATGCAACTTAGTTTGACCATTCTAATACAAATTGACTCAGACTCAGACTTTGAATCTTCTTTTGGAAGTTTTGATATTTTTTGATGTTTTTGGATCTTTTGAAGTTTTTTGATTTTTTTGGATTTTGATGTTTTTTGGCTTTTTTGGATTTTGATGTTTTCTATTTTTTTGGATTTTGATGTTTTATGAAGGATGATACCATGTGTTATTTTCCCATGAAGACATAAGTCAAGGAATTTCCCCTAGTCAGGTACAAGACCAATTGATTATGTACAAGGGGAAGCGACAAATGCAAATGATGGTCATGAAAGTGAAGGAGACTAAATGTTAATGGTTCTTAGGCCATGAGAAGGAGACTAAATGTCAATGGTTCTTAGGCCATGAGAAGGATGATAAAGCTTTATTATGGGTGGCATAGGCAAGCAGATGAGCGAAGGATGGAAGACCAGGTAGAGTGACAGTAGACAAAGGAGCATAGACAGACTAAACATGGCACATGTTTGCCAGGTTTTCACCATGGTACTTATCCAAAGCACCATTGAGGTGGTTTTCGCTTGTGGACAAATTATTTCTCTTTACTATTTTTTTATTTTCATTCTTTTTTATTTTTTGTTGTCACTGAGATGCCTGTTTTCCAGGTTTCAATCAGGGTGACCATTTTTTTGATGTTTTTTGTATTTTTTGACTTTTTGAAGGGATACTCTGAGAATTAAGTGTAGTAATTTTGAAGATGCATGCTATTGATAGGTTTGAGCAATGCTTCACCTTTAGGAGTGGAAAGTTGATATGCACTAGATCCATATGTTGTTGTGATGATATAAGGGCCCAACCAATTAGGTTCAAACTTTCTAGGATTTTCTCGATCTACTTGATTCTTCAGGTTTTCTTTTAGGACTAAGTCACCAATGACAAAGCTTCTGGGTCAGACCTTATTGTATTTGCATCGAAGGAAATTTTGATATGCTTGTAGATGTGTCAAAGCATTATGTCTCTTTTCATCCAATAACTCTAGCTCATGTAAACAAGATACGCAATATTCTTCTTGATCAATCAATCTTTACATAGATAATATTAGGGATGGTAACTCAACATCTATAAGAAGTATGGCTTCAAATCCAAAGACTAGGAAATATGGAGTGGCTCCTATAGGGGTGCGAACATTGGTGTGGTAGGACCATAAAGTAGGATTGAGTTGGAGGTGCCAATCATGACCAACATCACTGATAGTTTTATTTAAGATTTTTAGGATAGTCTTATTAGATGCCTCAACTTGACCATTACCTTGGGGGTAATACAGGGTAGCAAAGTGGTGTTGGATATGAATTTTTTCACAAAGTTCACAGATATCGTGATTCTTGAAGGGGCGACCATTGTCTGTAATGATGGACTATAGGATACCATAGCGACATATAATGTAATTCAGGATGAAATTGGCTATCTGCTTTCCAGTAATTTAAGTCAGTGGGATGGCTTCAATCCATTTTGTAAAGTATTCAATAGCAACAAGGATTAAATTATGTTCATTAGCAGAGGTGGGATGGATTTTTCCTATGAGGTTGAGTCCCCATTGAGAAAATGGCCATGGTGATGTAAGCGGTTGTAATTCCTGTGCTGGTGCATGAATAATATCTTCATGAATCTGACACTGGTGACATTTCTTCAGAAAGTGATAGGAATCACGTTCCATTGTAGGCCAATAATACCCCATTCTCATGATATTTTTGGCTAAGGTTGGACCAGTGGAGTGAGCTCCACATATTCTGTGATGTACCTCTTGTAAGGTTTTTTGTGCTTCATTTGAGTTGAGACATCGAAGGAGGGTGCTATCTAGGCCGCAACAGTAAAGGGTATCTCCGATGATGGCATATTTGGATGCTTGTCAGATGAAGGTTTTGTGTTGGTTGAGGGACAAGTTAGGAGGGATAATTTGGTCATGCAAGTAACTGTAAATATCTTTGTACTAGGGAGATTCGACACCAAAAAGTTCACACACAAGTTTAGTTTTGGGGACATCGAACACAAGAATCAACAACTGTTCTACCAAGAACTCATATTGTGACACATTGTTAGGAATATCCAAGAGAGATCCAATCATAGCCATTGCATCAGTTTCTTTGTTCTGGATTCTCGATATCTACTAAAAGGAAATAGTATCAAAGTATAGCCTGAAACTTTCCACCATGCACTTGTAGGGCATTAGATTTTCATCCTTGGTGTGATAATCATCATTAACTTGCTTGATCACTAACTGGAAGTGACCATAAATTTGAAGGTTCTTGATTTTCCATTTTATTTCCATCTGGATTCCTGTCAATAATGCTTCGTACTCAACTATGTTATTAGTGCACAAAAATGCTATTCGAGATGACTTGTGAATGGAATCTCCTTGAGGTGTGATGAACAAAATTCTATCTCCTGAACCATGACTTGTGTAAGATCCATCAAAATACATTTTCCATGTTGTTGGTGTGTCTATGACAAAGATTGATTCATTTGGAAAATCTGACATCAAAGGATGGTCTGCCTTCATTGGTGCATCTGCGATTTGATCAACTATCACTTGTCCTTTTATTGCTTTTCAATCAACATACTCAATGTCATACTCACTTAAGATCATAACCCACTTAGCCAGTCTTCTTGCCAGTGTTGCTTTGCTAAGAAGATATTTAAAAGGATCAATTTTGGCAACTAGTTTCATATTATGATTCAACATGTAATGTCTCAACTTTTGTGTTGTGAATACCATTGCTAGGAATGCTCGTTCAATAGGGCTATAGTGTTGGAAAAACAAGAACAAACAACTGAGAGGAGGGTGAATCAGTTGTCATAGATTATTTAAACTTTTTCAATCTTAACTCAAACTTAACTTAACCCAATTTTAGATTTGATATATGAACAATAGACCATAAACAATCAACACATCAGAAACATAGAGAACACAAATATTTTTTTACATGGAGACCCTATTAGGGGAAAAATCATGGTGGATGTTAGTCCACAAGATTATACCCTGTTAAAATTATAAGAATAATAATGGGAATGCACATGCATTCAGGCACACTGCCTAGAGCTCACTGGTCAAATACAAGAGGGCTCACTGCCCAAGAAAGAGAAATACGGATTAGATCCGTAGGGTATGAAATGAGAAAATAGCTTCTTCAAAAGCTTGATTACAGTTCCGATTAAGCACAAAAACACTCCTTCACACTTTGCTTTGCAATTGAATAATATTCGTACATACACACACAAGAGCACACCGAGCACCTTTGAATCTGAAGAAACAACCACTCTTATATATCCGCAACATGAATTTCATCAACAACTTTGTCGGCCAAAATACATATGAAAATATAAAACACATGCAATGTTGGCCCAAATTTACAAATAAATTTTCAATGCGAATCAGGCACTGTTGGCCAATATTATATTAGGGCCCAAAACAACATCCTCGAGTGTGCCAAACATTAAAATTTTAATCTCCAAGGATCCACAACATGTTACAACCACCATGTCGGCCAAGAACATGAAAACCCAAACACATATGAGAAAAATCTTCGACCACAAACACACTAATCAACACAGACATGTGATGAAGATAGAGAATGATCTATAAACATCCACAAGCAACAAGAACCAACATAGAAACATCCACAACAACTGAAATTACTAGAATCATATCAACTTCACTTAGGAATACTAATTGAAACAATAGAAAAACTATCATAACACATATGTTCATAACATGATCAAAACTTCACGCGGAGCTCTGAAACTTCTGGTGGATAAACTAGATACTCTTAGCAATAAACCCTTTAGTCCAAAATAGTTGATCATCGATGTACGAATCAAGACACCTTCATGACTTTTACTATTCCTCTAGAAACCTACAACATTTTCTTTAACAATTTTCTCAATATCCTCGACATATACAACCTTCAATACATCAATGCTAATAGTGTTGACATCAATGACAACCACATATCAGTAACACAACCACAACATCCAACAATCTCCCCCTTTGGCATTGATGGCAACACATGATGTGAAAAACACCATCAACACAATTCACAATCAACACTTACTCCCCCTTAGATTCTGACTCTTCTTCCTTAACCTCTTCTACAAGATCTTCACCCCACAAGGCTCTTATCCCTAGATAAGCAACAATTTTTGACATGACTCTTCTCCCCCTTTGACATCAATGGAAAAGATAGACATTATCTTCCCACATACAAGCTCTCAACCACATATCTACACATCTAACTACTCCCCCTGAGTAGTAGCCACATAAACATCAATCCAGATCAGAATATAGCTTTGAAGCATATAGATTGATGCAAGTAAATGCATCTCTAGTTCATATCAGGAGGGGTAATCACCCCTAGTATTCCTCTGAGATACTCAAAAGTATCCTTTGGCAACGACTTAGTGAAAATGTCTACAATTTGTTCTTTGGTAGGCACATACTCCAATCTAACTGCCTTCTCATTCACTTTTTCCCTTAGGAAATGAAACTTGATTGATATATACATGGTCTTAGAGTGTAGCACTGAATTATTTGATATGTTTATTGCACTTGAGTTGTCATAGTATATGGAAATAGGTTCATCTTATACTACTTTGATATCTTTCAACATCTGTTTCATCCACATCACTTGAGTACAATTATTTGTAACAACAATATACTCTGCCTTAGCAGTAGATAGGGAAATGGAATTTTTCTTTTTACTCAACCAAGACACCAAATTCTTCCCTAGGAAGAAAGCACCACCACTAGTACTTTTCCTATCATCTACATGTCCTTCCCAATCCATATCATTATATGCACTCAGAGTAAGATCATCATCTTTAGGATACCAAACCCAAAAGTAACAATATACTCTGCCTCAACAATAGATAGGGAAATGAAATTATGCTTTTTACTCAACCAAGACACCAACTTCTTCCTTAGGAAGAAAGCACCACCACTAGTACTTTTCCTGTCATCTACATCTCCTGCCCAATTCAAATCAGTATATGCACTCAGAGTAAGATCATTATCTTTAGGATAACAAAGCCCAAAATCAACTGTTCCTTTCAGATATCTGAAAATTCTTCTTACAACAGTCACATGAGATTCTTTTGGATCAGCCTGAAATCTAGCAACCATACATACAACATTCATGATGTCTGGTCTGGTCTAAGTTAAGTAGAGAAATACGACAATCATTGACCTATATATTGTTTGATTTTCCTTAGGAGAATCATCATTCTGAGTTAACTTGCATCCGATTACCATGGGTGTACCAACAGGCTTTGAGTCTTCCATGAAAAACTTCTTTAGTAGCTCTTTCACATATTTGGACTGAGATATGAAAATCCCATTGTCTGTCTGAGTGACTTGCAATCCTAGAAAGAACTTCATCTCACCAATCATACTCATTTCAAATTCGCTTTTCATTTCATCAACAAAATTCATACATAAATCATCTCCTCCAAAAATAATGTCATCAACAAAGACTTCAATAATCAACTATTTATCATGATCCAGCTTAAAATACAAGTTGCTATCAACAGTACCTTTATTGAATCCAAGCTTTAATAAGTATTTATCTAGTCTAGCATACCAAGCTCTAGGAGCTTGCTTGAGTCCATATAGAGCTTTCTTTAATTGACAAACCATGTATTACTTGTTAGTTAGTTGAAATCCATCTGGCTATTCAACATATAATTCTTCTAACTCACCATTCAGAAAAGCTGACTTCACATCCATTTGATAGAATTTATAGTTCTTATATGCAACATAAGCAAGAAATAATCTTACAACTTCAATTCTGGCAACAGGGGCAAAGGTTTCTTCAAAATCAATACCTTCCATTTGTGAATACCCTTTACATACCAGTCTTGATTTATTTCAGATCACTTCACCTTGTTCATTTAGCTTATTCCGAAAGACCCATTTAGTACCAATCACATTTTTATCTTTAGGTCTGGGAACAAGA
Source organism: Sequoia sempervirens (assembly GCA_007258455.2). Taxonomy (NCBI): domain Eukaryota; kingdom Viridiplantae; phylum Streptophyta; class Pinopsida; order Cupressales; family Cupressaceae; genus Sequoia; species Sequoia sempervirens. The sequence continues at coordinate 675,795,698 of VDFB02058242.1, read as the reverse complement.
ATCCATGTATCATTCCTTTCAATCTGCATCAATTCTTCCTTCATAGATTCCATCCAATATTCATCATTGCAAGCTTCATTGACATTTTTAGGCTCAATCTTGAAAATTAGGCAATACTCTTCTACAATCCTTCTTTTGTTCTGCACACCTTTATTCTTGTCTCCTATAATTTGATTTTTAGAATGATTTAGCTTTACATACCTTAGAATTTTAGAATTCATTCGCACTTCTGGTGCTTCTGTTCTTTCTTCTTCACTTCCATTTGTCTCTCCTTGAATTTCTTGATTTACCAGAATGATTTGAGCTTGATTATGTGTCTGAGCATTCTTCCCTTTGTTTATACTATCTTTCTGGTCATCTAAATCATATCCAAAATATCTAGATGATCTAGCAAAATCCTCATCAACTATGACATTTGCACTTTCAACCATTTTTCTTAATCTTTTGTTATAGCACTGGTAAGCCTTGCTCTTGGTAGAGTAACCTAGAAAGATTCCTTTATCGCTCCTTGCATCAAACTTTCCTATATCCTCATCTCTCTTTGCTTCCAAAAATCTTGAAATATTTAACAGTAGGCTTATAACCAAACCATAGCTCAAAAGGAGTCTTACCAGAAATACCATTAACATTTACCCAATTTAAAGTGTACACAGTAGTGTTTACAACTTCTCTCCAATAGATGTGAGGCACATTTCCTTCGATCATCATTGTTCTAGAAGCATCCAAAATTGTTCTGTTCTTTCTCTCTGCAACTCCATTCTGTTGAGGGGTTCAAGGAGCAAAAAACTGTCTCTTGATTCCATGCTCTTCACAAAAGGAATTGAACTCCTTGGAGGTGAACTCACCACCTCCTTTTGACCTTAGGCATTTAATCTTCAGACCTTTCTCATTCTCTACCATAGCTTTGAAAATTTTGAACTTCTCTAATGCTTCACATTTTTCTTTTAAGAAAGCAACCCATATCATCCTGGAATAATCATCAATAAGCAACATAAAATACCTTTCTCCTTGTAGACTTCTGATTCTAGAGGGGCCACTTAGATCAGTATGCACCAACTCCAGTACTCCATTAGAATGATGCTTTTTACTCTGAAAAGAGACTCTAGTCTGTTTACCCTTCTGACATTCCTTGCATATTGTGTTAGCAGGTTACTAGCTTAGGTAGATCTCTTACTACTTGAATGGAACTTACCTTGACAATGTTATCAAAATTCACATGACACAACCTCCTATTCCATAACCAACTTTCATCTACTTGAGCAATTAAACAACTCACCTTACCAGCACTTAGGTGGAAAATATTACCTCTTGTTTTTGTACCTAAAGCAATCATATTTCTAGAGCTTCCAAGTATCCTGCATCTTCCATTTTTGAACTGAAGATCATAACCTTGTCCACCATTTTTTTGACACTCAACAAGTTATGCTTTAAGCCTTCAACATAAAGGACATCATTAGTGTTATGTTTACAACCAAGACAAATAGATCCTCTGCCACGGATCACACCAACATTGTTATCTCCAAGTATTACAACCCCACCATCATATTTATCTAGACTTACAAATTTGCTTTTATCACCGGTCATATGATGTGAGCATCCACTGTCAATAACCCACTCATCCTTCTCTTCAATTTGAGCTGCAAGAGCTTTCTCAACTTTAGCAGATTCAGTAGCCACCAAACCATTTTCCTTGATAGCAATGAAAACCCAATCATCTTCATTTCCATTTTCTTTATCAGATTCTTCATCAGTCACACCTTCTTCAGAAAAATAACACTTCTTTTGAAATCTAGGTTTGTAGGGTTTAGATATAGGAACTCTTTCAGGACACCTTGAAGCAAAATGACCTATTTTACTGCAAGAGAAACATTTAATAGGCAACTTTCCTTTATACTTACCTTGTCCTCTACCTTCTTTCTTCACAATCAATGCTTCCAACTCTTCAACCTCTCTTTCTTCTTCTTCAAGTTGTCTCATCTCTTCCTCATATTTGAATGTCTTTCTAGAACTTTCTCTCAGATCATATCTTTTCATTTTCTTCCAGATACAGAAGCCTTAAACATAGATTCAGTCTTAGGTGCAAAATCACCAAATTCACTTAATTCAAAGGTGGCAAGTTTACCAATCAACATATCCCTTTTCACATTTGTTACTGATCTGAATTCTTCAATAGCATGAGCTTTTGGTTTGTATGAATGAGGCAATGATATGAGAACTTTAGCTACAATTTCTTCTTCATCCAAGGTACCACCATCACATCTAATACCCATCACAATTTCATTTACTCTTTGCATAAAAGAAGAAATATTTTCATCTTCACCCATCTTCAAATTTTCATACTTTCCTTTCAAACTCTGTAGCTTAGCGACCTTCACAAGTACATCTCCTTCATACAAAGTCTCTAGCTTCATCCACATCTCATGAGCTATCTTTAGACCTATCACATTTGTCATTTACGAATCTTTCAGAGCACTCAGCAAAGCTTCCATTGCCCTGATATTATTCTCAACATCTTTAATCTCATCAGGAGTGGAAGGACCATTCTGAGGAATAGTATATTTGTTCTTTGTAATCTTCCAAAAGTGTTCACCTAAACATCTCACATGACATTCCATTTTGGTTTTCCACAGCGAGTAGTTTGTTCCATCAAATCTATGGTTGTCCTTATATTATGCCATCACGGATCACCTCAAGCTTTTAAACTTCTTCAGAGGAACCTGCTCTGATACCAATTGTTGGAAAAACAAGGACAGACAACTGAGAGGGGGGGTGAATCAATTGTCACAGATTATTTAAAATTTTCAATTTTAACTCAAATTTAACCCAATTTTAGATCTGGTGCATGAACAATAGACCATAAACAATCAACACATCAGAAACACATAGAACACCAATATTTTTTACATGGAAACCCTATTAGGGGAAAAACCATGGTGGATGTTAGTCCACAAGATTATACCTTGTTAAAAGTATAAGAATAATAATGGGAATGCACATGCATTCAGGCACACTGCCTAGAGCTCACTGCTCAAATACAAGAAGGATCATTGCCCAAGAAAGAGAAATATAGATTAGATCTGCAAGGTATGAACTGAGAGAATAGCTTCTTCAAAAGCCTAATTACAGTATCAATTAAGCACAAAAACACTCCTTCACACTTTGCTCAAACTTCTTCACAATTTGCTCTGCAATTGAATGATATTCACACATACACACATAGGAGCACACCGAGCACCTTTCAATTCGAACAAACAACCACTCTTATATATCCACAATGTGAATTTAATCAACAACTTTGTCGACCAAAATGCATATGAAAATATAAAACATATATGTAATGTCGGCCCAAATTTACAAATAAATTTTCAATGCGAATCAAGTACCATTGGCCAATATTATATTGTGGCCCAAAACAACATCCTCGAGCATGCCAAACATTCAAATTTTAATCTCCAAGGATCCACAACACGTTACAACCACCATGTTAGACAAGAACATGAAAACCCGAATACATATGAGAAAAATATTCAACCACATACACACTGATCAACACGGACATGCGACAAAGATAGAGAATGATCTAGAAACATCCAAAAGCAACAAGAACCAACATAGAAACATCCACAACAACTGAAATTACTAGAATCATATCAACTTCACTCAGGAATACTAACTGAAACCACAAAAAAACTGTTAGAACACAACTGTTCATAACACGATCAAAACTTCACGCAAACCTTTGAAACTTCTGGTGGATAAACTAGATACTCTCAACAATAAACCCTTTAGTCCACAATAGTTGATCATTGACATACCGATCAAGACACCTTCATGACTTTCATTGTTCCTCTATCAACCTGCAACATTTTCTTTAACAATTTTCTCAATATCCTCAACATATACAACCTTCAATACATCAATGCTAATAGTGTTGACATCAATGACAACCACATATCAGCAACATAACCACAACATCCAACATACAGTTCAACTCATATCTGACTAAAGTGTGACTGATATAATAAATTTCTCTGTCCTTGCCATCATTGCCATTATGTGCTAATAGTGCCCCCAATGTTGATGTAGTTGCTATCACGTACAATATTAGATGTCTTCCATTGATCAGAGGCATAAGAACTAGTGGAGACAATAGTTAATTCTTGATATGATCAAATGCTTCTTGAAAATTCTCTATCCAATTGAAGGGAATTCCTTTTCTTAATATATGTTTAAATGGATGGATCTTATCTACTAGCTGAGAAATGAACCTACTGATTGATTGCACTCTTCCCTATAATGTCATTAATTGATTGATGTTGGTTGGTGGTGGCATGTCTAAGATAGCTTTTACTTTGGTAGGATCGACTTCTATTCCTCAGTGGGAAACAATATATCCAAGAAGCTTGCCTAATTAGACCCCAAAAACACATTTCTTTGGATTGAGCTTGAGGTTATACTTTTTAAGTCGTGTGAAAATCTTGTCCAAGACTACTAGGTGACCACTTCATGCTAGAGACTTCGAGAGAAGGTCATCAATATAATCCTCCATAATTACGTGCATATAATCATGAAAAATTGTTGTCATAGCTCTTTGATATGTAGCTCCAACACTTTAAAGCCCAAATGGCATGACATTCCAACAGAAAGTTCCCCAAGCGCATGTAATGGTTGTCTTAGGTTGATCTTTAGGAGCAATTCTTATCTGGTTGTAGCCTAAGAATATGTCCATGAGTGATATCATTTCATATCTAGCAGTAAGGTCTACTATGATGTCAATGTTTGGCAAATGAAAATCATCTTTAGGACAAGCTTTGTTGAGATCTCTGAAATCTGTGCAAACTCTAATTTGACCATTTGGTTTGGTGATAGGAACAAGGTTTGATATCCAATATGCATAATCAATAGAGAAAATGAATCCATTTCCAAGAGTTTCTTTAGTTCCACCTTGACCAAGAGTGCAATCTGTGGGTACATTTTTCTTAACTTCTATTTATATGGTTTGGCATTCGATAACAGTGGCAAGTGATGCAAAACAAGTTCGGGATCCAATCCGGGCATATCGGTATATGGCCATGCAAATTTAACTTGTCTTTCTGTAAAGAATGTTGTAAACTCAGGCTTTTCCTTGGTGGTCAATGATGCTGCCAACTATATATGATTCTGAAATTGTCTTGTGTACCAATGTTCATTTCTTCTATTCTTCTATAAGCAATGGAGATTTCTCTTGATCTATAGGGATACTGTTCATTCCTCCATCCTCAGGTGCCTCAAAGAGGTTTCCACCTAACGACCTGTTATTTTTATTTTTACCTTTTTCATTTTCACTTTTGCGACTAGAGGAAAGGATAGCCTCACCAAAGTATGTTGCATAATTGAGCTCTATGGAAAAGCCAGCCTTATGATCCCCACTTGGTATTCCTTCGCAAAGTCCCATGAACTCATTGATTTCTTCATCATTCTAGAATGTGTCCAAGCTTGGTGATTCTTGTTGATCCCAATCTATGAGTTGTGGGTAGACAAGGGGTAATCCATCATTGGTATTGTCAAGGGTCATAGTGTAGGAAGATAGGGTAAAAATAGAAGTTGTGTCATCAGGGTCCTAGGTATCAGAATCAATGGTTTCCCAGAAGTGTTTGATCCATTATTTTTGTTGTACCTACAACACACACGCCCTGTTCAGAATGGGGACCCTCTCTTTCCTTCTCCTCGCCAGGTCACTTTTGGTTGCCACTTCGTCTTACGTGCCCCCTATTTAGTGTTCAAAATGGTCAATGAGCTTTAGAGAAGTCATCTTTAGTTGACCATATTTTCACCTCCTCAAATTTTTGAGTTCCAAGTCTTTGCGGGCTCCCGCTAATTGTTTTCCTTAGTGTTTTAAGTTTGGCGTCTTTGAACCTCATCGGGCCTGCCCTGCAGGGTTGCCCCTCTCATACTTCTGTCACCTCTTCATCGTTTCTAATGACCATCCCTTGCCAGCTTTCCACTTGCTAGAACCTGATGTCTCTGGGGCTGTCTGTTCATTTCCAAACTTCCAAACATTCTTTAGCCAACTATCACCCAACCATCGGATCCTGGTGCTCCTGTAGCCATTTTTGAATTTGCAATTCAGTAACCCGATGTCCACCGTACAAGCATTTAATGACCTCATTTAATGTCGCATTTTCTATAAATAGCTGAGTCTGAACTGTCATTTTCATTTTCTAGTTTGTCAGAACGAATCAGAGAACCATCTTCCAATGCTGCCTTCAATCCCGACAAGTTCCCGTGCTGATTCAAGCCATTTTCCTGTTGATCTTTCACCTCATTAATCGGGTTTGTGAGGTAAGTTCACCGCCCTGCACCTTGCTCTATGTTTTCTTCAATTTCTATGAAAAATCACTAAGTATGAGGAAGGAAGATTTAATAGGCGGATAAATCATAACGAGGTGCACAAAACCCACATGGTAAAATCTTGGCAAACTTCACAAATCACCTGCATGACAATCGCGAAACTTGTACTTTCCACCGCTATTCTTGAGCTAGGGCTCTCGCCTCTTGTGGGCCTGTGAACTCCCATTACCGCCGATGACCTTTTAAATGAAGTTGAGTTTAAAGTGGAAAATGATCCTTTCAGGCCTGCCATCGTGGAAGGTCTCGTCTCATTCGCTACTTGAACTTAGAAAAAACTGACAAATTGAAATGGAGATCCAACGAACCTTTCGGATCCAACCCCTTAGGATTCCTTCCTTAAGACACCACCTGTGATCTGTCATTCCCAAATGGATTTTGAACCTTAGATTTCTGGTGGCCGGGACCCACTCCTCAAATTTCCCTGAGTTCACTTTTGTAAAATCTCAAGTCATGACCATATCGGGTCCCGCCTGGCTGACCTTCATCTGCGGGCCGCCGTAGTAGAATTGTTGTTTCTCATGAATTTTGATAAATGACATCCCACCCTTCGGACCCCGGTCTTATCCTCACTGATCAACTCCATTTACCGACCAAGTGCCAAGTAGCTTTTGGGTCCTGCCTCGCAAAATTCCAACCACGAGTGACAGTGCTAAGACCGCCACTCTTTGTGGCCACTAACATCAAACGTTCTGACCTCCAAGACCTGAGTCAATCACAACTGCCAAAATGAAAAATGAAATGGTGATTGTGATGAACCATTGCGGGTCATCTCCTGTAGACCTCCACCATTGGGACTCCATCTTGTCCTAGCCATTACGAAATGGAAAACTGCCTCCATCCTTCTGTTGCTCGGAACCCAATCTCCCATTTGCCAATGAGCTTCCCCAAAGAAAAACAAAGTGAACATGGAAGCCAAAAATTTTGTTGGACCTGATTCCTCAGGTGGCTCACATCGGACCTTTGCATGTTTTCTATCATTTCCAACAACAATCACCTAACAATTTCTTGACCATGCTGACCTAGGGTGCCTAAATGACAAGTCAATCATGCCACCGTCCTCTAGAGTTGCAGGTCCCGCCCATCGGAACTCCGCCCTCAGAATGACGTCCTGCTAGAGCCATTTTGAACAATAGAGACAAAAAAAAAAGCTCCTTTCTGATTCTGATTTCCAAAAGGGCAATCCAAATGCCCTCCAATCACCAAATTGACTTTGACTTGCATGCTAAAATTGGGCACTCTCCTCAATGGACCCTTCAAATTGCTCAAACATGAAGGCAGGCCAAGACAGGTGAGCCGTTGTGCCCTAACTACCATCCCTCCTACAACAACTTTAAAACAACCATCAACCTATGGAATTTTGAGCCCTGGGGCCCAAATTATTCAAACTCCCTCCTATGAATAGCTAATGTCAATCTGGATGATATGTTAGATTTCTCAAATGTTGAATTATCCAATCTAACTCTGTTTGCAGGGTTTCGGCTAACACTCCCATGTTTTCATGCTTGAATATGCTCACCTTTCTTTTCCTATAGGATATATGGAATTAGGTATAGGACCTTCGGGAGAGGCCGTGGAGAAAGATAAAGGAAAGAAGACAACAAAGGCACCTTGTGGAAAAGATGACAAAGATAAGATGAATTATAAGATCCAAGGGGAACCTTTGAACTCCAAAGTCACCTCAACTTGGAAAGATATCACAGATACAAACATTGGAGATGTATCTACCTCGATGAATTCAAGCAAAGGGTCTGGATCAGCCCTAAAATAGAGAATGCAAGAAATATCAAAAGTAGTGGGTTGGCCAAAGCTGCAGGCTACCCTCTTTCCCTCATCACCCCCGAGCTTGTTATGGCCTGCAGAGAGGCATACAAAGAGGAGACTAGAACAATAGTAGACATAGATGAAAACATCTTGGTTGACATGACTATTAAGGAAATAACAAGCAATTTTCATATCCCCACCTTTAGGGAGATGGAAGTGCCAACCATGGATGATGGCAAGGCTATGTGGGATCAAGACCCCCTCAAGTGTAAAAGACTTATTAATCAATATTGGTTGAAGGAGAAGAGGGGCAGTGTAGCTAAGGTGCCACAAGAGCTCTTTCATAGTGACTTCTATGAGGACTACCATGAATTGTTGACCTTGCTGAGTAGAATCATGGGCCTCCCAACTGTAACCTATTTCCAGGATTCAATGGCATATTTCATAGAGGAGATTATTCATGGAGAAGCCAAGTTTTACTAGGAAAAAAGAATTAGTGATTGCTTCCATGAGCAATTTATGGCTGTAAAGAAGACCTCCAGATTTTACATGACATCTTACTTGGTCTATTCATTGGCCAAACGGATGCAATACAAAGGCCTATTCAGAGCTCTAGATGAGGAACCAGGTAGAGAGCTAAAAGTCTACGATAAGCAGCCTCAACTACAATTCATAAACTTCAAGAGGGACTACTGTAGAGTCAATGACACTTTCATAGGTCATATTGTTAGATTGCTTGGGGGTGACTTTGAGAGAAGAGTCTCCCATAGTGCCAATGCTTTCCTCAAAGAGTTTTCCTTCTTATTCATTCAGTATCTGAAGTTCACCTACATACATGCTGAAGGAATTTTAGAAAAAACCATACAAGCTACCCCAGTATTCCAATGATCAGATAATATTGTTAGAACTCTCTTGGTAGCTATAACATGCACACACCCTTTTGAGAAACAAGCATAAGGCAGGGATTACTTATCCCCTCTCCTTCAGCCAAGGGCTATACGAACTCCATACCTCTCAGTGTGTCGATAATTCAGAAAAAAAACTAGTGGAATACCATTTGAGACTCCACACTGCTCAGCCACGGATGGACCCATATGGTAAACTCGAGAAGGCAGTCAAACTTGAACATGCCCTTCTACATAGCGTTGAGGAATTTTAGGCTAATTTCAAAGATGATAAAGAAGTGTAGATGAGGCACTATATGCGGATGACCACATATTTCGTAAAGAGGGTCAAACTGTTCCCGGTACCCGATCAGGTGGAAGAAGATGAAAACACGATCATGGGTCATTTGTACAACATAGTTGCCAATATGCTGCTACCACTGATCGGTTGGAATGAGCAAGAGGTTGATGACCTCAATTTTCTTAACAAGCCTGTCAAGGCTAGAACAAAAGAATGGGTTGATGGAAAAATTGCCCAATTGAAGCAGCAAGGGGTCACTTTGACCTATGAGGGGCTCAAGAATGAGCCAACAAGTGAAACAAATAGTGGGACAACTGCTGCCCCATTAGGAGAAACTTCAACATCTCCTCCAACCACCAGGTCAAGGAAGAGGAAAGAAGTTGCATAACAACAACCCAATGCCAAGGTATATGTGAGAAAAGCTTCAAAAGGAGAACCTTCCAAGAAACACAAGAGATCAGGCAGTTTCATGGAAATGCTAACCATTCAAGAGGATCCGCTCCATGAGGGAGAGGAAATGGAGGCTGAGCAACCAAAGTCTCCACTTGTTGCCTCTAATACTACTTCCCCTCCACCTACTTCTCAGGTGATGGTTGCAAATTCTCCGCCTATGATGGATATCTCAGTCCACCTGGCCTCTTCTCCACCCTCCATGTAGGTTGTAACCATTGACTCTTCTTCTGCCACCACTTCTTCACTTTCCTCTACTTCCATGTCTCTTACATCTCTCCCATTAGCAACAATAACAATGCCAATGCTCACGCTCTCACTTCCAGAGGCCTTCTCTTGGCATATGCAGAACATTCCCACAAAGCTGTATGGGGTGCTAATGAACCCGACTATTCAGGTTTCCTTGATGTAGATTCTTCCCAATATTCTCGCCTCCACTCCTCCATCTGAACCACCAAAAATGAAATCCACAATGGAAATATATGAGGAGTTGGAGTGACAAGAGAAGGTAGCCACAAAAGGGATCGAGGAAGAAGCAGATGATTACCATGAGCATCCCGAGTTCCAGCACCTTCCAATTGATGAAGTGGTGCACGAAACAAAATCCTCCGAGAGTGATGATGAAGATTCCAACACCAAATATATTGTGGAGACCTTTGATGTAGATATTGAGGAGGAATTAGCTCGATAGTTAAAGAATGTTGGAGAAGAGGTGGAAGGACTACCTCCCATGGAAGAAAAAGAACCAAGTGATAAAATGGAGGAAGATACTAAACTCCAACTGGGGAGCACAACATAAGCCCCAAACATAATGAAGAAATGCCTCTCTCAGAAGAGAAAGAAGAGCAAGAAAAGAAAGAACAAGAGGATGTGCCACCTCAATGCGAGGAAGAGGAAAAGAAAGAAGAAGATAAACCCTAAGAAGAGGTTGAAACCCACAAAAGCCCAGTAACGGAGTAGCCCAAAGAATATGGGCATGAAGAAGAAGAAGAAGAAAAGGAAATTGCCAAAGGGGAAGATAGCTCCAAAGAGCATACAACCACCGAGTCTCCACAAAAGGAAATTGTATTCATTCATGGTTTAGATGAAAAAGAAGGAGAAAGGACCAAACGAGAGACTCTAGCTAGTAAGGTGATGGAAATTGAACACACCCATGAAGAAGAGAATGATCATGAATCACCAAGGGGATAATCTCGTATGCCTGAGTGGCTTGAGAAATAACTGGAGAAGAAGTTTCCTACCCTAAAGAATCCAAGAGCAAGATTGGAGGCCATCTTGGCCTGAGCCTAGATCAGCACCAAGAAAGAAAAGAAGCCTAAAGTTAGATCCAAACTAACCATGGATTCTTTCTAATCTAGGACTGTGCAAATTTCCATGTCAGTTGTGGGTGAAGAAGGGGTAGACTATAACGTCTCCACCATCAACTTGGGGACAACCACCATAGAATAGAAATTAGATCATCTCCAAGAGTCCGTTGCCACAGTTGTACATCTGATGCAAAAGGATAAGATCTCTAAGGAAGAACTAAAAGCACAACTGGCTAATTTGACTGACTATATTCAACAATGGTTGTCAGTGGAAGATATCCCTACCACAACCTCGACAACACCAAAATTGCTATCCAAGGACAATATTGACAAGCTAGAGAAAAGAAAGAACTAGACTAAGACTATAGAGGATTGGTTTCAACAGGTCCTGTATGCTGGAAACATGGGCATCAATCATGATGTTAGGACAACAAATAAGTTCTTAGAAGTACAAAGATACCTTGAGGGCACAAGGAGGTTCTACATTGACTTCCTAAAGACATACGGGTCCACCTATTCAAAAATTGAGGCCATCCTCAAACTGCCTCAAAAAACATGGGAAAAGGAGCTTGCATTGACAGAGGACGATCATTGGCTGGTGGATGTGTGGAGGCTAGACTTCGATCATATAAAAGAGATACTAAAGTAGGTGCTCTGTAAAGTGGAGCTTGACATTGGTTGGGCCAAAGACATTAGGGCAAACTATATCTGGTATTTGAAATTAATGACGGGTTACAATATGCCAGCTATCAAGATTGATCTAGAAAAGATAAAGCCCTATTTCACAAGAAGATGGAAGATGGAATGTCAGGTAGGGAAAACTTTAGTGGTGAATCTTCACCAATTGGCGAATTCTACAAATCGGCCAAGTCAAAATTGGCGAATTCTCACTCCGAACATGGTGTCCAAATAGCCCAAATTTTATGAAGTATAGGTCTAATGCATGTCCATTCGCCAATGAGTTTTTTTATGAGGCTTATTTAAGCAACAAATTCACCATTTTCAAACTACGCGTTTCAATTAGACCAACTAATATTTTTTCCTGGAATCCCGAAAGCATTTAATAGAACACCTATATATTCGCCAATACTATTAAAACAACATTGTATCAGGACCTATTTCACCAATTCAAATTTACAAATAGTTGCTTGTGAAGACCCATTTTGCCAACTAAAATCTATAAATAGTTGCTTATGAGGACCTATTTTTCCAATAACATTAAAAAATAATTACATTTGGAGACACATTTCGCCTTGAAAATTACAATGTATCATTGTATAAGCACGTGGGATTCATCAAATATTTAATATACCATTTAAAATCCCGTGGAATTCGCCAGATATGGAATCATGGATTGATATAACTACAATCGAAAGTGTCATTTATTCTTACACATTTTGTTTGGTTTTGAGGTTCTACTTCTCCATTTGGAAGTCAGTGAAATCCAAAAACATAGACTTAAAAGGTGAGTGATCATTTCTTCATAGTGTTATTAATTATAATAATAATTTTTCTTTATCTCTTTTCCATTCTTGCTTCAATAAAGTGAACCTTAGAACCAAACTCTGAAGTTTTGAAGTTTTCAAAACCTCTGACCCACAGAGTAGAAAAGGTGAGTGATCATTTCTTCATAGTGTTATTAGTTATAATAATAAGTTTTCTTTATCTCTTTTCCATTCTTGCTTCAACAAAGTGAACCTTAGAAACAAACTTTGAAGTTTCAAAACCTCTGACTCATCGAGTAGAAAGATGACCAGGAAAGACTTGCAACTCAACAAAGTGAACCATCAAAATTTTTTAGAGAATTGGTAAGTTATGAAAATTTAGAACTCTGCGAAAAGGTTATAAAACTCTGAGGACTAGCGACTAAGGTTAGGAAAAGCCAAATTTTTTATATTGTATTCCATGGTATTGAATTTGATATGTGATTTTGCGTCATTTTTAAAGAACAATACTTATCACACTACTTATAGATTCCTATTGCATTGCCATTCACACAATCTTTGATAAATAACTGGAAGGATTATTATTAATCCATTCCTTGAACAAAAGCTAATAGTTCAACATCCATAACTTATAAGTTATAAGCTAACAAAAGCTAACAGTTCAACATAAATAACTTATAAAGGCATCCAGTGTCCGCCCAACTTAAACAATAAAAGCTTAAACTACCAAATCACCTAAATTATTCATAGATTGAAAGGCCCTTACTCTGCAGAAATTTTATTCACAGATAATAGCACCACAACAATATAGAAAAATTATATTTGTCATCCCAATAATAGATAACACACTAGCAAACATTCAGTATAAACAAAATAAATCTGTACACCATAACTCAAAGATTATGCATGCATAAACTCCACCAATGTCTTCTATATATCAAAATAACAGATAATAGCCAAAATAATAGAGTTTCCCCTAATGAGTAAATCAAAGTTTTCTCAAAAGAGCCTAATCACGTCAGTCAAACCAATATTTAAACATAGCCAATGTCTTTGGTAACGGTTTCTTGAAAGTAACCATACTGAAAATTAAAATAAGTCATTAACTTAAAAGTGCCAACTTTAAAGAAAGTATATGAAAATGCTAAAAATAAACTATGCATCATTCCTAGCCTCTTCAACTTCATCAGCTTCTGGATCCTCATTCTCTCCTTGTCGCAACGAATTCCCCTGCATCTTCATTCTGGCTTTATATTCCCTGTACCTAGTAATGATTGCAAAAATCTCCCTGTTGCTTGGTGTCAATGTGATCTGAAGCCTAGTTCTCCATTTTTTGAGAGCAACTTCAGACTTGTTCAGGGTGTCAAACCTTCTTTCTGCATCAACTTTAAAAGTTTTGAGATAAAGCTCCAACCTCACAAGCTTTGAGAAATATTCTTTAGTCATCATAGTAGGATGTGCTACTTCTCTAAAATTTGAGCAAATTTCTTTTGTGTCTAGAATTTTCTCATCATAATCATCTGTTATCTTCACCTGCAAATCATGAAAGTTCCCCTTGATTTCTCCTAACATATCCAAATACTTCTCCAACACTTCTATGATTTCCTTTACCAGGTCATCATATATGTTTAGTTTCCATTTAAGTGAATCAAGCCATGAAGGATCTAATTCCTTTGGATCACTAAAAATTTGTTCATTTACCAACTTCAATCGATCCATGGAAATTAACTCTTTCATTTCTTCCAAAACTACATACAACTTGGTTTGATCATTTCTAACCTATTGCAGTTCTGCTATTAATCCTTTTCTTTTATCAACAATGTTAGTGTAGGAAATCACTGATTTACTAATAAAAAATATAGCTTCCTAAGACAATTCTTCAATCCACTCACTAGCAGCCTTGGAATAATCTAGATTTTTCTTAATTAGCTGCATCGTAGACTCATCAGTAACTCTTTCTTGGGAACTAGAAGCCTTAGTATACAAAAAGGGAGAAACAATGGAAGAGATAAAGTTTTTGAAATCCAAAATTTGAGATTGCAATTTTACCCTTTCTTTCCTTTCTTCTTTTACCCGCTTGGCTAAAGCATTGACTGAGTAACCGGCGTGATATACATCACCTTCAAGTATCTGGGGACCCATGTCAACATGTATGATTTTATAATCATATGTGGTTATCTTATCATCATCTACATCTTTTAAAGGTTTTGCAATTTCTAACACCTAATTACTAGAGACAACATCATTCATAATTCTTGACATTTTTTAGGCTTTCTTGGGCCCTAAGGAAGATTGGAGTAATTTTGTCACTATATCTACTCCAGCCCCAACGGATGTTGTAGGAGTGTATTTCCTCTTCTTTTCTACCACTTTCCTCAACCATACTAGAGATTTTTCTATTAGACTGGGGGCTTTATCACTTTGAACAACCTCTCTAGACTCACTAGGAATAATTGATATGTTTTCTATAGGAGGAGAAGATTCTTCAAACAAGGGCGGGAAAGCACTATCTTGAACAATATGCTTAAAGATGCTCTCTGAATCTTCTAACACAGGTTTTGTTTAGATATTTTTCTTTTTTAAGAGCAGGGGTGGATGGGCTGTCTTGTTCACATATTGATTTTGATTTAATTGATTTATCCGACTTTTCACCATCACCCCTAGATTGTGAATTGGTGCTAGAAGACTTGATGACTATCCTCGCTAATGATGTACCTCCAGGGACTACTTGGCTGGATCCTTGCTCATTTTTTGGGGACAATTTTGGTTCATGAATAGAACCAGCAACCCTACGTCATTTTCCCTCCAACCAATCTTGAGTCTTTTTGAGTACTGGTTCGGTCCATTTACTCATATATAAAACTTCATCTTTATCCTAGTCAACTTTGGGATGTGATTTATCAGGCAACTTCTCATATTCAAGATCAAGAACCATCGAATCTTCAGACACATTTTCAAGAATTTGGAAAGAGAGACCAAAAATTTGTATCTGCTCAAGGGTTAACCTCATATGGTCCCTTCTGAAAACTTCATTTTCATCAACACAATTTTCCCAGAAATCTTTGATTGAAGGTTGGTGTTGATACGAGCCAGAGGCATACAATTTTTTTCTCACAAATCCCTTGCTATCAAAATTAGTTCTTACACACAAGTACTGGAGATTGTATTCTTTGAGAATCCTTTCAACATTCCTAGCCATCTGATTACTTTTGCAAGAGAAAGAATGAGTAACTAATGGTAAGGTAAACCCTCGTCCCATATTCATGTATTTTATATTTACTGTGGCCATTTGTCTACATACCTCAAAAAATACCAGTAAATCCTTAGGGTACTTAGGCAATTTAAGTGGAGCATTCTCATAACCTCCAATTCTAAAATAAGATAAACTATCAAACTGGATATAAAAACTTCCAAACTTCAACACCAGAGATTTTGATTCAGGGGAAAAATGCATTTCAGGGTTTCCATCCAACTTTCTCGCAGCTTCCATTAAAAATGCATTATTAACAAGACAATATTCTTCCATCCCAACCTGCCTGGTAAATTTTGCATAACACTTATCCACGGGCATGCCAGGACTTAGTGGTACTTGTGGTTTCAACCCTAGCCAATAAACTCTTTGACTAGCAATGATATATATCAAACAAGAACATAGATGAAAGGTAGCAATCTTTTGAAAGTTAACAATTGCTCATGCAAGTGAAAGAAAATAATCTCGACCCAATTGATAAACACATTATCATCACATATAAATAAAATGAACTGACACATCCAGTCATCAAATAATTCAACTTGTGCATTCCTGATGATACAATGAAATAAAGCAATAACATCAACAATTTTTTCTTTAAAATGTGTCCTATTAAGTTTATTGGGCAATTGAGACTTACTTTCTTCTCTGATTTTAACCACCCTTTGGCCATAGAACTTTTACACTAGGTTTCATTAGTCCTGAAATACTCGTTAGCTATTATAACAGACATCTCCTTTACAGGTGCCTTCTCTGGAATTCCCAATGCTTGAGAAACGACCTCGGGAAATTTTTTAGCTACAATGGTTCCATTTGCGGCCTTGATTTCTTGGGTTTTAGGAATGTACCTTCTCGTACATGAATCAATTAGGTCAACACTTAGCACTGATTCTGGAAAACCTTTGACCTAAGCTAGTCCACTTTCAAACACCTTCACATCTACAACAAATTTTTCTTTACTGTCCAGGCGTGCCCAAAATTCTTCTAATTTAAAAATTCCTAGCTTCGTATCCCTTGCACCGAGTGAACAATTTTCAATTTAGAATGCATGATATCACTATGCCTATTGAGATGCTTGAATTCTTGAAGAAATAACATCAGCAGGTATGCTTGAATGTCTGAGAAAAACTACGCCACCCACGTATGCTGTTATTGTTGATAGGACGTGCTTTAAATGCGACATTCAATTTCATACCTCAAAAAGATAGCCTTTAAACCTGCATGCTTTTGGAAATTCCTGAAAAGAAAACTCAAGTTCATTACGTACATAGCGTTCAATGAGATGTCATATGACGATGCCTTGAAAGGAAATGTTTGAGAAAAAATACGCCACCTTCAAGTGATATAAAATTACAACACATGTAATCAATGTGGAGTAAAAGGAGAATGCAGGCTAAATATCTGAGAAAAAGTATGCCACCCACGTATGTCGTTATTGTTGATAAGACATGCTTTAAATGTGACATTCAATTTCATACCTCGAAAAGATAGCCTTTAAATCTGTATGCTTTTGAAAATTCCTGAAAAGACAACTCAAGTTCATTTCGTACATAATGTTCAATGAGATGTCAGATGACGATGCCTTTGAAAGGCAATGTCTATGCAACCCACAAAATGGGCTTGATTTGACAATTTTAAATTTTGATGGTATTTATTAATTAATTAAAAATAAAGAGTAGATTTTTAATTAATTAATATTGTTAAAATAAATATTTGAGCAGCTCCCTTCAGATTTCTTTTTGTATTGTGTGTGTGTCGGCCTGTGCATCACTGAGTTTATTCGGCTTTCCATCAAGTTTTCATCTACCACTTCGCATACATACTCTTCGCGACTTCGGATAACGACTTTCTTTTCGGGTCTTGAGGAGCTGCGCTGGGCGTCCACGTGTCACACTAGCGGGAGGTTTTATTTTTTATTTTCTTAAAGACTCTTTGGGTTGCAAAGGGCTTCTGCGGGGCTGTCATTTCTACAAAGTGTCAAAGGGTCCTACATCATGCTACATGGTGGTAGATCACAAATTTTTCATGCAGGGATGAAATAAACAACCGTGGGTAGCGAAATGCTACCACGCGTCCTTTACGACGAGCTGATTGAACTTTCCTTCCACCGCGATAAGGATCTCTGCCCATTGGACACGTGTTGCATCTTCGCAATCTCTCGGTAGCAATGGGAGAAGGTTTCGTGTGGGCAGCGAAAGATTGCCACGTGCCTTGCAACTGATGTGTGGAGCAAGCGATGGGATAACTGAAGGGGATAATGCTATTGGGTATTGCTCATCATAGTCATTGGCAGTGGTGGATGACACTTGCCGGCTCAAGCCTGGCTGGGACCACCGCTATCATTACGAGGGATGCACCTGCACCTGGGATGACCAGATGTTGTGTTCTAGCTCGATGCCATTGTAACGGCCTTGAGAATTTTCTGATTCAGGCATCATTGCAGGAGATTGCGGGATCTTTTCGGTTGCAATTCTCCAAAGTGCTGGGAGGTTTCTTTTCCTGCTATATATACTCTCTCTGTCGATGAGAGATGGTCCAAATTTTTTGAGAAAAACACGCTGGTTTTAGAAAAAGATACCAAGCCTCTTTTACTATTTTATTTGCAAGAAACTTTCATATTGTACCAATTGTTCGGCCTTTCTGTTTTTCATGCTTTGATTAAACTGTAAACTGTGCTCTATACTGTCTTAAGCATTTCATTGAAGGACTTCTATATATGTTGAATACAAGCTTGCTTACCTAAATCATGTCTAATGACTCTTCTTAGTAGCGAAAATGTATGTAATATTATTTTATGTCAATAAATGAATTGTTTATGCTATAGTTTTAAATCTCTGACATTTTGGAACACAACATCATTCAGGGCCTTAAATCTATGATTTATCGTGCCCATCAGTAATTTTGGCGCATCGCCTTAGATTAGACTTTGCTTCATTATATCTGTTTCCTTTTCCCTTTCCAAAACCCATTATAGAAGAAGCCGACTTCTCTAAAAATTTGGAGGTCACTCAATTTAGCGCAAAAGGTCCCCATTAAACTGAGTTTCCCATAAGACACTGTTACCTCATCAATTTTTGGCGTCAACAGTTTTTTTCTTTTTCTGGTACGCCCAGTGGGACCTGAACTTAACATAATAGCTTTGTAGATGGGTGTATGAGCCATCGGCTTGTAACTAGATCCTAGACCGCAAGCAACCCAGGTTTACTAGTACCTCTGTTAGGGACAGTCCAGACCGCAAATCAGCTGGTAATCATTCTATTTCTACCACCTTTTCCTCTCACCATGTTGCTGGCCCCAAACAGAAACTACATAGCATGGGATGCTGGAAGTCCCCTGGTAGCCCCGGTAGCGCCCGCTGTTTGGGGCACTATCCTGGTTTCGGCCCTGAAAGCTATTCCTAAGTTTTTAAGAGACAACTCAAAAATGCCAGTAGAACATTTGCAGGATGTAGCGGATGTTTGTCTGGTACATGGTATTACAGTGCAAAATGTAGCCTTGAGGCTCCTCGTTGCGTCCTTTAAAGGAAAGGCTCTGGATTGGTACCAAACATTAACTCATAATTCAATTCGCACCTGGGATGAGCTTGGAGATCCATTTTATGAAAGGTTCTCAAACGATGGAGATTTTTCTTCATTATATTATCAGCTATTCGTCATAAGATGAGCCCCCCAGGAGGCTCTGATGGACTTCAATGCCCGATTTCACTCAAATTGGCAGAGGATCCTTGTGACTATCCACCCGACTCCAGAGTTGGCATTCATATTTTATCTGAAGTCCATTAATCCTGACATTTTTGTGATGATCAAGTCTTTGGGAGGATCCACTCTACCAAATGCTTATGCTACCGCTATCCAAGCCGAGAATCATTTGATAGATTGCAAAAAATTGCCTCCTCGACCTATTATGCTGATATTTCCTGAAACATCAACCTCTGCACAAGAGGCCCCATCAACTAGTGCACCAGCAATTGCCCAGTCAATGTACTCATATGCGGCCACTCCTAAAAACTTGGCTTCTACATCAGGTTCTTCCAAATATGAAATAAGCAGCCTCAAGGAGATGTTGCGAACCATGGAAAATGACATAACCACTCTCAAGCGGAACCAAGCAATGCCCCCATGGCCCACATATCAAAACTATCAAGGCAGGTGGTCTACTTATCATCAAAATCAATATTAGGGTGCGCCTCACACTAATCCACCAACTTCGACTACAAACCAAACAGTGCCGGTGCCTTCTCCATTAACGAGCGCGTCTTCAAGCTCGAATAGGGAATTAACCACGGGACAAAACAATCTTGTTGATGACATCAATCCATGGTGCTTCCCCTACAATGATGCACATATGCCCCAAAATTGTCTGCGTGACAACTTACAATAGAAGGTGGTGGAGCAACGCAGTCAAGGTACTACAAAAAAAAATGGAGGATATGTATATGCCTCGCCAATGGAGAGTGCAGTCCTTACCACGCAAATGCAAGGAATTTCTTTAGAGCAAGAGTTTGATATTGCTCCTGATCATGCGCTCTTCTCCTAGATGGAAGATGAGGAAATGGTGTTTTCCAATGACACATTCATATCTGAAACACCGTAGGTGCAATCTGACTATGACACAAGCTCAAAGAGGAGATTCACAGGTGAGCTTGTTGTTTTACATTCGGACAGTCCGCAATGCAAAGGCGTGTTCGATAAAATTTCCGGTGCTCTGACCATCCCTTCATCTTCTCAACCACGGAAGGAGATTATTATAGCAAGAACCAAAGAGCAAAAGTCTCTAAGTTTGCCACATTTTAATGTGGTAGAGCAATTAAAGAAATCATTTGCTAATGTGTCTTTATGGGACATCCTAGCTATCCCAGAACAAAAGATGCTATTACAAAAGGCACCTCAAGAGGAGGTTAACCCGACATTAATAGAGCCTTCGGCTAGTGCAGAGGTTGGTTGTCACATACAGCCACCAAAGGTGCTTGCAAATGATACAAAGGAATCTCCTGCCGATGATAGAGGTAGGTTGAAACCTCAACCCTTCTTCTTGACTCTCATTGTAGGAAAAAAACTATTACACAACACTATGATTGATTCTGGCGTTAGTACGATAGTTATGCCTAAACAGATAGTCGAAGCTTTGGGCCTCACATATGAACCTATGAAAAGAGGGGTTATGTAGCTTGATGAAAACAGAGTTGAAACCGTAGGTGTCATCAAAGTGCTTCTGTTAACTCTATTCGCCTGCCCAAGTATCACAATTCCGCAGGACACAGTGATCATAGATGTTCCTCCTATGTTTGGTCTCTGTCTATCCCAAAAATTTACTTCAAAGGTGGGCGGATATTTGTCTTTAGATTGGTCACATCTGATACTTAGGACCAAGCATGGTGCAAAAATGAAGATAGAATCGAAGGCTCTACATTTTGAACATGTGGCGAATGAAGCACTGATCAATTTTGAAGCGGTGCATACTTCTATCTCCAAGCAGGAAATGTATAGTGTTGAATTGCTAGAGGAAGAAAAGGTGAGTGGAGATCAGAATGATAAAGAAGACGCTCATTTGAGTGAGGACATAAGAAATGACCCTTTCAGGAATTATCATGCTATAGGATTCGACACATATGTAATTTATGACGAAGACTAGGTGCTTCCGAAGGTCGCCAAAGAATCCGATGGTAACCAAGTGAATGAGCTATGGACATTGTATTTTGATGGAGCAAGAAGCAAAGTAGGTGCTGGAGCAAGGATATGTTTAATATCCCCACAGGATGAAAAGTTGTTGAGGTTTTTCTGCTTTCAATTCGCCTGTTCAAACAATGAGGCTGAATATGAAGGGTTAATCCAAGGCCTAAGCCTTATGAAATGAATGGGAATTAAGCAATTGATTGTGTTTGGAGATTCTGAACTGGTGGTTAACCAGGTCCAAGGAATTTCCATAGCAAAAAATGTCCGCATGAGATCCTATCGGCACCGAGTATGGGACTTGATTGAGAGTTTTGAAGCTTTCAACATTCAAACCGTTCCCTGAAGACAAAATAGTGAGGCAGACCGTATGGCCATGATTGGCGCTCAATTTGATCCTGTCTCTGACTTGCTTCGAAACGAATATTCAGTACGGGTATTAATCTGACCAGCGATCCCCGACAATGATCAAAGTTGGAAAGTCTTTAAAAGTGATGAACACATCGCTTCGTTTATCCAGCACTCAGGGGAATTTGCTGATTAGCTTCAACCAAAGATCACCGAGGCTTATGAAGGACAAATTATGTAGCTCAAATCAAATAAACTTTCGAAAGGGTTGGTTACTCTCAAAAACTTTTTCGATTGTAATGACGCCTGAAATGATAAGTGGAAGTTTGTGGTGGACAAAAGTGATTATGAGGAACTTTTGATCTCCGATGGTAAGAATCTCTGAGTCAGAAAAGATGTCCCACATCGTGATAAAGAAAGGCTCATCGACTTCTGCAAAAAGTATGGAATAGTGGCCTGGTCCTATGATGATCTAGAGGGTTACGATCCTAGCATCATTCAACACACTATTGAGCTAGCAGAAGGTGCAAAACCAGTTCAACAGAAATAGAGGCTAGTCAACCCTAAAGTTGAGGCCCTAATGGCGCAAGAGCTAACCAAGCTCATTGAGTCACACATTGTCTTCCCAATCAAGCATAGTACTTGGGTATCGAATCTGGTACTAGTCCGAAAGAAAAATGTGATATCCGCTTATGTGTGGACTTCCGAGACCTGAACAGAGCATCTTTGAAGGACCACTATCTGTTGCCCTCTATGGAGGCAATTCTACAAACTGTGGTAGGATCAGAAATGTTCTTTCTACTGGATGGTTTCTCTGGCTATAACCAGATTTGTGTTAAAGAAGAAGATCAACACGAGACTACATTCACCATGAAGTGGGGAACGTTTGCATATGCTAAAATGCCTTTTGGTTTATCCAATGCAGGGGCAACTTTCCGACGGGTGATGGACATCTCATTCAGCAAACTGATCAATAAGTTTATTCTAATCTATTTGGATGACCTTACTGTGTTCTCTAAATCTAAAGATGATCATTTTGATCATTTAGAATTAGTTTTTCAAAAATTCCAAGAGTTTGGGGTTTCCCTGAATCCAAAGAAATGTGTGTTTAGAGTACCGCAGGGTAAGCTATTGGGGCATGTTGTGTCTAAAGAAGGTGTTTCAATTGACCCCGAACGAGTAAAGGCTATCAAAGAACTTCCCCTTCTGGTAAATAAGAAAGGTGTCCAGTCTTTCTTGGGCAAAGTAAATTTTGTCAGCAAATTTATCTCTAATTTGATGGGAATGATTAGGCTGATCACCCTAATGCTAAAAAAAGATCAATCCTTCAAGTGGACAACAAAAGCTTGGAAGACTTTTGAACGGGTCAAGGAAGCGATTTCCACAGCCCCGATGCTGGTTAATCCAAATCAATGCAAAGATTTTATAATGTATGCTTTCAGTAGCGAGTCTGGTATTGCTACTGTTCTAACCCAAAAGGATAGTGAAGGGAAAGGAGAACATCCAGTGGCATTCTATTCTCAGACCCTAAAAGAATATGAGGTGAATTATAACTTTGTTGAAAGATAGGCCTTTGCAATAGTGAAGGGACTTAAAAAATTCTGCCATCTAATTTCCTGCAACAAATTTCTGGTATATGTTGCACATTCTAGTGTGCGTGAATACATCATGGAGGGAGAGATCAGAGAAAAAAGGGCTAATTAGATCACCAAGAGCCTTGAATATGACATCAAAGTTAGGCCTACTAAGACTATTAAAGGAAGAGGACTGTGTGAGTATATGACACAAAATGAGGAGGTACCTACTGCGGAGGGGCAGCCAGAGCTCGTCTTGATAAATGAATCAACATTGAATGGTGATTGACTTACTGATAGAGTGAGGTTCATGCAAACTGGAAGGTATCCGCAAGGCCTCTCATCCCAAAAAAGAAGGTATTACTAACTTCAGAATTACAGGTATACACTGATAGAAGGAGTCATTTTCAAAAGGAATTTCAATGGTGTTCTCCTACGATGCGTTACTTCAGAGTAGGCGCAGAGGATCCTCGAAGCATTCCACAATAGCGATGAGGGTGGAAATTTCTCTGCTAAGACCACCGCAATTAAAATCATGTGCACTAGATATTATTGTCCTACACTTTTCAGCGACTGCCACTCTCTAGTAAGAGGTTGTAAAAAATGCCAGTTCTTCACTGACAGAAGGAAGAATTCAGCAATGCCCCTCAGACCTATAGAAGTAGATGAACAATTTGCACAATGGGGCCTGGACTTCATCAGAATGATCAACCCAATTTCTAGTGCCGGACATAAGTGGATTCTAACCACTACGGACTACTTCACAAGGTGGATGGAAGATGTTCCCCTTAAAGGTGCAACATAAACAGAGATTGTAGAATTCCTCGAAGAACTGGTGACAAGGTTCGGTCCTCCAAAAATGATCATTTTGGACAATGCCAGAGCATTTCTAGGTACAAAGGTATGTCACTTTGCATTAAAGAATGGCATATTCCTTAAAACATCATCAAACTATTACCCATAGGGAAATGGTCTAGCAGAGTCGACAAACAAAAATTTAGTCCGACTCCTTAAAAAGGTTGGCTCAGAGCACCAGAGGGAATGGCATAAGAATCTCTGAAAAGTGCTCTAGGCAAACCACATAACTCCTAAGCAAGTCCTTAAGAATTTTCCTTATGAATTGGTATACGGGAAAGAAGCACTGTTACCCATCTCCATGGAGATTCCAGCAATACAATTGTTGAAATCTCTTGAGATAGAACAAAATGAAGCCATGGAGGTTCGGTTCGCCGAACTACTGGAAGTGCAAGAAAAAAGGGAGAATTCCCTAATGGCAATGACAAACCGTCAACAAGTGGTCAAACGATGGTTTGACAAGAAGGCTTCCGACCAGGGTCTAAAAAGTGGAGACTTAGTACTAAAGTATGACAGCAGGGCTGCAAAGCCAGGTCATCATGGTAAGTTTGATAGCCTATGTGAGGGACCCTTTAAAATCATTCGGTGCAAACAACACAACGCTTTTGAGCTGAAAAATATGGAATAGGAACTATTAAGAATCCCGGTCAATGGGATTCATCTTAAGTTATTCCATTAGGCATTAAGCTCTTCTTTGTACATATGTAAATAGTGCTTTTATTTTCTTTCCCGTTTGTTTGGCCACTTTTTTTTTCTAAAATCAGTTTGTATTTCTACGAAATTACTCATTATCATTGGCAGGTGAAACACCAGGGTTGCTTTACACAAAATACACTCATGTATAGAGAAATAGCATATAAAACTTTCAAGCCCAGAAAAGTTTATACACAAAAACAAGAAAGAGCATGGATTTTCCTTAAAATGAGAGATATATATTTATATATATGTTCTTTGGTTACAAAATGGCTGGGGCGCCGTATTCCAAAATATACAAGCATATTGAGGTATATTATATATGATAGCCTTTTATCAGGCTTATATATAGCAAGAGAGTTACATTTTAAACAGCAGGCAAAGGGATTGTCTATCCGAAGGCATGACTGGTAGCAATTGATGCATTCACTGCAGCGTCCACTTCTTCCTCGTCCATGGTCTCCTCAGTGGTACTGGCAGCATTATTTGGCACAACTACCATTGGCGGTGGAAACACCAGGTTCCTAAAGTTAGTATACCAGTCTACATCATAGAAAGGTATCATGTTGTAGCTCTGAAATAAGAAGTGTAAGCCCTGAGTAACCCTTTGCTGGTGCTAGTCACGAGTCTACAGGTGGAATTCGCTAAGGAATGGCTACCAAATGACGACAACTTCTTCCTCAATAAAGTGATGCAGGTCGCTAGCTATTGGCAGACCTATCCTATAGGCAGCATGTGCAATGACCTCACCAAGACCATTCATGTATTTCTTCGAGAAGATTTCTTTCACCAGTTTCAGGATAAGTGGCCAGGGAATAAAAATTTCTAGCATGGACGCTACAAAGTGGGAGTGTACGTCAGTATTCACCCGATACTTATCCTCGTATTCTATGCAATCTTTGCCTAAGACCCACTTAATGGCTACCATAACCAAAGAATGCTTGTTATTTGTCATCCTTTTCAGTCTCCTAGTTGAAATCTCTCCTAGGAACACCATTTGTGACTTATACGAGGTTAGACGAATTAGAGTATCCATTGCCTTGACACTGTCCCTAGACCTCTAAGCTAATGCCAAATTTGTTTACCACCTAACCTATGAAAATACTTGCTTAAGGCTCAGCTACTGGCCTATAACTTCTCAAAATCTAAATATAAATTGCTTACTACTTACTAGCCTATTTATAGAAAAATTGACAAGACCCATGCTAATCCGCTTCTAAAAACGTGATGTTATGCTAGCTGCTTTCTCGAAAGATGAGTTTGTGTTTGCTCACATTTTCAAGCCAATTACATTTGTGATAGCACAACTTGATACATGCTTAATTAAATGAAGTTGGTTAATTAGTTTTAAATAGATGGCGCTTGTTGGTGGAGAGACGTATGGCCGTATGTTATTGTGTCATCTCTTAAGCGTGTCCCAGAGCCCAAGGCGATACTCATATCTTTTCAGGTGGCAATCATTTTCTTGGCATAATCATTCCAGCCAGATATTAATTGCCAGCGCATGCTAACGTAGGGTTGGCAAGCCAGTTGTAGACTCAAGTTCCAAGGAGATTAATGCATATCACACGATTTCCCAAATGCAATAATGAAATCTGGCCGCCTCAGAATAGCAATCAGTTCATCTTACACGAGTTGCAAGATTAACGGTACATGCCAAATTAAATGCAAAAGGCTTGCTTTCGCCTACCACCTTTGGGAAAGGTTGCTATTATTGCATGAAAAGGCTTAATATTTCAAAATCTTTTTACAAACACAAGGAGAAGTGTAGAGTTGTTTTTTGTCTATCTATCTAGAGCCGAGCATAGTCACAATTATCTAGGAACTTGCAGGAATCTTTAGGAAATGAAAATGTTGGAAACTTTAGCTCAGCCAATGCAGGAGAAAATTAGCCAAGAACTATTCACAACTATTTGTTCTTCAGTAGAGGTATATATTTATGAGGATGTGGTGTACGCCACACCTGGTATACCCAGCAAGATGAGAAAACCCTACACGGAGGAGCTGGATAGACCTAAGAAATAGAGTAACCAAAAAAAAGTTGAAGAAAAATGGGACAATATCTATGACCCAAGGCTTGTGAAAAACCCTAAGTCCCTCAGAGAGGCAGCTTGTGCAAGGTTATCAGCACCAAGGGCAGACCAATCCATGACAAGTAGAGTCTGGTATAGTGGTCTCCCACAATACATGGTCCCATTGGTGCACTATTGCCTAGAAGTGGTCGATGTTGCTATTCAACGTTATAATCCTGATACCCATTACATTGAAGGCCGTAACTTAAGGGTGCATATCAGTCTAGAGGCCATCTAACACATGTTATCTATCCCATATCCAAGTAGGAGGAAGGAGAATATCGAGCCCTTTTGCCCAAGCAAGGGAGAGAAAATATGGAGGAAGATGAAAACTAGCTCAGAGTTCTTGTTAGAGGAGACTGGTAAGAAAGGTATCACAGCCACTAAAGTACCAAGTATTCCTTTGTCTTGCGGTGCATTTCGCGATGATCTCTAGGACACCATGTCCATGTTGGCCTTTGTATGTGGCCGAGACTCTGATGAGAAGATAAAGGCCTTTCAACTGGGACCTGCGATGCAATTTCACAAGCAACACAAAGTCTTCTAGTATGATTTTGCTGAGTTCATGGTTGAAGAAATGAAACAAAAAATTGAGAATTATCAGATGGAGAAGAAGTTTAGATTTCTTTCCTACCTCATCCACATGTTTCTGCATCAGAATCCGGATTTCTTCGCTTGATTTTTTCTGCTATCAATTTTTGATGAGCAAAATAAAAGGAAGTCAGTGTATACATGGACACCTTTCCTTTCCACATCATATGACTATTATGCATTTGCAAACTATTTCATAGCCCCGATTTTGAATGATTTGATTGGAGAAGGTGATATTATCCAGCTCAATAAGGAGCAAACCAGATTTATGCAGAGATACACCTCTGCTTGTGACTAGTTCTTAGGCAGAGATTTTACTATCCTCTGAATACAGGGTTTTACTAACAAACCGTTCCTACTCCAAGCCTGCGTTACTGATAGAGTGCTCGCACTGAAAATATTCTGGTAGGTGTGTGTCATTGATTTCACTTTCTGTAGCAGTGGGAGGGTCAAGAGGAAGAGATTCTTCACTTGTCCAAAGAATTTCAAGTCGGTAACTCTGCATAAAAAATAATCGCACCAATTGTTAAAGGACAAGCTGGCACATTTTGGGTTGGTACTGGTAAATGATAAGTGGGAATACAACTCTTTCAATAACTTACTAGAGCCACATATGAAAGTTACTCATGTTTCCTGACCATACTGGGAGAAGCGGCTTAATCCACGAACGGATAGAGATGAGAATTTTGTTGAATTAGCGCAAATCCCTACATCGGACACTAGAGGCCCATGGCACAAGTTCTACTTTCCTATGGCTGTGGCCAAGGATAATGTTCTCATGGAGCTCAGCATATACAACAGGTTGAAGAGGGATGAGGAATAGAGTGATGAAAAAATAAAAGTTTCCTAGACATATCGTCAAGAAGTAGCACAGTTGGATGCTCCTTACAATCAGGCAAAGGATGACCAAAAATTTGAAAGATGGTGGAGGGAAGGCCACCCTAGCCCAAGCTCTAGTATTGATAGGAGTGAAGAGGGGGAGGAATCCGAGGAGCATGAAGAGGAAGCGGCGGCATCGTCCTCCTCAACGCAAAGGAACAAGGTCTCTAGGCATGCCGCCTATGTGGCCACGAACGTACATTTTAATATATCAAGAGGATCACATACACTCACTTGGGCTGCTAAACCAGCCAAGCTAATGCCTCAACAGAAGGATTCGGCTGCCGAAGTTAGTGAGTGTCCACCTACAAAAAGACAATGCATGGAAAGTATTATCGGAGGGGTTTTGCAAGAACTCGCAGGAGGAGAAACACCCGCTTCAACCAGATACTAGAGTTTGCGGGGGAGTTATGAATGATTCTAGAACCACCGTCGACCAATCAACTAGTGACTCCTACCATAAGTCCGAACCCTCTACCTTCTACTTTTGGTCCAACTTATTCAGTTGGATTCACCCAATTTTCGCAGGCCCACCCACTGGTAATTACTCCTCCGAGTATGCTCACGCCTACCACTGCCGCTCAGACTTTCCTTGCCTCACTTTCAAATTTTTTTCCCCTATTGGTGCCCATTCTTTTTCCGCTATGCTTACAGATCCTCTTCCATTGCAACAAGCTGACACCTCGTTAGCAACCCCCCTTTCCCGGCCAATGAGCCTTACGCCTGATTCCCTGATTCAACCACCACAAATGCCTAGCCCTACTGATCATCCTCAGACCAAACTATGGAACGTACCACACTTATCTCCACAAACAGTCACTGTCTAGAAGAAGAAAATGCGTGCGCCTATGAAGGTTACCTATCCATATGCCCTGCCTTCTAGTGCTCCTTTTTTCGGTGGGCTAGTTTCATCACCAGCTGAATTCATAACACAGATAGATTGTGAAAAAGAGGCACGTGCGAATAGAATGAGGAAACACAAGGCAAAGGATGGCAATGCTCATGCCGAGCCAAGAGTACAAGCTCTATATGATGATGCCCAAAAAGAATTAAAATTTGTGACCATGTACCCAAGGGTAAACAAGCCTCAGGGAGAAATGCAACCCGAAGACTATGAGATATATGTTGTCAGACTCGACATGAAGGTAGCCCGACCACAAGATAAGGTCGAAATCATAGAGAAAATGCAACGGGTAGTCATTTCCGACTTCCTCAAAACTGGTCACCAGTTAAAGAAAAAGGATGAACAGCTCTGGGAAGCTAGGGAAATGGTGAGTTTTCTGGAAACAAAGGAGAAATCCTTATAAGCAGATATCACCCAAATGACTGAAAGGGCGCTGGCAGCTGAAGATGAAAGGAACAAGCTTCAGGGCGAAATTGCGAAGACCCAGGTTGCTGACCCGATCATAATAAAAGAGCTACAAAGTAAGAATGAGGAAGCACGAAAAAACCTACGACAAAGGGATGAAGAGCTTGAACGCCTCTGCCTTCAGCATAGTCAGGTGATGATACAAAAGGGTGAAGAATTAGAGTGCCTACATGATCATTATGCACAAAGAGTACAAGAGAAAGAGGCTGAATTTAAAAGCTTAAAGGCTCAATTGGAGGAGGAGCTCTAAGAGACAAAGACTTCTCTGGAGGAGCAATCAGCAAACCACTCCCGAGCTGAGCAAAATTGGAATAAAGAAATGAGCAACTATGCGGAGCAGCTGGCGTCCGAGAAAAGGAAAGACAGAATTAGCTGAGGCCCTTATTTCAAGAGACATGGAGATTACTTCACTTAAAGCCTTTATGTTGCCTTCCCTTGCCCAACTTGATGTCATTCCGCTAGTTAGGCAATTATATATTTCTCACTGGGAGAAAATCAAGACCTTTTGCTTAACACTGTAGCTGACCCTCTAATTTATCAACAAGGCATCAAGGCTTAATCAAGAGGCCCACGATACAATTGAGTAGTTCCCACGATTCATCTTAGAGAAGGTTCTTGAGGCACGAGACTTGCTCGACAAGCTATACTCCATCTCTGATGAAATCCTTGCCAGAGCGAGTATTGAGGATCAGGACACAGCTGCCCAAACGACAAATAAATTCATTCATTGTCACTCCACTTTCCAGCGCATTAAGGCAGTCACATCTTTTCTAGGTAAGGCACTAGATGGCATACGGGGAAGTTTCTCTGATTTAAGTAGAATGGGGCTACCGTCCCTGTTCCTTGAGGATGACTCTATTGCCACAACTACACAGATTGCTGAAGTTATTGAGCAAAAGAAAAATGACCTGGAAGCTTTCAGGGAGTTCAGCAGCTCCCCAATGGCAGCCGACATTGAAGCAGTCATTCATCTGCTCTCGTAGCTGCTTTTCCATATCCAAGCAGGTGTTGGTCTACTTGATGTGCTGCCTCACAAGGAAGCTATTGATCTACGTGAAGCACAAGAAAATTTGCGCAGCATGGCAAAGCTGTTTGAAAATGAATGGTCGCCCTTACAGGCGACTCTTTCCAAATTCTGACTCTATTAGCCCTATGCATAAAGCTCTAGTCTGCAACACCAAAGAGATTTTTGGGTTCTCCGTTCTTCATTCGAAATGCCCTTGATAGTCACCAAAAGTTATTAAAATAAATATTTGAGCAGCTCCCTTCGGGTTTCTTTTTGTATTGTGTGTGCGCTAGCTTGTGCATCGCCGAGTTTATTCGGCTTTCCATCAAGTTTTCATCTACCACTTCGCATACATACTATTCGCAGCTTCGAGTAACGACTTTCTTTTCAGGTCCTGAGGAGCTGCACTGGGCGTCCACGTGTCACACTAGCGAGAGGTTTTATTTTTTATTTTCTTAAAGACTCTTCAGGTTGTGGAGGGCTTCCGTGGGGCCGTCATTTCTACAAAGTGTCAAAGGGTCCTACATCATGCTACGTGGCGGCCGATCACAAGTTTTTCATGCAGGGATGAAATAAACAACCGTGGGCAGTGAAATACTGCCATGCATCCTTTACAATGACCTGATTAAACTTTCCTTCCACCGCGATAAGGATCTCTGCCCATTGGACACGTGTTGCATCTTCGCAATCTCTTGACAGCAATGGGAGAAGGTTTTGTGTGGGTAGCAAAAGATTGCCATGTGCCCTGCGACTAATCTGTGGAGCGAGTGATGGGCTGGCTGAAGGGGATAATGCTATTGGGTACCGCTCGTCATAGTCATTGGCAGCGGTGGATGACACTTGTCGCCTCGAGCCTAGTTAGGACCACCGCTATCATTACAAGGGATGCACCTACACCTGGGATGACCCGATGCTGTGTTCTAGCTCGATGTCGTTGTAACGGCCTTGAGAATCTTCTGATTCGGGCATCATTGCAGGAGATTGTCGAATCTTTTTGGTTGCAATTCTCCAAAGCGGTGGGAGGTTTCTTTTCCTGCTATATATACTCTCTCTATCGATGAGAGATGGTCCAATTTTTTTGAGAAAAACATGCTGGTTTTAGCAAAAGATACCAGGCCTCTTTTACTGTTTTTATTTGCAAGAAATTTTTAGACTGTGCCAATTGTTCGGTCTTTCTGTTTTTCATACTTTGATTAAACTGTAAACTATGCTCTATACTGTCTTAAGCATTTCATTGAATGACTTTTATATATGTTGAATACAAGCTTGCTTACCTAAATCATGTCTAATGACTCTTCTTAGTAGCGAGGATGTATGCAATATTATTTTATGTCAATAAATGAATTGTCTATGCTATAGTTTTAAATCTCTAACATTTTAGAATGCAACAACATCATTCAGGCCCTTAAATCTATGATTTATTGTGCCCATCAGTAATTTTGGTGCATCGTCTTAGATTAGACTTTGCTTCATTATATTTGTTTCCTTTTCCCTTTCCAAAACCCATTATAGAAGAAGTCAGCTTCTCTAAAAATATGGAGGTCACTTAGTTTAGCACAAAAGGTCCCTCTTAAACTGAGTTTCCCATAAGACACTGTCACCTCGTCAATTTTTGGAGTAAGCAAATACATTCCATCAAATTGTCAAATGAAGCTCATTTTGTGGGCTGCATAGCTATTTCCCTTTGAAAGGCAAGATAAGTCCATCATGTCGCATAGTCGCTGAAACTTGGAACCTCAAAACCAAATTTTGAAGTTTTAATATTTTTGAAACCTCCGACCCATCAAATTCAACTAAATCCACACATCGTAACTCAAAGGTTACGTATGCATGAACTTCAGTTACTCAAAAAAGTGAACAAGTTGGGGAATCAGGTAGTTATGGAAATTTAGAACTCCGCGACAATGCAACATTTCAAATGGTTATAAGACTTGGACGCCTAGTGACTAAGCTTGCTTTGCTCCCTTCAGTCTACAATGATACATCAAACATTCTATCAAATCATTGAGTAATTTATGATATAAATAATAAACATGTGTTTTAAAGTTTTTTTACTTTTAACCATTAATAGCACTAAGCATAGTAACATTTAATGTTGCAATTGCAAAGGACTTAATAAAAGGAATTACAATGTCACATTAATAGCACAACCATTAAAAGCACAGTAACACTTAACATTGCAAAGGACTTAATAAAATAAATTACAATGTCAAATTAATAGCACAACCATTTACTTTATTAAATCTGCATGCAATTTTTTTTTTGCTAGGTAAAACACTGCTAGAGGAAGCACCATGTATTGATTATCAAAAAAGGATTACATGAGTATCTATTTTTCAAAAAACCACCCTGAAGGCCTTTTCTGTCAAGTGACCTTCCCTGATCAACTATCCCACCTAGATTTTCATGCATTACAAAATTCATTACCAAATTGGCCTAAATTTAAGTACAAGCACTCCAAGACTCGAGACTGACTCAATTAACCTATTACTATTACTATTTCTATTCAACAACAAAAAGCTGAAATCATACCCAACCAAACTTTATCATTCATCATCATCCTCTGACTCTATGCATTTTAGGTACGCCTTGCAATTTGCAATCACCGGGCAGTTTGTTCCACATTTCTAGTGTGCTAGGATTTTGGCCTTTTCCTCTAGGTCCCTGGGATCATTCACAAGCCATTCTTCCCCATCTCCAAGGTCCCAATCATCATCATCACCCGCGACAATTTCCTTTGTCAGACCTTCATCCTCTACGTATCTCATTACCCACCCACGCGGGAGATTGGTCGTCAGCTTTGCTGCCCTAAGGAGAAAGAAAATGTTACGGTCCCTTTCTGCCCACAATTTTTCAAATCCTTTTAAGTCGATGGTTGGGACCAAAGAAAACTTCATTACCTCTCTCCCTCTCATCTGCATCATGTAGTAGTTTTGTGGCATGGGGATTTTCTTATTCTCATCCACATTATCTAGCACCGCATCAATGTCTCCCAACAATGCGTGCACGAAGACCATTTGGGTCAATTTTTTGCTTATCTATTTCAGGACTCCCATATGCAAAAGGACTGCTAAGAACATTGTCGTAATCTCTGTATTTGCTCTGGCTCTGTGATAAGCCTTTAGAAATTCTGGCCTAACCACTTGCTTGGTTTCCTAGAGAATGAGTGGATGATTCGAATTGATCATCCCCTACAGTTTCTTATCGATTATTTCCCCTCTTAAGGCTTGTAGTTGCTTCTCTGTGTCCAATGCAAGTGACATTTCCATTTTACTCCTCGCCCACAACTCGCCTTTCTAGAATTTTCTACCACTACTTCGAATTTTGCAAATGGAATGTGATAAATGACTACTTACTCCATCTTTGCATGCAATTAAGACTTAATTTCTCAAAGGAAAAAAATCTGATTTGAATAACTTTTTACTGTAAATTTATAACCATTTATTTTATTACAACTGGATTACAATGTCACATTATTACTATAGCTATTACCTACCCTATTTTATAAATTATTGGCCACTAGTGCTGCTACCAGCCTAATTCACACAAACCAAAAAACCAACTTAGTCAATTAATGTATCTTAAGCATTACATGTACAATTAAAAATTAAAATGTTTAATTTGATTGACGTCTAGCTATATGAAAATTGTACCTCAATCTGACAAGCTGTCAAAATCACCTGACTCTAGTCAGCACTACCAGTGCCACTCAAACAATCTGAAATCATTACAAATCTTGTTTCATTAAAGCTATGATTAGTCCAATCAATCGCTTCAGATGTTCAAAACTAAAAGATTGAGAATTGCAAATCTACTTCTTGAGAGATATACTTCCAGAATGCAACTATAGTTGTTCATCAAAAATTCATCGAATAGTAGTGGTCCAGAATGTTGCGTGGTCATTGAAACTTAGAACTTTAGAACCAAAGTCTGAAGTTTTGAAGTTGTCATAACTTCTAACCCACCGACTACATAGATGACCAAGAAAGACTTGCAACTAAGATTAGGAAAAACACCAAAACCTCAACTTTGGTGAATTAAGATAGGAAAGGTGGCAAGGACGGTGCATTTATGAAGTGAAGATCGTGGAAAAATATTAGCAAGTGGACATGATTGGAGGATCGATGGGTAATTAAGATCAGTACGTGTGGAGTTTGGAAAATTATTTTCTCTCAGCTAGGCCTAGAATTTGACGGTCACCCCTACTTGTCATATGAAAATTTTGTGATGTTTTTATTCATTTAAATGCTTGTCACTTTATTCTTTATGAAAAAATTTAACTATCAGTGTCAAAAATTATTTAATTTATATTTTTTTATATAAAATCTTTTATATTAAAATATTATTGATTTTATTAATCATACATATTAAATAAATGCTATAAAATAAATGTTGTTGATTTTTTTTTATAGTTTAATCCTTAAATTCATCTATCTAAAAACATAAATTATTTGTAAAAGGAAAATAAAATTTCAACATGCTCACCAATAAAACCAAGTTACCAAATGTTGTATTATCCTAAGAAAAATAAAAGCTGAGAATCATTGTAAACAAAATGATATTATATACTTTAGGTTTATCTTCATCCATCAACTACCGAAAAATATTCCAATTTTAAAGTAATGCTATAAAATATACTTTAGATTTATGTTCATCCATCAACTACCAAAAAAGCTGATTAATCAGCACAGTTTCCATTTCCAACATATCAAATTATCCCTAATCTACCTGCTTGAAATCCAGGCATAACCCCCAAAAAATAAAATCACAGACAAGATTTAGTACAATAATCTAATTTTTTTTAAAACTTGTACTACTCAGACACCTTCGATGAATTATCTGTCTTCATCTTCTTCCTCGGACGCAAACCCTTCTTTTCACACATCTCTGCTCTAGGGATGTCTTTGAGATTCTCTATGACCTCCTCGACCTCCATTAGCTCGACATAGATTTTGAGTGCTTTCCACCCACGCTCCACACCTTCTCACCACAGATCTTTGGTGCGTCCTTCTGGCCACCTGATATAGAGATGATTTAAGTCTGCGAGCTCCAGGCCTCCACCATTCATGCCTTCAACCTTAACAAGCCGCACTCCTGGTATTGCCCGTTCCAAAATGCCTTCCATATCCTCTAAAAAATATTTGTGAATCAGAGTTTTCATGACTTTTCTTACTACATCCACCAGTTCTCCTAAGTCCAAACCCCAAGCCATGACCAACGAATAAATATCCATTTTGGTCCTGTATCTGTGCTTTAATTTTTCAAAGCCATTACCCAAAATAAATTGAACTACTTGCGCCACCTGCACATCCTTGAAGAGAAATAAACCCTGCAACTGCTTCATAGACACTTTTCCAACGAAAGGGTCTAGCTTCCTCCGCGATGTCAAGGTGAAACTAGCCTCCATTGATTCTCTGGTTCACTTTCTACTAAAACTTCAATGCATCTTTTGCTTACTAAACAATGTTTAATTCACCAATGTTTTTTTCTTAATCATTTGAAAATAGGTTTTTTTCTAGCTATTCGTATGGTATTAATCCATGCTGCTTCCTAGTACTACAACCAAATTAAGAATTTCAATAGAATAAATGAAAGGTAGAGTACTTCAATGCATTGAAAAGAGAGAATTAAATGTCTCAACCACTGATGTCTGAAAATCTAAAGGTTCTAGCATTATTTGAGAGGTTTAAGTTTGCAAGTCTAGTGCTTCGAGGTTTTACTTCCAGAATGCATCTATAGCTGTCCATCAAAAATTGATTGAACAGTCCCTCTTTTAAAACAAACTTTATGCATGTGCATAATTTAAAATGGGGACATCACTAGGTTGACGAGACTCGACCCTCAGGATTAAAGAGTTAAGATTTAAGGATTTGTCATAAAATAATTTGGTTTGAATTAGGTAATATTAAACGGTAAACAAGAGCAGATGACCGGCAAACCTAAATAATTAATAAAATCTCAACCATTGATTTCTGGAAATCTAACGATTCTAGTGTAATTTCACAGGTTTCAATTCACAATTCTAGTGGTTGAGAGATGTACTTTTGGAATTCAACTACAACCGTCCATCAAAAATTCATCGAATGGTCGCTCTTTTAAAAAAAACTTTATGCACATGCATAATTTAAAATGGGGACATCGCTAGGTTGATGAGACTCGACCCTCAAGATTAAAGAGTTAAGATTTAAGGCTTTGCCATAAAATATTTTGGTCTAACTTAGGGCTTTGTCATAAATTTTTTTGGTCTGACTTAGATATATTAAACGGTAAATAAGAGCAAGATGACCGACAAACCTAAATAATTAATAAAATCTCAACCATTGATTTTTGGAAATCTAACGGTTCTAGTGTAATTCTGCAGGTTTCAATTCACAATTCTAGTGGTTGAGAGATATACTTCCAGAATGCAACTACATCCGTCCATCAAAAATTCATTGAACAATCATGGTCCATAATGTCACGTGGTCGCTGAAACTTGGAACCTTAGAACCAAAGTCTGAAGTTTCAAATTTTTCAAAACCTCCGACCCAGCACTACAAAGATGACCAAGAAAGACTTGCAACTAAGGTTAGGAAAATTTGCACTAAAACTTTACCACTGCATTTTTTTATTAGTTTCATTTTATGTTTAATTCGCAATGTGTTTTTCTTAATCATTTGAAAATAGGTTTAATTCACCAAAATTTTATTTTTTACGGTTTGAAAATAGGTTTAATTCGCCAATCAAAATATTTTATT
Organism: Sequoia sempervirens; assembly: GCA_007258455.2. Taxonomy (NCBI): domain Eukaryota; kingdom Viridiplantae; phylum Streptophyta; class Pinopsida; order Cupressales; family Cupressaceae; genus Sequoia; species Sequoia sempervirens. The sequence continues at coordinate 675,758,117 of VDFB02058242.1, read as the reverse complement.
GGTTTGAAAATAGATTTTAATCGCCAATGGAAAAAATTTAGTGGTTTTAAAAAAATTGCATTTCACTAGGATTTTCCATAGAATTCTAGTAATTAGAAAAGATTCACCAATGGACATTATTTTTTTCTTCATGAAAACTGAAAAAATTCGCCACTAAAATTAATATTTTTTATCCGGAAGTATACAAGATTCACCAGGATTTTACACCTTCGCGGAGGAGGGGGTTTCTTAAAGTTTTCCCTAATGTTAGGCAAACTTACCACAAATTTTATGAGTTTTGTTGCTCAAGCTTTTGCCCAATCTAAACAAGTCAGGGACAACATGACTAAATGTGATGGAGATTATGATACACTCATAGGCCGATCCAAGCAATGGAACTACTAGGTGCTCCAATCTAATATAATGGAGATTGATAAGCTCCAAGCATTAATCAACAAGTTCATGGAGTATGTCACTTTGAAGAAATAGGAGGGAAACTCGGTTATTGATGAAAAGCTCCTCATAGAATAGTTACAACAAAGAAAATCTTTAAAAGACAAAAATGCTACAGTGTTGCCACAAGAGGAAAAAATAGGAAAAAAAGACAAAAATATAATTTTAAATTGTAATATATTTGGGGGTAGGTGGAACCCTAGTTTGTAGTGAATCTTGGCCACACAATGTAAATCAATCTTGGCCATTCATTTTTTCTTTTTTAACAATATAAATAGGGGGTCTCCTCTCATTTTCAAGAGAGATTTGAGTTGTTGTAAAGGCATGCTACAAAAATTGTAATAGAAGTTCATTGGATTTTGGCAGACTCTTGAGTTTCTATTGCATGTTACATGGTTCATCTCCCATAGTTAGTTGATTTAGATAGATTTACTTTGTTGTTCTTCATGTTTTATATTACTTTGATAGATTAGTTAATGCTATTCAATGGTTGTGTAGATTTTTGTTGTGTTGATGCCTTTCCTATCCATATTTTTTGTTGTTTACTGATGGTAGATAGCTGTGTAAAGTTAGTTTGGGTGTAAATTAAAAGTTGCTCCAAACTTCTATCTTTTGTTCATGTATGTTTATGGTGAATGAATGGTTGAATATTTGTAGTCCTTAGAAGCTTGCACAAGTTTCATGATACTGTGAGTTAATCTAGTTAAGTGAAATTATGTTTTGGGAAGGTTGTCCGCAGTGGAACCCTCTATGATCACTGTTCATCGCTAGTTTCAAATCTAGGAACTTCCTCTCTTTCCTTCCCTTTTCCCTTTTTTTTAATAAGTGACCTATGCTAAGGTTCATTGCACATTGTAAAGCCAAATCTTAAGTTAATATTGGAGTTTAAGACTGTTGTTCGAACCTACATCAAGTTGCACACTAATTTTCCATCTTAGGAACTCCATTTTAAGACTCACCTTCCCTCCAACTTAACTCCATAAGTCCGCCCTATGATTACCAGCAAAATCACATCAAATATCAACTGAGAAATTCCATGCACGTCATGCCCTGACACCCGAGAGACCTTGGGGTGATTTTCAACAACTTGTTGTTGGAGATTACCTTTCAAGAGAGGTAGTGCACCTACACACTGCCTATGTTGAGAACATGCATAAAACACCCATCAACAAAATTGGTGCTAGAAGGAGGGAAATTTGAGCTAAGCTGGATCAAGGTGATTCACTCTCCCCTGAGAGGTCCCGAAGAGTTTTAAGGTCTACTTCAAACAAAGGGGAATTTCAGGAATTACAGCTTCCCACAAGGGCTAGAAGAACTAAAGGAGGGGACGTAGCCTCTTCTTCCTCCTCCATTCCACCCACTTCACCTTCTCCTTCACCCCCTTTCTCCTTCCATTCACCTCTGACTCAACATACTTCCTTCACCTTCATCCATTTCGCTCAACCATACCACACAACATTTCCACCTCTTGCTTCCCATAGCCAGGGTGCTGCCCCCTCCCCTACCCTCCAAGTCCAAGGCACAGTCCCAACTGTCATTGCCCCTGTGCAGCCCCAAGTCACTGTTGAACAATGAATACCACCTCTGCCTCCCCTCATGGCTTGGCTAGGGAATAACCCTTCTCCGTTGCACTTCACCACCTACCATGACATGCCTAAGAATCTAGAGAGATTTTGTTCAAATTTCAATCCTCAGGATCTGCAGAGGATGGCTAAGGAGCACATCAAAATCTTTCAAACAACATTGAAAGACATGCAGGTCGATCAGGAAGATGTGGCATGTAGGCTCTTCCCTTACTCATTGGGGGAAGATGCCTTCTATTGGTATTAACTTGCTGACAAGATCCATTACATCTTGGGATTTGATGACGAATGCCTTCTTGCAGAAGTACAAGGTCCTCATCAACCCTTTAGAGATATATCGACAATTCACATCAGTTTGTAGGGAAGTCAACGAGACGATCAACTCTTTCAATGATTGATTTCATCGAGCTTATACAATGTGGAAAGCCCTGTATTTCTCAATGATGTTGCTGCCCTACAAGTTTACTACACAACATTGGATAATCTCACAACTGCATTAGTAAAAAGAATGCGACCTGCTTTGACTCAGTTAGTTGATGCTTACACCGAGGAAGTTATCACTAGTACAAACTTAGGGCAAAACATTTATGGTCCGCTGCCATCCTTGGGTCTGGTGGCTCATCCGATGTAGGTTCAAGGGCTCAACCAAGCTTTCACTCATCAAACACCTCTTATGAACCAGGTGCCTCAACTACAGTCCCACATCCAAGACAACTGATGAACCAAGCACCTTGCGTGCCTTCGTACTTGTAGTCTCAGGAACAATAGACCTACTTCTAGGCTCCCCAACAACATTAGGCATACTCTCAGTAGCCTTAGACACCATTGTACCTGCAAGGACTAGAATTTTCTCCAGCACATCAAAATCAGCCGGCTGCCTCGCTCGTTTTTCTTCAAAATCAAATACCACAGCCAAGTAACGCTGAGAAAGATCAACTTGATGAGCTGACCAAAATGATCAAGAAAATGTCCATAGAGATGACACACCTGAGAAATCAGAACAATCAGCTGCAAGCTTCCCAACAAAGCATTCAAGCCAACCTCAACAAAGAAATCAGGGACGACCATGATGCAAGTCCTTCTTCAGAACAAAGCTATGAAAGAGGACATAATTCTAATCCAAATTTTGAAAAGAGGCCAACCCAAAGACATAATAGGACATGGAATACTAGGCCCAACAACGAAGGTGTTCCTACTCCTCTTGACCAGCATACAAATGTTGAAAAGACAACTAGTGGTGTGTACCTTGTTGAAGCAATTGTCTCTGGATGGTGTTAGATTCACAAAACTAGCAAGCACTCCAAGTTGGACTGCCCCGAGTTCCTCACAGCCGCATAAATCTTCCAAGTTGAAGTTCAAAATGTCGTGGATAATGTTGGATGCCGTGACATAGTACCATCCAAGCCCTATGAATCCTCTTATCTCGTGGTCAATCTAGCACCATTCCCATGAAGCAAGAACAATTTCCTAGAATGCGAGGATGCTCCACCAAAAGTGGAAGAAATTCAAGAGGTAAGTAGCGAAGAAACCTTGTCTCAACTTTTTTCTTCAGTAGACAATGGTCCATTAGATGAAGAAGAACCATATGTAGATGAGGTTCACATGTTCCACCAAAGAGTGACTCCCTACTACCTTAGGAATAGGAAGGCGGGTGGACCTTTTATGACTTCAACTCCACCGACTAATTTTAGTACCCTGCCTGACCCCAATGCCAGTAATAATCCTAGTCTTCCTCATGTGCCCACTTAATACTTCAACAAGGATAGGCCATTAAATCAACCCCAAAACCAACCACAAAACTTGCCTCAAGATCAACCCCAAAATCAGTCAAGCAAGACAAAAGCTCAACCTGCTAGCTCTGCCATAGGCAAAGCCTTTGAAATTGAAATTGAACAAATGGGTGAATATGACGTAGAGGAGTTCAAGAAAGTCAAAATCAGCTTTTCCACCTTCGAGTTACTCAAGGTTCCTGCAGTTAGGCATGCCTTCTTTAGAGTAATTAATGGGACTCCTTCCTCTAAGGCCACATAGGAAATACTAGCCAAGAGAGTGTCTTTCGAAGACCCTCCAAGTGAACCTATCATTTAGAAAATTCATGGCAAGAAGGCCGACCCACCTCAAAATCATCTGAGAGGAAAGAAACCTGCAAAGAGATCAGATCAGAACAATAGGAAAAATCCCAAGGACCAACCTTTTGTGTAGGCTAAGGATAAAATCGGCGATAAGAACAAAGCTCAAGTAGCTCAGGTGAACACACCTATGGGCCTATTTCAAAGGAAGCTAGAAACACCGCCCTTCCTCACCACCATCTAGATATTTGGGAAGAATTTGCACAATTATCCGATTGACTTTGGAACATCAACCAATGTCATGCCTCTGGCAGTGTGTAAATCCCTTGGGATTACCCCCACACCTTCAAGAAAAAAGGTGACTCAGTTGAGAAAAACAAAGGTTAACATAGTGGGAGAAATGAATCAGATCGCAATGCAAATTGTTATGGACCCAAGGGTACAACAAGTTATTGACATCCAAGTTGCGGATATTCCCGACACATATGGAATCATCATGGGATGAGACTTCACTTGTGCATTGAATAGATACACTGCAACAAAATTTTCTCAAATTTGGTTGCCATGGAAAGGAATTCCAAACCATATTCGAATAGATCGGGAGCCACACATGAAGTTTATGATCACAAAATACAACCTGAATGAGGTATTTTTTGTTGAAATGGAATTGTTGAATTATTGTCCCTTTGCTTATCAGGAAGAAGCAGAGCCTCAAGAAGAAGAAGAACTAGCTATAGAGGTTTTCTTGGTGCAATGTAGTCCTCCAACCAACCTTGCCCATACACCTTAGAGCACTAAAATGCTAGTGGAACTTGATGATGAGGAGTCCCCTGAAGATGACACTTTAGGATTGTTGGATAGATTCTAAGACTTTATGGAAAAATGCATGCAGAATCAACTCAGCCTGGGTGCGAGAATGAATTTCCAAGAGCTCCTGTTGCCTAATTGGTGTAGGGTACACAACGCTGCCCATTCCAAGTTTGAATGTTGCTTTTTCCAAACAATAGTGGAACATGTTAAAGGGTTAGTTTCTCGTTAGAAGGAGATACCGACAGGGCAGCCCACCCCAAATTAGACTGAACCAATGCCTGCTCCAGAGATTATGGATGCAAATGCACAACCTAAAGGAAATGAACACATGATCGGTCCCGAAGTCAAAGAGCCTTCCAAGTTCTAGACGTTACGCTTTGATGGATCCAAGTCCAAGCATGGAGTAGGAGTCGAGTTTGAATTTATCATCCGTACAAGTAAAACCTATTTCACTACCCACAGAATTCAATTTTATTGCACCAATAACATAGCAGAATATGAAGCTTTGGTCCATGGTCTCTTAATGGCTTTGAGAAAGAATGTTAAAATGCTACAAGTTTTTGGTGATTCTGAACTGGTAGTCAAACAAGTCAGAAAATTGTACTCATGCCATGATAGAAGGTTGGAAAACTATAGGCATAGAGTCTTGGGATCTTTTAGAAAGTCTAGATGCATTTAATATACAGTTGACCACACGTTCTCAGAATCATATAACTGATGCTTTGGCTCAAGCATCCAACACTTTGCAACCCTTGTCTCTGTCTGGCCTCAAGAAATCAACTGTGGAGTTGACCTCTGCTCCATCTGTCCCAGATAATGTCACCCATTTCTAGGTATTCAATGATGATAAACATATCTTGGAATTCATCACCAGTTTCAATGTGTTTGTAACACAAATAATTGATGAAGCTGATCCAAAAGAAATTGAATTAGATATGGAAGGGGTCATCAACCTCAAAACCAACACTATTCCATGAGGTATGGTTCAGCTTGAGTGAATATTTGACTTGGATCAGATTAGAGATCAAGACCAACAAGCAAAGAAAAAGTCCATCAATAACCAATATGATGTCCACAACTTTAGAACAACTGAGGAAATCAGAAATATTTTTGTTGGCAAGGTGTGTATTGCAAAATGATGTTTTACAAAAATACCATGATGTGGTAGCATGGAGTTATGAAGACTTGAAGACCTATGATACTTCCATCATCACACATACCATTCCTCTTAAGCTCGATGTGTGACCATTCTGGTAAAGACAATGTCCCATCAATGCATTGTTGGAATCCGTCATTTACAAGGAAGTGCAGAAACTACTTTCAGCTAGAATAATCTTTCCAGTCAGGAACTCCACATGGGTGGCTAACTTGGTCCTGGTTAGGAAAAAGAATGGAGAAATCATATTGTGTGTGGACTTCTGCAATTTGAACAGAGCCTCAGAGAAAGATAACTATCTAGTGCCATCGTTGGATGAGGTACTACAGATCATCAATGGTTCACAAATGATGTCCTTCCTTGATAGGTATTTCGAGTACAACCAAGTGATGGTGCAGTATGAAGACTACCACAAGATGACATCACCACCAAGTGGGGCACTTTTTCCTATAGAAGAATGCCATTCGGGTTCATCAATGTCAGCACCACTTTCCAGTGTGCCATTGACATAGCCTTTAAAGATCTTATTGGGAAGTGTATAATCATCTACATGGATGATTTGACCTTGTTTTAAAAAAAGTGGAGTGATGATGTCTCTGATTTTTGTAAAGTCTTCCAGAGGTGTAGGGAATTTGGAGTTTGCCTTAATCCAAAGAAATGTATTTTCGGATTCACTAAAGGGAAATTGCTTAGGCATGTTATTTTGGACCGAGGCATTTCAATTGATCCTGAGTGCATCCAATCCCTGCTAAAGATACAACTACCAGGCAGCAAGAAAGAACTCAAATCTTTCTTTTGAAAGATTAACTTCATGAGAAAGTTCATCATAGGTTTTGCTGAGATCATCAAGCCACTCAACACCATGTTGAAACAAGATGCTAAGATCGAGTGGACCCCAGAAGGAAAGCAATCCTTTGAATAAATTAAGAAAGCAATTATTGAGGCACTTGTCTTAGTGAGCCTAGACTATATGAATTCGTTCTATATTTACTCCTTTGCTTTAGATCACTCATGTGCTAGCATCATGACTCAAAAGGATAATGATGGAAACGAGCACCCAATAGCCTTCATGAGTGCTCCCTGGAAAGATGTTGAACTAAGATACCACAACATGGAAAAGTAAGCATACACTCTTGTCAGAGGAGTTAAGAAGTTCAGGCATTACATCTTGCACAACAAGGTGTTCACCATTGCTCCTGACTTAGCAGTGAAGACACTGCTCATGCAAAATGAGTTGGGAGAATGAAGAGCCAACTGGGTCACTTTGCTATAGGAATACGACATGGAAATTCAGCCCATGAAATTAGTGAGAGGACAAGCACTCACCCGAACAATAGCTAAAGCAAGACCTGAACTTACAGTGCAGTAGTACGAGCTTGAGGATGTTTCCCCAGGGGAGTGGTATGAAGATATAGTCTACTCTTTACTAAACCACAAGTGTCTGCCTCGCTTGTAGGGAGTTCAAAAGTGTGCTCTCCCCCTGAAAGTAGCAACTATATGTTGCAGGGATCCATACTGTACAAGAGAAATCACAAAGGTGTCTATCTAAGATGCCTTGGCAAAGAAGAAGCAGACCGGGTCTTGAAGGAATTTCATGACAAGTATGGCACTGGTCATCGATCTGGTCCTTCCACCACACATCAAATCTTACAAGTAGGATACTATTGGCCTACAATCTTCAAGGACGCTCATAACCATGTTCGTATGTGCCATATATGCTAGACCACCGCAACCAGAGAGCAGAATGTAGTTGTCCCGTTGCAACCAGTTTTGGAGGTGAGGCCGTTTGTGCAATGGGGTCTCAAATTTATTGTTCCAGTAAAACCACCATCATCTGCAGGACACATGTACATTCTAACTGCTTATACTAGATGGACATAATCCATTTCATGTAGGCAATGCACAACAGAGGTAGTTACAATTTTTTTTGAAAGTTTTATTTTGAATCATTTTGGTTGCCCATATGCATTAGTATGTGATAATGGCCCAACCTTTTCCTCGCTCAAGTTTTCCAGTTGGGCCTTTGATTATGGAATTTCCCTCAAGTTTTCATCTCACTACTACCCCTAGGGCAATGGCCTGGAAAAATCCACAAACAAAAACCTCATCATTGTGATTAAAAAATTGCTTGATAGGAATCCTAAGGATTGGCATACCTAGCTCCGCTTTCCCTTTGGGCAGATCATACACACCTCAAGGCTGCCCTTGCTGATTCCCCATTCCACCTTGTTTATGGTTTAGAGCCTATATTCCCAATCCATCTGAAAATTCCCACCCTCTAGTTCATTAATGACTTTTATGAATAGGAGGATAGTAGAGAAGCTCGCTTGGCTGAGCTATTACATTTAGAAGAAGTGTGTGACCGTGCAATAGAATTTTTCTCCAAACATTAGGTCATAGTCAAGAGATGGTTCAACCACCGAGCCAAAATCAAAGCCTTTTGAATTACTAATTTAGTCCTATGCTGGGACAAGGCCCATGAGAATAAAGGGGGACATAACAAATTTGAAAAGCTCTGGCTTGGCCCCTTTTAGATTGTTGAATCCTTGGAGACAATGCTTTCCGCCTAAAGACTTTGACTGGTGAAGATGTCACGTTTCCTGTCAACACGCAACACCTAAAGCATTATTTCCAAGCTTGAGATCTTTTAGAGCTGTTCATGTAAGTATTTGTACATAGGTTAGTTTAGGCTGCTTTTGTTTTTCTTTGGTCTCGCCGCTCGGTGTCACTTTCATTTTTGTCCGTTTCCTGGCTATTTTTTTTGTTGAGGGTGTTCTTCATTTCTTGCTATGGTGGTCGTGCTCATTCAATGAACGATTGACTTTGATGCCCGCTCTTAGTGTTCTTTGGCTAAATATTCACTCTCAAATATTGGTCTCTGATAGCTGCTATGGGATGGCTTCCTCATTTGAACTTTTTTGTAGAACCCGACCCTTGGTTGAATCCTTTTTTATGTTCATCTCAGATCTTGCACAAAGCACATATTGATGGTTTCCAAAGGGTTGTACAAAAACTATTTATGACGACTAAGTGAGCAAAAAATATTAAGTCTGCTCTAGTGACCACTATGGTTTCCAAACCCATAGTAGGCTTCAATGCTTACACGGTTGGGAAAAAGAAGAAAGTGTTAAAATAAATATTGAAATAAAGAAAAGGAAAAGAAAATTTCAAAATTAAGCAATCATATGGGCGTGCGGATAACTCTACTAGGGCTATGGACGCTCGGTTGGCAGTAGAGAAATATCCACGGGGTCACAACAACAACTCTATTAGGGCTATGGATGCTTGACTGGAAGTGGGGCAATCTCCAGGTTACTTTTGGGGTTGGATAATTTATGTAGCTCGCTCAGTTAGATTAACGACCATTTGTCACGGTTTCTAAGGAAAAGGAATGAATTCACTGAACACACACTTCTGAGATATTTCATAGGTTGAATCAGCTAAGGATCCTATTCTCTTAGTTCACTTTTGGACGTCAGCCCATAGTCTGTGAAACCAGAGATTCTGGGTTCTGAATGAATATTATCCTCGGAACGCTTGGGAGCATTCCTTAGCAGAGTTGCCATTTGTTGTGCCTACAACACACATGCCTCATTCAAAATGTGAACCCTCTCTTTCCTTCACCTCACTGGGTCACTTTTGGTTGCCGCTTCATTTTTCTTGCCCCCTATTTAGTGTTCAAAATGGTCAATGAGCTTTATGGAAGTCATCTTGAGTTGACCATATTTTCATCTCAAATTTTCAAGTTCCAAGTCTTTGCAGGATCTCGCTGGCTATTTGCCTTAGTGTTTTAAGGCTGGCATCTATGAACCTCATCGGGCCCACCCTGTTGGGTCACCCCGCTCAGACTGTTGTTGCCTCTTCACTATTTCCAACGGCCATCCCTTGTCAGCTTTCCGCCCACTAGAACCTGATGTCTCTGGGGCTGTCTATTCATTGCCAAACTTCCAAACGTCCTTTAGCCGATTGTCTCCTGACCGTCGGATCCCGGTGCTCTCACAACCATTTTCGAATTTGCAGCTCACCAACTCGATGTCCATTGTACGAGCATTTAATTTTGCATTTTCTATAAATAGCCAAGTCTAAACTATCATTTTCATTTTCTAGTTTGTTAGAATGAATCAGAGAACCATCTCCCAACACCGCCTTCGAGCCCAACAAGTTCCCGTGTTGATTCAAGCTATTTTCCTACTAATCTTCAGCCTCATTCATCAGGTTTGTGAGGTAAGTTCACCGCCCTACACCTTGCTGTATGTTTTCTTTAATTTCTATGCAAAATCACTAAGTATGAGGAAGGAAGACTTAATAGGTAGATAAATCAAAACGAGGCACACAAAACCCACATGGTAAAATCTTGGCAAACTTCATAAATCACCTGCATGATGATCGTGAAACTTGTACTTTTTGTCACTGTTCTTGAGCTAGGGCTCTCGCCTCTCGTAGGCCCATGAAATCCCATTGCCATCGATGACCTTTGAAATGAAATTGAATTTAGAGCAGAAAATGACCCTTCTGGGCCCGCCATCACGGAAGGTCTTATCTCATTCGCTAATTGAACTTAGAAAAAAATAAAAAACTGAAATAGAGGTCCAACAAACCTTTCGGATTTGACCCCTTGAGATTCCTTCCCAAGGATGCTACCTATGATCCGCTATTCCCAAACGGCTTTCAAACCTTAGCTTTTTGGTGGCCAGGCCCCGCTCCTCAAATTGCCCTGAGTTCACTTTTGCAAAATCTCAAGTCATGACCATATCAGGTCCCACCTGGCATTCCTCCATCCGTTGTAGTAGGACTATTGTTTCTCATGGCTTTTGATAAACATCCCACCCTTTGGACTTTGAGCTTATCCTCACCGATCAACTCCATTTACCGACCAAGTGCCAAGTAGCTTTCAGGTCCCACCTCGCAAACTTTCGTTTGTGGGTCACTGTGCCAAGCTGGCTGCTCTTCGCGACCACTAACATCCAATGTTCTGACCTCCAGGACCCGGCTCAATCACGACTGCTGAAATGCAAAATGAAATGGTGATTGTGATGAACCATTGTGGGTCGCCTCCCGTGGACCTCTGGTGTCGAGACTCTGTCTCGTCCCAGCCGTTACGAAAGGGAAAACTGCCTCCATCCTTCCACTACTCAAAACTCGATCCCCCATTTGCTGACGAGCTTCCCCAAACAAAAAAAAAGTGAACTTGAAATACAAACTTTTTTTGAAACCCGATTCCTCAGGTGGCTGCCATCGGACCTTTGCATGTTGTTTGTCGTTTCCAACGACAATTTCCTAGAAGCTTCTCGACCATGTTGACCTGGGGTGCCTAAATGACAAGTCAATCATGCCATCGTCCTCCAGAGCTATGGGTTGCGCTCATCAGAACTCTACCCTCAGAATGACATCCTGCCAGATTCGTTTCGAACAACAGACTCAAACAACAAAGCTCCTTTCTGATTTTGATTGCCGAAAGGGTGATCCAAATTCCATCCAATCACCAAATTGACTTTGACCCACATGTTAAAATTGGGAACTCTCCTTAATGGACCCTTCAAATTTCTCAAACATGAAGGTGGGTTTTGACAGGCGTGCTGTTGTGCCCTGACTATCATCCCTCCTACAAAAGCTCTAAAAGAACCATCAACCTAGGGAGTTCTGACCCCTGGGGCCTGAATTATTCAAACTCCCTCCTATGAACTGCTAATGTCAATCTGGATGATATGTTAGATTTCTCAAATGTTAAATTATCCAATCTGACTCTGTTTGTAGGGTTTCAGCTAATGCTCCCATGTTTTCATGCTTGAATATGCTCACCTCTCTTTGCCTACAGGATATATGGAATCGAGTGCAAGACCTTTAGGAGAGGCCATGGAGAAAGATAAAGGAAAGAAGATAGCCAAGGCACCTCACATAAAATACGACAAAGATCAGATGAAGTACAAGTTCCAAGGGGAACCTCTAAACTCCAAAGTCACCTCAACTTGGAAATAGATCACTGATACAAACATTGGATATGTAGACCTTGATGAATTCAAGCAAAGAGTCCGGATCATCCCTCAAATAGAGAATGCAAGAAATATCAAAAGCAGTGGGTTGGCCAAAGCTATAGGCTTCCCTCCTACCCTCACCACCCCCGAGCTTGTTATGGCTTGTATAGAGGCATACCAAGAGTAGACTAGAACAGTAGTAGGAAGAGACAAAAACATCTTGGTTGACATGACTACTAAGGAAATAACAAGGAATTTTCATATCCCTACCTTCAGGGAGATGGAAGTGCCAACCATGGATGATGGAAAGGCTATGTGGGATCAAGACCCCCTCAAGTGTAAAAGACTTATTAATTAGTACTGGCTGAAGAAGAAGAGGGACAACACAACTAAGGTGCCACAATAGCTCTTCTATAGTCACTTCTATGAGGACTACCATGACTTGGTGACCTTACTGAGTAGAGTCATGGGCCTCCCAACTGCAACATATTTCCAGGACTGGATGGTATATTTCGTAGAGGAGATTCTCTGTGGAGAAGCCAAGTTTTACTATGCGGGAATGATCAGTGATTGCTTCCATGAGAAATTTATGGTTGTAAAGAAGACCTCCAGATTTTACATGAAATCTCACTTGGTCTATTCATTGGCCAAACGGATGCAATACAGAGGCCTATTCAGAGCTCTGGACAAGGAACTAGGTAGGGAGCTGAAAGTCTACGATAAGTACCCTCAACTACAATTCAACAACTTCAAGAGGGACTACTGCAGAATTAATGACACTTTCATAGGTCATATTGTCAGATTGCTCGGGGGTGAGATTGAGAGAAGAGTCTCCTACAGTGCCAATGCTTTCCTCAAACAATTTTCCTTCTTATTCATTTAGTATTTGAAGTTCACCTACATCTGTGTTGAAGGCTTTTAAGAAAAACCATAAAAGTTGCCCCGATATCCCTATGACCGGATAATACTGTTAGAACTCTCTCAGAAGTTATGGCATGCACATGCCCTTTTGAGCACCAAGCATAAGGCAGGGATTCCTTATACCCTCTCCTTCATCCAAGGGCTATACGAACTCCATACCTCTCAGTGTGCTGACAATTCAGAGAAAGAATTGGTGGAATACCATTTGAGACTCCACACTGCCTGGCCATAGATGGACCCATATGGTAAACTCAAGAAGGTAGTCGGACTTGAACATTCCCATCTACATAGCATTGAGGACTTTTGGGCTAATTGAAAAGATGATAAAGAAGTGAGGATGAGGCACTATATGCGAATGACCGCATATTTCGTAAAGAGGGTCAACTTGTTCCCAGTACTCAATCAGGTGAAAGAAGAGGAAAGCACAGTCATGGATCCTAGGTATAATGTAGTTGCAAATCTATCGCTGCCACTGATCGATTGGAATGAGAAAGAGATTGATCACCTCATTATTCTAACCAAGCCTGTCGAGGCCAAAACAAAAGAATACGTTGATGGAAAAATTTCCCAATTGAAGCAGCAAGGGGTCACTTTGAAATATGAGGGGCTCGAGAATGAGCCAACAAGTGAAACAGACAGTGGGACAGCTGCTACCCCATCAAGAGAAACTTCAACATCTCCTCCAACCACCAGGTCAAGGAAGAGGAAAGAAGTTGCAGAACAATAGCCCAACCCAAAGGTATATGCGAGAACGAATTCAGAAGGAGAACCTTCCAAGAAACACAAGAGATCAGGCAGTTTCACAGAAATACCAACCATTAAGGAGGATCCACTCCATGAGGGAGAGGAAATGGAGGCCGAGAAACCAAAATCTCCACATGTTGCCTCCGCTACTGCTACCCCTCCACCTGCTTCTCAGGCGATAGTTGCAACTTCTCCACCTACAGTGAATATCTTGTTGGAGTTATGGACAAACACTAAGAGGGGGGGTGAATCAGTGTCTAAATATTTTTCAACTTTGACCAAGACTTTTAATTCTGATATCCTTTCTATTGATAACATAGTAGAGTAATCACTTTGAAAGCATTTATGAAAAGGGGTAAATAAAGATATGACAACATCAACTCAGTCCATTAGACAACTTATGCCAATATGATTTGAGAGAGATATCTTGCATTGCTAAAACAATTGTGACTGACAATGTTTAACAATCAAAGCATGATGACAGTACATGTGCAACTCATAAGACTATGTAAATGAAGACAACATTATTGAAACACTTCTTAACCAACTAATTTCAATGCAACTTTATAAGACACTGCAACAACAGTGCAACAAAATGACACAAAATAGGTATTGAGATAACAAAAACTTTAAGCACATTATAACAATTCTTGAGCTATGAATTAAACAAATACTTTTATACTTTCTATTGAATCATAACTTTCAACAATGATAGAACACTTGTGCAAGACATTTTGATATAGCCATTTTTAGAGATGAGGAAACTAACATTCAATAATGCTCAAATTGATAAGAACAATTGCTCACAAAATTATCACAATCAAGAAGCATTATGACATCAAAACAAAGAGACCATAAGACAAAGAATTTTCCGAGTGGAAAACCCTCCTGGGGTAGAAAAACCACTCCTAAACTACCTCACTGGCTTAACTTCAAAAACCACAACTTACAATGCCTTACAAGCCAATTTCTGAGCACTCACTCAAGGATCACCAACCCCTCATTTAGAGACACCAATCTCAAGGAGCACCAACCCATTTTCAGATTACAAAATTACAATAACAAAAAGGATCTCTTTGTTTCATTTTAGCTCACACATACCTCTCTATCTAATACCCTAAAGATTCAACATGAATCCTTAAAATATTAAATAAACAAGGTTTTTATGATTATACTCTGCATCATGTTTTCAAACTTTTATAACAGAGCATTTTCACTATCTCTTTTTGAAATAATAACAATTACAATTTCAACAACCACTCTTCACAGTGTATCATCACTGTATTTATATGTTTGAAGAACATTATTTTTTATTTAAAGAATATCATTGAATCTGAAACCCTCATGCAGTTTCCAAAAAATTGAACCAGTAGAATGATGAACAACAAATGGAGAATAAAATTATGTAATGCCTGTACAAAAGGCCGTTTCAAAATCAGACAAGAATATTTCAAGTAATGCTTCCTTTTCAAACTGCAAGATTTTTCATAACCCAGATCTGAATGTAGTGAAGTATGCACAGGTAATATAATTTCCCTCTTTCGAAAAACCCATATGAATTAGTTTAATTTTTTTTTATGTAGATAACCATCATTTTGTAACGAATGAAATAAGTCCATTTTGAATCCATAATGATAATGACAGATTTCACAAAATGCATGACTACCCATCAACCGAAAGTCACAAACTGTCATTTCAAGAACAAATAGAAATGAAATGCATGATATCCTATCAGAACCCACCAATTCTTTTCCATCATTTGAGCATAATGAAACAATAACTTCCATATAGCCGATTTCCAAAAATGAAAGAGATAATATCTGTTCATGCTGCATAGAAATCAAATAAATACCAGATAGATTTGATGCCAACAACCATTGCTGACCAGGTTTGTAACTCCCACAATTTCCCTTCACCTTCGTTGAGCTTGTATTTTCTCAACCCATCTGTAGAGATGCTAGAGAATCTCCTTCCTCCTTCGAGCCCATAGCCAATAAAACTCATTAAACTTAGCAACTATACCCATTACTGATATTTGCTTTCTATTCATGCTGTTACAACCACCTGAACCAACGAGAGCCGACAATTACAAAGACTCCATGGCAGCAGCTAGGGTTCCATACCCTTGCAAAAGAATGAACAAAAAAGAGATTTCCCTAACTTTCCTTTTTCTCAAGTCATTCTATGACTTTTCAAAGACATAATGAAGATTGAAGTCCACAAAAACTAATTAATTCACATGATATTAATAAAACATCATGATAATCTTTTAAAAAATCGTTGTCAAAGACTTTACCATGGAGGCTAACATAATAATTATTGCCACATCGATTCAAATCAACAATCGATATCTCATCAAAAGTCAAACATCGCTACAATGTGAGCAATACCCATCGAAATAAAGTGACCAATAAAACCCGATGCAATATCACTTTAAACATTGTTGCTAAATAACCATTTAGCCTGATGATAATTTAATATCATATGCAAAATGTGAAGGGCTTGATCAATAATAAAGACAGGTATTTTCCTTTGGATGTCGACCATGATGTCTAGGCTCGAGCATAGGAGTCTCCTTTCATAACAAGTATATTGTTACAAACATATTCCATGTGTACCAAAAAATACCATCAAACAAATAAGTTGCTTGAACCAAAATGAATTCAATGCCTCCAAATAAAGTGAGGTCAAGATGGCTTTAGAAACATGAGTGCAATGATGTCACTAATCCAAGAACAAAGTGAATCAATAACCAGACTGCCTAAATCAGTGTAATTGCTTGTTAAAGAAATATAAATAAACAATGAACCATAAATCATGTGCCATATTTATCAATCAATAAGTCATAACCATTTATACCATGAAGATAGAAATATGCCAAGATGATATAGATGCCAAACCAAGATCAAACTAATAAACATCAACTGAAACCATATTGCCATAAGCATTACCTTTATGAAGCTGATACTCACAACTATGATGTTGTATAATACCTTGCAACTAATATTATTTATGATTCCATGGATCAAATGATATCATTGAAAATGAATTTTCCAGTATGAGTATGTCACAATGACTTGTAAACATGCTGAATATACCTGTGGCTACCATGAAAGAAAAGACATATTTGAAGCTTATGCTTGTCCTAACATAAAGAACACCATGTCAAATGTCAGTTCCATTAAGTAAAGAACCAAAACTGAAACAACATTCCATGAACCAAGAGTATCACCATATGATCCAACAGTAAACATCAAGAGCCAATATATCATTAAAATCTTGAATCACCATAAACATGAATACCAAAGAGCATGCCAATAGATTTTGTCATCAAGGACAACCAAAGACAACTGAGAAGTCAAAAAACTCCCCCTTTTTCCTTGATGGAAAAACATAAATTACTCTCCCCCTTTTTTCTTCAATGACAAAGTAATGCCATGCAACCACAACAAAGAATCCAAAAATAATTTTAGAAGAACTAGCTGTAAATAGAGTAGTAGTGCAGGAAATGAAAATATATAAGAGAGATGGAAGTGAGAACATATAGAAACAAGCTCCCTCCACAAAGAATCTCCATACACAAATATATCAAAAATTGGTATCATTACTCCTTTTTTCAAACAACAAGAGCACTGTGAAGTAATCCAAATGGGTTATTAAAAATACTTTCAATCCATTACAAGCACACTAGCAATTCATCACTCCATTTGTAAACCATATTGCAGATGTGCAAAGACTCGAATATGATCAATAACAAAATAGTAACAAAACATTCTCATGAAGATTAAAAACCTGATGTATCATTAAGGCATATATTTGTTCTTTTGTACTATCTCAATCATGAGAACAACTTCATTTTCTTTGATACCAAAGAATATAAGGGAGACACCAAATTGTT
The DNA here is from genome assembly GCA_007258455.2 of Sequoia sempervirens. Classification (NCBI taxonomy): domain Eukaryota; kingdom Viridiplantae; phylum Streptophyta; class Pinopsida; order Cupressales; family Cupressaceae; genus Sequoia; species Sequoia sempervirens. Next base: position 675,740,532 of record VDFB02058242.1, on the reverse strand, counting down.
TCTCCACTGACCTGCAAAAACATTCCTTAATGCAAAGATTCATTCACTGCTTTCCAAACTGGATGATTACCTTTGTCAGTAATATCAAAAGGTTAAGGCATTTAAACCACAAAGCTCCAACAAATATCAATGATTGTCAATATCAGAGCCACAAACTTTAACAAGTAGTAATGTCACATTGTCATATAAATCCTCAATCAAATATAAGTGTCCTTATCATTGCCAAATTGAATCATTAAACAACTATTACCTTTTGATCCATGAAATTTCTACTGTTATTGTTATAAACAAAAGTGATGTCTTTGTGCAAGCTCAGTATAACACAGTCCATACATATTGTTAAACTGAATGTTGCCTCAGCTAACTTTCAATCATAGAACATAAAGTCTACACCTTTCTATCATGTGTTTACTCTTTACTGGAAAGTATGCATTTCAAAAACAAGACAACCATCACACCAACAATAATTTTTTTTAGTAATAATCATTATTTGCACTCAAGCAGTCTCAACAAACATATACAAATTGATAGTTATACACACATTCAAAGCCTTTCATTCAGTTCTTTTCAAAGATGGCTCCACTCCATACTCTTTAAGTCAAGAACCTTTACCACAACATTGAAACAGACACATAGAAGACTACAAACACTTCTTCACAACACTACACACAACCCGTACCTCTTTCATGCCATACAAAATAATCAATCACTCTATGCAGTCATTCAAATAAGCCATCAAAGGAAAATACAACCATCATCTTGTCCCATGGTCTGAGCATCAACCACACTAACCATAGAAATGCATAAAATATGAACAATGATGAGCATAAACCAAAGTGCAAGTTCCATGATCAGAAAGCATCCATATACAATTGGGATCACATACTATCCAAGATATTTAGATGCCAAACAAGTAGATATTACTGTCATACCAATACTGTCATTAATCTAAAAATTCTTGTAAAAATAATCTCCTTGGATTGTGATGTCAAATGTTCACAATGCATATCTACTGCACTTTTCATAGACCCTTAACATGTATCACATTTCATCAATATAAGCTTGTCACAGTGGAAACAATTGTGTTGTCCATTATTCATTGTTAGTAAACCCAGTAGTCATAATATTAAAAAAAATGGACTAAACATGTACTGTAAACACAACATCATAGATATATGTCAACATGACAATGCATTGTACTGTAACTATCATATTTTAACCTTATAAACGCAGTTGTTAACCCAACTCAAATATAGGTTTGAATTGTTTTAACAATTCTCAAACCTTCAAGCTATGTGAACATGTGAATCCAAGATTTATACCACAGAAAGAAGTATCATATTTATTGAATTAAATGTTGTCAACAAACAACATACCTTCTAAACTTCCAGGGGTAAGACATAAAACATTTGAAAACTCTCCCTAACTACATGCTTCTCTTTATGCACTAGTAGAGGTCACTTGTGCAGTATGCACAAGACTTAATCCATCCTTCTCATGTTTTTCTTTTCTTCTCCAAACCTTCTTAACATCTATTTTCTTCTTGTCCAAGGTATCTGCCTGCTATTGCTTGGTCAAGGTATTAGTCCTTTTTCTATGTCTAGATGACTTCAACACATGATTTCTACAAGATTGAGTTCTATGTGCAAAACAATTACATCTTTAACACATGACATTTTGATCTGAACCAAAAGAATGATAATTTCTTCTATTACAAATCTTATCATTCCACCAACAGTTAATTGCTACATGACCAACTTTGTGACAAGTATAACATATAGAGTCATGATTCTATTTTGACAAACTATAATTACTATTTCCTATATTCCATTTATAATTATTTCTAGCATAACTTTCACAATATCTAGCCCTATGTCCATAAACATGACATGAATAGCAGTAAACATGGAATTTAGAATAATTGTACCTTATTGATTGACACTTCTCGGTAGATGAGAAACCTGTAAATTTGTAATCAACCGTGCTATCTTTCTCTGGAGCGTGATAGTTTAAGTCTATTTTCTTCTTAGGAATCTGCTTAGCCTTGAAACTTTTCCCATCAATTGTTGCAAACACAATTTCCTTGTTAGATTCATCTTTGACACTAGAATTTTTTCCAACATCATATCCCACTCTTGTAGGATCCTTAGAATGCTTTTTCCTGTCCAATATCTCATTCAATAGATTAGTACTATGGTCAAATTTCTGATTTTTACCTAATTGAATCTTGACACTTTCAAGCTCTTTTCTTAATGCAACTACTTCTCCTTCAAGTTTTAGACAAACAATCTTTTTAATCTCCAAATTAGAACTCACAATGTCAACTATCCTCTTACATTCTTCAATTTCAATTTTCTGACTTATAATCATATCATCTCTAAGAGTTAATTCTTTTAACAAGGAATCATTATCTGAACATTTCTTTAAAGAAGCAATCTCATATTCTAGTTTATTGCACACTTCATCCTTGTATTTTAACTTGACTTCCAGTTCCTCTTCAGTCCTTTTTCTATCAACCATTTGACCTTTCAGAAATTCAATAATCTTTTCAAATTTATCATAGTTTTGGTTTAATGCCTGATTAGTATCAATACTCTTTTGAAGTTTACCTTAAGTTCCTAATTTTCTTGTTTAATCCTTTTAAGTTCATCTAAGGCAGCAAGCAGTTCTCCTTCCAGATCAACCTCATACTCATCATCTTCATATTATTTTTCACCAAATTCTTGTTCAAAGTCACTTACTAAGTGATCTTCTTCTTCAAAAACTATAGGATCATTTTTAGTGTCAACTAGCAGGGATTTGACAAAAGTTGGTTTATCAAATTTTTGATTGACACTAGGGGCTTTCTTTTGACCTTTGTTTCTCTTACACTTACCCATGAAAAATACTCCACGGCTAGGAAACCCTAAGTGGTTAGACTTATGTACGGGTATGGCTCTATACACCAATATACATTGAGACCAGATATGTCTTCATAAAACACAGTCTAAATCATTCAAACAGAAGTACTTTCTTAGACTTGTGACAACATTGATAAACTCCAGAACTAGAATCAATCCAAGGGTTTTTAGACCTATCAGAGGACCCTACGCTCTGATACCAATTGTTGGAGTTATGGAAAGACACTGAGAGGGGGGGGTGAATTAGTGCCTAAACCTTTTTCAACTTTGACCAAGACTTTTAATTCTGATATCCTTCCTATTGAAAACAAAGTAGAGTAATCACTTTTGAAGCATTTATGAAAAGGGGTAAATAAAGATATGACAACATCAACTCAGCCCATTAGAAAACTTATGCCAATATGATTTGAGTGAGATATCTTGCATTTTCCAAAACAATTGTGACTGACAATGTTTAACAATCAAAGCATGATGACAGTACAGGTGCAACTCATAAGACTGTGTAAATGAAGACCAACATTACTGAATCACTTATTAACCAACTGATTTCAATGTAGCTTTATAAGACACTGTAATAGAATGACACAAGATAGGTATTGAGATAACAAAAAATTTAAGCACATTATAACAATTATTGAGCTATGAATCAAACAAATACTTTTATACTTTCAACAATGATAGAACACTTGTGCAAGACATTTTGATATAACCATTTTCAGAGATGAGGAAACTAACATTCAACAATGCTTAGACTGATAAGAAAAAATACTCACAAAATTATCACAATCAGGAAGCATTATGACATCAAAACAAAGAGACCATAAGACAAAGAATTTGCCGAGTGGAAAACCCTCCTGGGGTAGAAAAACCACTCCTAAATTGCCTCACTGGGTTAACTTCAAAAACCACAACTTACAATGCCTTACAAGCCAATTTATGAGCACCCACTCAAGGAGCTCCAACCCCTCATTTAGAGACACCAATCTCAAGGAGCACCAACCCCTTTTCAGATTACAGAATTACAATAACACAGAGGATCTCTCTATTTCATTTTATCTCACACATACCTCTCTATCTAAAACCCTAAAGATTCAACATGAATCCTTAAAATATTAAATAAACAAGGTTTTTATGATTATACTGTACATCATGTTTTCAAACTTTTATAACAGAGCTTTTTCACTATCTCTTTTTGAAATAATAACAATTACAATTTCAACAACCACTCTTCACAATGTATCATCACTGTATTTATATGTTGAAGAACATTATTTCTGATTTAACGAATATCATTGAATCTTAAACCCTCATGCAGTTTCCAAAAAATTGAACAAGTAGAATGATGAACAAATGGAGAATAAACTTATGTAATGCCTATACAGAAGGACGTTTCAAAATCAGACAAGAATATTTCAAGTAATGCTTCCTTTTCAAACTGCAAGATTTTTCATAACCCAAATCTGAATGTAGTGAAGTATGCACAGGTAATATAATTTCCCTCTTTCGAAAAACCCATATGAATTAGTTTAAAAAAACTTTATGATGATAACCATCATTTTGTAACAAATGAAATAAGTCCATTTTGAATCCACAATGATAATGACAGATTTCACAAAATGCATGACTACCCATCAACCGAAAGTCAAAAACCGTCATTTCAAGAACAAATAGAAATGAAATGCATGATATCCTGTCAGAACCCACCAATTATTTTCCATCATTTGAGCAGAATGAAACAATAACTGCCATATAGCCGATTTCCAAAAATGAAAGAGATAATATTTGTTCATGCTGCATAGAAATCAAATAAATACCAGATAAATTTGATGCCAACAACCATTGCTGACCAGGTTTGTAACTCCCATGATTTCCCTTCACCTCTGTCGAGCTTATATTTTCTCAACCCATTTGTAGAGACTCTAGAGAATCTCCTTCCTCCTTTGAGCCCATAGCCAATAAAACTCATTAAACTTAGCAACTATACCCATTACTGATATTTTCTTCCTATTCATGTTGTTACAACCAGCTAAACCAATGAGAACCAATAGCTACAAAGACTCCATGGCGGCGACTAGGGTTCCATACCCTTGCAAAAGGATGAACACAAATGAGTTTTCCCTAACTTTCCTTTTTCTCAAGTCATTCGATGACTTTTCAAAGACATAATGAAGATTGAAGTCTGCAAAAACTAATTAATTCACATGAGATTAATAAAGCATCATGATAATCTTTTAAAAAATCATTGTCAAAGACTTTACCATGGATGCCGACATAATAATTACTGCCACATAGATTCAAATCAACAATTGATATCTCATCAAAAGTCAAATGTCGCTGCAATGTGAGCAATACCCATTGAAATAAAGTGACCAATAAAACCCAATGCAATATCACTTTAAACATTGTTTCCAAATAACCATTTAGCCCGATGATAATTTAATATCATATGCAAAATGTGAAAGGCTTGATCAATAATAAAGACAAGTATTTTCCTTTGGATGCCGACCATGATGTCTAGGCTTGAGCATATGATTCTCCTTTGATAATAAGTATATTGTTACAAACATATTCCATGTGTACCAAAAAATACCATCAAACAAATAAGTTGCTTGAACCAAAATGAATTCAATGCCTCCAAATAAAGTGAGGTCAAGATGTCTTTAGAAACATGAGTGCATTGATGTCACTAATCCAAGAACAAAGTGAATCAATAACCAAACTGCCTAAATCAGTGTAATTGCTTGTTAAAGAAATATAAATAAACAATGAACTAGAAATCATGTGCCATATTTATCAATCAATAAGTCATAACCATTTATACCATGAAGATAGAAAGATGCCAAGATGATATAAATGCCAAACCAAGATCAAATTGATAAACATCAACTGAAACCATATTGCCATAAGCATTACCTTTATGAAGCTGATACTCACAACTATGATGTTGTCCAATACCTTGTAACTAATATTATTTATGATTCCATGGATCAAATGATTGTTGGTTCTCAGTTGTGATCATATGGTTTGTCCTTGATGACAAAATCCCTTTCAGTTGATTCTACTTGTTGATAGTTTCAGTTTGGTTTCTCATGCTTTATCTTGGTATGGTTTTGTCTATATGGTTTACATGTCTTGGCATTCAGTGGAAAATTTACATTCAGAATTTTAATATCTTATTGTACTATTCAGTTTGAGCTTCGTGCTGTCTCAGGTTATCTTTTTGTACATTGTTTCGGTGACAGAAAAAGAACATATCGGCGTGAGAATGCTAGGGTCTCCCCAATCCATTTCTCTGTTAAACATCTGTGTTGCCTATCGACAAGATATTTCTGATGTCATGACGATTTGATTTTACATACAGGCAGCTTTCAGCAAGACTTCTCCATGGTTTCGGCGACAGAGGGTGATCCCTATCGGCATGTTGTTTTTCATCGAGCGCTTTGTGTCTTGCCAACCGGCACAAGAAAGAACATATTGACAAGAGTTGCGGCATCAATATAATGTCTTAGCGAACTCATCATGTCTCCCCAACCTGCAACAAAGGGTGCTCATTGGCGAGAGGTTTTTCTTCATCATAACGTCTTGGTGAACTTACTTTAGTCTTTTCGACTGCCGGTGGAAAAATTGTATATCGACAAGAGGTCTCAGCTTCAGTGTAATGTCATAGCGAACCCGTTAGGTCTTGCCAACTAAGTCTTATGTGGGGCTTTTGGGGAAAGGTTGGTATTGTCTCAACGACTTAGAGTGGATAAAGATTTTCGGTATGACATAGTGTGCTCTCCGAGAGGTCTCCCCGACATTGATATGTCTCGGCAATGCATAAAATAAAAAGGAACATTTTGGTATGACTCATGTGCTCGAAGAAAGGTGTTGGTGAGTTTGTTTTCTTATACCAACCGACAACATAAAGGTATACATCTCAGTAAGAGTTAGGGTTTTCGGTGTGAGGTCTCAGCGAGTGACTTCCAGTCTCACTGATGGAACACAAAAGGACTTTGTCAACATAGGATCTGACTTGTCTCAGTGACACACAAGATAATGGGTGACTTTCGGTATAACGAAGTATTATTCGATATGATTTCTCCCCGATGGTTGAAGGTTACAATGACACATAAGAGATAAAAAGTTTTTCGGTGAAACATAATGAAATCTACATAACATCTCCCCAACAACAAAATGTCACAGCAACAAACAGAGGGATGATTGACGGCGATAAAGTTGCCTTCAACATAGGTATTGAATTGTCTCAGCAAACAAGAATGATCATGTGGGCTTTCGGTAAGACACAAGATGCTCTACGAGAAGTCACCCCGACTATGCATTGTCTTAGCGAAGGCGGATGAAGGATACATCTCGGTGAGAGAAATATTTTGTCTCAATGACCAGAAGAACCGTACATGGCTCTAGGCGTGACATAATGTATTTGTTATGACTACTCCCCGACTCTGATGGGTCATGGCGAAAGTGATAACTAAGGGGAAATGACTGGCGATTTAATTGCCTTCGGCAGGACTATCTGGATGTCCCGACGAATGATTAACAAACTCTGTCACTGTGGTCGACATGTGAATTTCTAAATATAGTTGCAGGTCGACATCATTGGTTGGCTTTGAATCTCTGGTATTTATGTGTTTCATGCTTCACATACTGGTTTATAATCACCATTTTTAGAACTGCTCTCTGCATCTCAGTTACTAATGTGGCAAATAATGCCTTGTTAGAGTATTGTTATTCATGCATTAGAGGTTATAATTTATAGTGGTGGGCAGTTGTGCTTTTTAAGCAGTGAAATGATCACATGTTTCAGATTTGTTGAGGATGGCTCTTAGCTGGGTGAAACGACTCTTGTATTGGGAAATTAATTTCACTTTGACTAATAATCTTGTTGGGTACAAGATGAAGAATTCTATTGTAAAAAGCTTTGTTAACTTCAGTTTGAATCTTTTCAGTTTGGTTGTTCAGCCGTTACTCTTGAAGACATTTACTTTTTTGACACATTCCTAAAATGGAAAGAGAGTTACAGTTTCCTCTAATAAATGAATCTTTGAAGATTTTTTCTTTTGACAGACACACCAAAAGTATTGAATAAAAACAAGGGTTAAAAACACTGTGAAGCTACTGGATAGAACTTCTGAGACATAGTTATTGTTGGCCAGATCAAGAGATGTATTGAAAAACTCTGTGATATAAAATTTGGAAAACATGATGCATAACAGAGAGTTATGAGCTTAACTGAAAACAAAGAGATCCTCTGAGATATTATTATTGTTCTAAAAATAATTTGACGGGTTGGTGCTCCTTGAAATTGGTGTTTCAAAATGAGGGGTTGGTGCTCCTTGAGTTGGTGCTCAAAAATTAGCCTATAAGGCATTGTTAACAGTGGTTTTTGAAGATTAAGCTAGTAAGGCAGTTTAGGAGTGGTTTTTCTACCCCAGGAGGGTTTTCCACTCGGCAAATCTTGTCTTTTGGTCTTTTTGTTTTGATGTCATAATGTTTCTTGATTGTGATAGTTTTTATCAGTCTGAACATTTTTGAATGATAGTTCCTTAATATCTACAAATATTTAGTTCAAATATCTTGCACAAGTCATTGTTGAAAAGCCTAATTCAAATGGAAGCTTAAAAGTTCTGATTTGCTTCATTGCTCAAGAATAGTTATAATTAGCTAAAGGTGTTTGTTGTCTCAATACCTTTCTTGTCTTTAAAGCTGCATTCAAATCAATTGTTAAAGAAGTGAGTCAATAATGTTGATCATTATTTGCACAGTCTTATGAGTTGCACCTGCACTGTCATCATGCTTTGATTGTTAATCAATGTCAACCATAACTGTTTTGGTAAATGCAAGATATCTCCCTCAAATCACATTTTCATAAGTTGTCTAATAGACTGAGTTAATGTTGTCATATCATTGTGCTTTCAAAAGTGATTACTCTACTCTTTTGTTGAAAGAAAAGGAAATCAAAATTAAAAATCTTGGTCGAAGTAGAAATTTTTTTGACACTGATTCACCCCCCCTCTCAGTGTCTGTCCATAACTCCAACAATGATATCACTGAAAATGAATCTGCCAGTATGAGTATGTCACAATGACTTGTAAACATTTTGAATATACCTATGGCTATCATGAAAGAAAAGACACATATTTGAAGCTTATGCTTGTCCTAACATAAAAAACACCATGTCAAATGTCAGCTCCATCAAGTAAAGAACTGAAACTGAAAGAGCATGCCATGAACTAGGAGTATCACCATATGATCCAAAAATAAACATCAAGAACCAATATATCATTAAAATCCTTAATCAACATAAACATGAATACCAAAGAGCATGCCAATAGATTTTGTCATCAAGGACAACCAAAGTCAATTGAGAAGTCAACATATCTCAGTCCACCTGGCCTCTTCTCCACCCTCCGTGTAGGTTGTAACCATTGACTCTTCTTCTGCCACCACCTCTCTGCTTTCCTTTGCTTCCATGTATCTGACAACATATTTCCCATTAGCAGCAGCAACAAGGCCAATGCACACACTCTTGCTTCCAGAGGCCTTCCCCTAACATATGCAGAACGTTCCCACAGAGCTGTCTGGGGTGCTAATGAACCCGACTATTTAGGCTACCTTGGCACAGATTCTTGCCAATATTCCTGCCTCCACTCCTCTGAATGAACCAACTAAAATGAAAGCCACAATGGAAATATCTGAGGAGTTGGAGCGATGAGAGAAGGGAGCCACAAAAGGGATCGAGGTGGAAGAAAATGATTATCATGAGCATCTTGAGTTCTAGCGCCTGGAAATTGATGAAGTGGTGCACGAAATAGAATCCTCCGAGAGTGATGAAGAAGATGCTAACACCAAATATATTGTGGAGACCTTTGATGTAGATATCGAGGAGGAATTAGCTCAACAGTTGAAGAATGTTGGAGAAGAGGCGGAAGGACCACCTCCCATGGAAGAAAAAGAATCAAGTGACAAAATGGAGGAAGATACTGAACCTCCAACTGGGGAGCATGATAGAAGCCCCAAACATAGTGAAGAAATGCCTCTCTTAGAAGAGAAAGAAGAGAAAGAAAAGAAAGAACAAGAGGATCTTCCACCTCAACGTGAGGAAGAGGAAAAGAAAGAAGAAGATAAACCCCAATAAGAGGATGTAACCCACAAAAGCCTAGGAACGAAGCAGCCCGAAGAACATGGGCATGAAGAAGAAGAAGAAGAAAAGGAAACTTCCAAAGGGAAATATAGCCCCAAAGAGCATACAACCACTGATTCTCCACAAAAGGAAACTGTATTCATTCATGATTCAGGTGAAGAAGAAGGAGAAAGGACCGAATGGGAGACTCTGGTTGGTAAGGTGTTGGAAATTGAACACACCCATGAAGAAGAGCATGATCATGAATCACTAAGGGGAGAATCTCGTATGCCTGGGTGGCTTAAGAAACAACTGGATAAGAAGGCTCCTACCCCAAAGGAACCAAGAGCAAGATTAGAGGCCATCTTGGCCTGAGCCCAAATCAACACCAAGAAAGAAAAGAAGCCTTAAGTTAGATCCAAACTGACCATGGATGCTTCCATATCTAGGACTGTGCAAATTTCCACGCCAGTTGTGGGTGAAGAAGGGGTAGACTATAACATCTCCACCATCAACTTGGGGACATCGACCAAAGAACAAAAAATAGATCATCTCCAAGAGTTCGTTGCCATACTAGTACACATGATGCAGAAGGATAAGATCCCCAAGGAAGAACTAAAAGCGCAACTGGCTAATTTGACTAACTATATTCAGCAATGGTTGTTAGTGAAAGAGCTCCCCACCAAATCCTTGACACCACCATAATTGTTGTCCAAGGACTATATCTACAAGCTTGAGAAATAAAAGAACTGGACTAAGACTATGAAGGATTGGTTGTGACAAGTCCTGTATGCTGGAAATATGGGCATCAATCGTGTTGTCAGGACAATAAATAAGTTCTTAGAAGTACAAAGATACCTTGAGGGAACAAGGAGGTTCAACACTGACTTCCTAAAGATATACTGGTCCACCTATCCTAAAATTGAGACCATCCTCAAGTTGCCTCAGAAAACATGGGAAAAGGAGCTTGCATTGATAGAGGACGATCACTGGCTGGTGGATGTGTGGAGGCTGGACTTCGATCATAGAAAAGAGATACTTGAGTAGGTGCTTTGTAAAGTGGAGCCTGAAATTGATTGGGCCAAAGACATTAGGGCATACTGTATCCAGTATTTGAAATTAATGACTGGTTACGATATGCCCGCTGTCGAGATTGATCCATAAAAGATAAAGCCCTATTTTCACAAGAAGATGGAAGATGGAATGTTAGGCGAGCTTACCAAAGATTTTATGAGTTTTGCTTCTCGAGATTTCACCCAATTTGAACAAGTTAGGGACAACACGTCTAAGTGTGATGGAGATTGGGATACACTCACAGGCCCATCCAAGCAATGGAACTACCAGGTGCTCTAATCTAATATAATGGAGATTGATAAACTCCAAGCATTAATCAACAAGTTCATGGAGTATGCCGCTTTGAAGAAGCAGGAGGGAAACCAAGTTATTGATGAAAAGCTCCTCAGAAAATAGCTCCAGCAAAGGAAATCAACAAAAGACAAAAGTGCTACAGTGCTACAATAAGAGGACAAAATAGGGAAAAAGACAAAAATGTAATATATTTGGGGGTAGGTGGAACCCTAGTTTATAGTGAATCTTGGCCACACAATGCAAATCAATCTTGGCCATTCATTTTGCTTTTTGAACACTATAAATAGGGGGTCTCCTCTCATTTTCAAGAGAGAGTTGAGTTGTTGTAAAGACATGCTGCAAAAATTGTAATAAAAGTTCATTGACTTTTGGTGGACTCTTGAGTTTCTATTGAATGTTACATAGTTCATCTCCCACAGTTAGTTGATTTAGATAGATTGACTTTGTTGTTCTTCATGTTTTAGATTACTTTGATAGATTAGTTAATGTTGTTCAATGGTTTTGTAGATTTCTGTTGTGTTGATGCCTTTCCTGCCCATACTTTTTAATGTTTACTGATGGTAGACAACTGTGTAAAGTTAGTCTGGGCATAAATTAAAAGCTGCTCCAAACTTCTATCTTTTGTTCATGCATGTTTATGGCGAATGAATGGTTGAATATTTGCAATCCTTAGAAGCTTGCACAAGTTTCATGATACTATGAGTTAATATGGTTAAGTGAAATTATGTTTTGGGAAGGTTGTCCATAGTAGAACCCTCCATGATCACTGTTCATCACTAGTTTCAAATCTAGGAACTTCCTCTCTTCCTTGCCCTTTTCCCTTTTTTTTAATAAGTGACCTATGCTAAGGTTCATTGCACATTGTAAATCCAAATCTTAAGTTAAGATTAGAGTTTAAGACTACTGTTTGAACTTGCAACAAGTTGCACACTAACTTCCCATCTCAGGAACTCCATTTTAAGACTCACCTTCCCTCCATCTTAACTCTATAAGTCTGCACTATGATTACTAGCAAAATCACATCAAATATCAACTGAGAAATTCCATGCACGTCATGACCTGACACCTGAGAGACCTTGGGGTGATTTTCAACAACTTGTTGTTAGAGATTACCTTTCAAGAGAGGTAGTGCACCTACGCGCTACCTATGTTGAGAATCTGCATAAAACACCCATCAACAATTTTCACGTTAGGTTCACCAATGTAAGATGGGGAAAAGCGAGGTTAGCAAAGACTAAGTGACATCCAGAACACAAATCTAAGCTAAAACCCCAATCTAAACAAGATAAAACAATAAAAAAGAGGAATAAAATGAAAATATTCAAGCAACGCACTCCCCATATTGAAGTTGAATAACTTCTCTTGTCTCTCCTCAAGTTTCCTTTGCAAGTTTTCCCTCAGATTTGTAGCAGAATTTGTGGAAAAACCTACAAACAATAAAGCATGAAAGTTGGAGATAATGGTTGTTAAGAAAAAAATGGAAGAGAAAGGCTTCTTTTATAGAAAATCATTCGAATAGATAGATGAGATCGATCTTCTAGAAAGATTCCAAGATCGACGATGGAGGATTGATGCACCAGAAAGTGGTGGGTTATGACATCGACGGTTATGACAAAGATGAATATGACAAAGATGATTATGAAAAAGACGACTATGAAAAAGATGGCTATGACAAAGACGGCTAAGTTTAATGAGCAAGTGGAGGGATAATGGATGAATTAAAAATTGGAAGATAATTAATTCATGAAAAAATAATATTTGGCCAAGTGGAGGATGATTAATTCATTCAAATTATTTATTTGAGGAAAAGGGGAAGTGGAGATTTAATTAAAATAATTTGCATAATTATTTTAATTAAATGAGAGGAAATGGGAAAAAGGGGCATTAAATAATTAAATTGATTTAAATATTTAATACAAGAGACACATGAAGGACAATTAAATAATTTTGACAATTATTTAACAATGGAAGAAATAAAAGGGGGAGTGAATAGTTAAATAATTAATAATAATTGCTTAACCATAGATGAAAGATGACAAGCAAATAATTAAATAAATAGTAATTTATTTAATTATTGAAGAAAGGGGGATGTTAGCGATGCAATTAATTTTATTTAACTGATAAGGACAAAATACGGTTAGGAAGTGAATTAATTAATTAATTAAAAATTATTTAATTAATAGAGGAATGTGACCAAAGATAATTAAATAATTAAAATTATTTGATTATGCGGAAACGAAGATCGAGAAAAATGATGCTCGCAGACTTAAGACATTTTTCAATGTCTACAAATGAGTTTTAGGACTTATAGATTAAGTTAGAATTGAATACACTAGAATTGATTCATTTCCCTCCATTTAATACTTTTTGGTAAAATTCAAGTCACTCAAATCACTTTTATAGGGATGCATAAAGGATGAAGATGGAAAAGGATGTATTTTTTACATATTTTCTAAGCTTTGAGGACCAACTCAAGTGTTCTATTCTATTTTCTATTTCACTATAGATGCATTTGGAGATACATTCACCAAACCTTCGTTTGAGGTTTTTTGTGATTACATTACATGGGAACATGTTAAGTTGACATACCTAGAGTCACTTTCCAATTCTAAAACTCATGCACTAGTTGACTAGTCATCTAATGGAAAATATAATAATAAATTGAAGCATAAGATAAAATATATTATTACATAGTGAGAGCCCTCCAAGACAAAGCTAAATTCAAATAAAAAATTCTAATCTAGTCCTAAAATTGACAAATATTCTAAGCTTGGTGAGTCTTCCTCTAAGGAAAAGAAGAAATCAAATGATCCTTGTAGTTTTTGTGGAAAAGGGGGACATAAAATTACCAAGTATTGGAAGAGAATAGAGCCATTAGATGAAGCCATATAATAGCACACCATTTCACCATCTAATTCTTCTTCCACTAGAACTGACAAAATCCATGCACTTTCAACATAGGCTTTGTCTTCAACACATAGTTGGCTTATAAGCTTTCGAGCCTCACATCACATGACCCATTTATCTAATCTACTCAAGTCTCTTTCTAATAACAAAATTTCTTATATTGTAGCAGGTAACTATTCACATATTTATAATTTTTTGGGCTTAGATACGATACATATGATCAATTGTTATACTGAGGATTTTTTCCTTGTTCATGAGAATTTTTATAATCTTCTATTCATCTACTAGATTTTTCATACTAAGGGGTTAAGATATTTGATTTTTAACCACATAATATTTTCATTTGTATCAACCATCAACCATATACAATTATTAATTTTGATAGAGATGGTCACGAGTCTAGATTATATACGTCTCATTCTTTTGAGTCATCCAATGGTTCATCACACATTTCCCATGCATATTTCTTGAGAAAAAATTGGCATGAAAACTTTGGTCATGTCAACCATAGGTATCTATAATATTTGAGTAAATAAGAAATGGTACTTGGTATTCTGAAGGTTTCATGCACAAAAGAAATATGTGAAGGTTGTTTTCTTAGCAAGAATTATTAGGAACCCTTTCCTAAGGGTAAGGGCCACCATGCTTCTACCTTACTAAAGTTTGTACATAGTGACCTTATGCCCTTTCCCACTCCTTTTTTAGGAGCCATGTATGTTGTTACCCAAAATTGATGATTACTCATTACACATGGTGTACTTTTCTCAAGTACAAGAGTGATGTCTTGATTACATTTTGGACATTTAAGGTTTTCGTGGAGAAGTAATCAGTTTCTTCTATTTAGTAGTTTTGAATAGATAATGTGGAGAATATGTGACCCAAGAATTTCAAAACTACTACACTAAGCATGAAATTCATGTCACATCTCACTTTTTCTTGCATACACTTAATTAATAAATAAACAAAACTAGTTGAGACTATTGGTTGATTATCTTATAGTTATTTGATTATGGATAAACACGTTTTTGAATTAGATGTTATTTTTAAATATATGAAACTGAAATTGAAATGGAGATGATATGCTATGTGCATGTGCTTCGGCTATAGTTTTATGGAATAACCTATTGACGTAAATTTGAGTGTGAATGAGTGTAGGAACATGTCGAAGGCGAGAATATGGCTGAGGTAGAAGTATCCTAGCCACTTGGTAATAATTAGCATGATGGAAACTTGATACACACACACACACACTCACATAGTTGTATTCATCCTGCATTGTGTGAATATAATTGCATTGTGCCATCTGAATACGTCATTTGTGTGACATTATGATTTAAATGATGACTATATCTTATGGATGTTTTTGTTCGCAAAGTTAATTTAATTGAAAAAATAAAAGATTTTGTTTTCAAATGTTTGATCATGATAAATATTATAATATATATATATATATATTAATAATATAATAAGGATACTATTATTATATATAAATATATAAAATACCTTACTATTGTTTCAAATTATTTGTATTATTAAAAGAAGAATAAAATTTAATTAAATAACTTTTAAATAAAAAATTAAATAATTTTATATAATTAAATAACATAAGTTTAAAATTAAAATAATTGCATGATAAATCATGCATGAGGATAGTCCAGTTCTAAATAAATGATTGGAGTTGATTTTTTTTATTATGACATATGAAAAGCCATTAAAAGGAGAGAACTCGGAAGGGAAAAGCACGATGGTTTTAGGGAGATCAAAATTGACAGACTGAGAAACTACAAGAGTAAGGGTTGGCATCAAAAACCAAAAAACTAAATTAGGGATTCTAGCTATGTCTTCCTTTCCAAATTTTATGCTATGAAGCACCTTCATAGAGAGGAAGTGTCTACTATGATGTTTCAACCAAATTTACACCTTAAATCTGCAAATCAAGATTGATCAATTGTAAGAACTATGCCCAGTCTATGTTGAGTCCATGTCTACCTTGCCAAACCATACTATAATTTTCCTGACGTGCATTGTTTGAGGGAGTAGGAGTGGTTGGTATGCAAACAAGTTCATATTACAAACCTGAGTATCAATCTGCATATCCATATGCAGATCTTCTAGTTGCAAATCCATACACATATCCATTAGTTGCAATAGCAATTCATTATAGATTTATCATCTTAATACTCACGATATGTGGTTTTTGTATATTGGTAGCTTCTTCCAAACTGTTATATCAGCTCCAACACTTATACAATCCTTTTGATTTAATATATATATATATATATATATATATATTTATATATACTATATGAGTTAAATATACCTGTATTAAGGGACATCCTGTGGCTGTAAACAAACATAAATTCTTGTTGATGTTTTTAAACCATGGTATTATTTCGCTTGAATCTATAAATTTGAATAGTAGTAAATTGGAAAACAATTTATATCTGTTGTTATGTTTCTACAACAAGACTGCAAAACTATACAAATGAAACTATCATTTCAAGGATCTGAATCATTTATCTCAGATTAGCATATCAAATAGAATTAGTGTGGTTATATATAGGTACATATATATACATTACCCATATATATATATATATAAATTATATATATATATATATATATATATATATATATATATATATATATATATATATTAGTTAATACTACATAAGAATAAAAATAGTATTACATGTACATTAAATATTGCATGACATTGGGAATAGTAATGCATGCACTTTAATTATTGCATGTAATTGAGAAATATCATTAAAGATCAAATTTGCATGTCTTAACTAGTTGCATGTCAATAATTAAATTGCATGTCAATAGTCAAGTTGCATGTCAAAAGTGAATTGCATGTCAAAAAATATATTTTATAGTCATTATGCATTAAAATATTGAAATAATGAAAGATTTTCATATAATCATTTGCATGAAAGGAAAAAAGAATATATATTTTTTGTGATCTTTGGATATGCATGTTATTTTATATGTGAATTGGTTTTACGTTCTACGTTAGGGTATCGAATATGGACCAGTTCAGAGAAGGTTGATCCTCTTTTTAGGATCTTTCAGTTTAATCTAGTGCTTTGGCCAAAGCCATGTTTTCGTTGAAATAGATGAATGTTACCTAGAAAATTATATTGATATGTTTCTTTACCATATCCTGATATTGGGACATTGCATGTTCATGCTATAAATGCATGTAAATATATCAGGTTGCACCAAGGTTCCCTCTTGCTTGTTATTTCCAGGTTGCTAGGTATTTTGTGTAGGGTCAGGTATTCTTCGAGTAGGAAGAATTTTAGGGAAGTGTAAGCTTCATGGCTAGGAGGAAAAGCATCTGAGCCATGTTCTCATCTCTTAGACTTGCCGATGACTATTAGCATTGGTGGCGGTCATAGATTATATTGATTATGTTCATAAATCATTCTTATATCATTATTTGTATTTGTACTTCCAGGTTGTTTTAATTAGTTGACTACATGGCATGAGAGCCTGAGTTGTACTTTTGTATATCATATATTATGTGCTTTTACTTGGATTATGCGCTACACATATGAGATGTGATATGAAATTTATTTATCTATTGAATTTGTATCATTTCAAATTCCATGTTTATGAAATATTAAGTTACTATTTATTTTTGTGAGATTGTTTAGGGTTTCAAACCTTACAATTCATCATAAATTTTAGGTTCCTTACATGCCTCGTCATATATTATGTGCTTTTACCTACATGGCATGAAAGCCTGAGTTGTACTTTTGTATATCATATATTATGTGTTTTTACCTGGATTATGTGCTACACATATGAGATATGATATGGAATTTATTTATCTATTGAATTTGCATCATTTCAAATTCCATGTTTATGATATATTAAGTTACTATTTATTTTCATGAGATTGTTTAGGATTTCAAACCTTACAATTCATCATAAATTTTAGGTTCCTTACATGCCTCATCATATTGATGTTGATGAGTGTACAAAAATATCACTTAGGAAGATATCTAATTGTATGATTCAATCTTAGTCTATGGATCCATCCTTTTGGGTTGAGGTAATCGATTATGCTAACTATATTCAAAACCACATTTCTCACAAGATAGTTATGAATATCAATTTGGGGTATTTGGTAGTGAGGCTTGGGAATTCATACCAAATTGTTAGTGTATGATAATGGAGAAGAAGAGTAAACCATTCATTTTGTTGTTGGATATTGTGAGGATTTGAAAGCTTATCAATTATTTGATCCTACAACAAGATATGTCTACTTCCATAGAGATACATCCAATTTGATAAGTCTTTTCCATAGTTAGATTCTATATCTACTTCTTCTTCCTTGCCACCCTCTCTATCTTATTTATCTCATGAGGATAATTGTGTACTAGAGGACACTTCAAATGATGGTCATGTACCATCATCTCCTAAACCACCACTTCTACCTCCTACCACTCATATTTTTCCTCAGTAGACTTGTACTATTTAGGAGGTTGGATCTTTAGTTGGTGATCCTACGACTTCTTGTTTCCCTCACTCCAAGTATTCAAATTCATCCTATATCTAATAATCCATAGAGTTTTTGAAAGTCTTCTATTATTCTAGAGTGGGTTGATGTTATGGATGAGGAGTATTATGTTGAACACATGGAATACTGAGAGGGGGATGAATCAATATTTTACTAAACCATCCAATTTCCAAAGAAAATTTAGCAATTATAAGAAATGTAAGCATAAATAACGCATAACACACACAACACATGAACACTAGGATTTTTATGTGGAAAACCCAAAAATGGAAAACCACGGTGAGGATTAACTCACAATATGTTATAACTAGTTATGAGATATTACATAAAGGCTCACTGCCAAGAGGACTCACTATCCAAGTGAACTCACTGTTCATAGAGAAAAGAAAGATACAAGAGAAGTGGATTAATAGCTATAGTTTGAACTGAGAGAAATTCATCTAACTTATGTTGAATTCAACTCCTTTGAATATCATTACACATACTATAATCAACTCAAATTACCAGACTCTACTCTACTCTTTCTTCACACATCAATCACTTAATACCCAACTTATTCACACAATTTTGCAATATTCGCATCACTTCTTACATTTGAATCGTATCATTCTCTAACCTCTCTCTTTTACAACTCAACAAAACCATGTATATATATTAGTCTTCACTACAAACATCAATTAGGTCAGCCTAATTAGATGTAGCCTTGAATTATGCAAAATGTGCCTTGTCGACACCCAATTCAAACCAAAATGATTTCACGCTCAAAACATAAGAAATATAGGAGGGTATGAACATATAAAAACTCCTCTTTCCATTCACATCAAGTATTTAATCTTCTCAACACTTTGCATACCTTGAGTCGGCCAAGAATAGCACCAAAAGGTAAATTACTCCAACTGATTAACATCGAGGAGTATATAGACTACAAAATGTCATGCCAATTGAAAGACAATATAATGGCACTTATAAACCTTCTCCCAAAACAAAAATATCTAATACAAATCCATGGAGGAATGCAGACTAGTTAGATAAGGTCTAGTACACATAAAATTATGTAAACCATATTTGTTGAACTTTTGTTACTTGCAACTCTCAAACCACTTAACCAAAACAATTGAAATTTTGAACTAAGATGCCAAAGATATCTATGACCAACATACTAGAACTACATAGGGGTAAAAGCACAAAATTGTGTCACAGTTTATAAAGGAAATGACCAACACTAAAAAGTGGCATATATGTTTTGAATTTTGAAATGATGTAAACTAGTAAAATTTGTATTTTTTAGTATATTTTATGTTTGTATATTTTTTTTAAATAAAAAATTATTGTAAACTAGTTTTTAATAAGTTAACACTATAATTTTGTTGCTGATAAAATGATGAAAAATGAAGTTGCGCATGAGACGTCAAACTTTTTATAGTAAATTTTATTCTTTTTCTTCCAAATTTTTTGTGTATTTATAACTTGAAACTTTAGTGCATGGATATTGCTTTTTCCAATTTTGATAAATATATATTTTAAAATAAATATTAAAATCTGCATGAATCTATGATGCGAGAATACCGATATGGGCCGAATTACACTTGATCCATGACGAATCGAAGCATAACGGAGCCACCAATACTCGAATCTCAACAAGATCAATCAAATGAAATTGAAACTAAACATTTTATCAAAACCTAACATACTAAATTATGAAAGCTTTCAAAACATTTATTCTAATCCATCTAAAACTTATCTTGTTGTGGAATTGATGTCGTATTGATGTGGAACGATGACCTTTTCCCAATCTCATGATTTGTGAACCTGTTTCAATCGATTCTATGGAAGAGAATCAATGAAACCGTAGTGATTGATGTATGAAAACCTAGATTATGCTAAAATGAACATGATGCAAGCTAAGTTACCATGATTTTATGCTATAAATGATCTAATTGTGCTATTGCTAAGTTAATCTAAGCTAAAATGATGCTAAAAGATGAAAACCCTAATTTATTTACAAACTAAGATGGATGCATGGAAGCCATTAATGGATTCTCTAAGTTATTATGCAATGAAAATAAACTAAAACAAGCTAAATAGTGAGTAAAAGATGAGTGAGTATGTGAGTGAATTTAACAACATAAGTTTGCAATAAAAAATGGATCCATTTGTCTCCAAATAGTGATCTATTTATAGGAGAGAAAATGAGGAATGGATGGTTGAGATCAAAAAGCTTAATCAATGGTTCAAGATGAGGGGGATGAGAGGCATGGATCATGGATTCTCATCAACGGATGAGAATGCATGATGAAAGTTAATCAAAGGCTCACACTTGCCTCAAACAAACATAATTTTGACTTGCTCACACAGGTCAAAGGTAACTTGCTTAAGAGGTTGAAGGGTTTAGCTTGTCTAAGAAGCCAAGTGAGTTGATTGGATGAGAGAGAATATTCCTTAGACCTTTAGGGTGAGGAAAAAAGGTATTTTACAAATTAAAACAAATTTTTAATTGTGCAAAAAGGATAAAGAATATTCCATGGGAATATTCTCTTTGATTAGAGGAAAATTAGTTTAATTGCTAATTAAACAAGGTTTAATTTATGCGATTAGGGAATTAGAAGAATTAAGAGATTTATTAAATTAGATGATTTAATAAATAGGGGAGGGGTGAAAATGATATTTAATTAAATAACTTAGGGTTATTTAATTAAATAAGATGACTTAGGAGATTAAATTAAATATTTTGATGTATTTTAATTTAATGAGATGAAGTGTTAGTACGAAAAGAGATGAATTAACCCGTTTTAATTAATTAGGCTAAATAGATGAAAATGACGCAATTAGTTAATTAGCTAGGCTAATTGAATTAATTAAGCGAAAAGATGATGGATTAAAGAGGAAATGATGTTAATAAATCTAATTTAAGTGTATGACATCCATTAGGACATTTTTTAGTGTCTACATTTTGCACCTCTTTGAAGCAAGGTACTTGTTGCTTCAGTTCAAAGAACAACGCTTTTCAGATTAAAAATGTTTCCCAAAAAAAAAAAAAAAATTATTAATTTTTTAGATGCCCCAATGGAAGGATAAAACTAACTCCCTGCCCCCTCGAGAAATCGGGCAAAAATTTCAAATTTTGGGTTGATTTATCGATAAAGGTTCAAAAGTTGCCCCAAGGGTCCAGAAAGATTCTGGGATGCAAGAATTATTGGCATATGGTTCTAAGAAATCATTTTTGGCTACTTGTGTTGTCGTTTATGGCAACTAGAGTCATCAGTATGATCCATAGTATTATCATTACTCATACTGGCAAAGAACTTGAATTTTTGTACTCTACCGACAATAAGTGTGAAGAATAGGACATCTAGTTACGCAAGTGAAACTGCACATGATATTGCTCACTGTACCAGATCATTATTTCATGGTGTGGACCTCCAGGGAATATTTCTTGGCAATTACACTATCCTTTGATAAGTTTTGTGGTACTATATTAAGTCGGAGTTGGAGTTAAGAGATTCGGTAGCATGATTCATGGCTTATTTTCCATTATGGCCAACATGTTTCATATAGTGTATCGTGGATCTATGTGGAATATATGTTTCATCATCTCTTATGTTTTTAATCCTTTTTGTGGTCCCTACTAAAGTCTAGCTAACTCGTGTGGATTCGCTTAACTTCTAAAATTAGAGATGTGAGCTGACATAAAGAAAAGTATTATATTCTATTGTGAGGCAGACATACTTTGAATTTTTGGTTAGCGGGTATATAAAGGAGCTCAGTAATTCATTTTGATGTGTGATATGAAGGAAGATGTACGAGTGTGCGAAAAAGAGTATGTAAGCATAAGGGAAGGAGTGAAAAAGAGCAGATTAGTTTTTGCATGATTGAGTAGTGCAATGCAGAGTAGAACAGAGTAGAAGTGTAGTTTGGTCAAGTGATATGGAATCTGATATTTGGGATTCATTAGAACTAAATTCAAGCATTTTTTGATGCTATATTCTTAGTTCAAGTTTTGTTGTAAACTTTATTTTATCTGTAGGCAGTGAGCCTCTTTCTTTTGTGTAGTGAGCTCTAGGCAGTGTGCCTGAATGCAAGGGCATTCCCTCTTTTATTTACTTTTAGCAGAGTAAACATTGTGGATTAATCTCCATTGTGGTTTTTCCCCTAATAGGGTTTCCACGTCAAAATATTTGGTGTTATGGTGTTCATTAATGTTCCTGGATGCTTTAATCTATTATATGCTAAATGAAGTCATATTATTACTATTAATGGTTTTTAGATCTGTTTTGATTATTGAAATTATGGAACACTGATTCACCCCCCCTCTCAGTGTTCCCAGTGTCCAACAATTGGTATTAGAGCTCTAGTTCCTCTTCAAAAGTTTAACAGCTTGAGGTAATTCTTGAATCTCAATGGACGCTGGTGGTATTCAAAAATAGCTTATGGTGGCACTTGATGATCTTGATCAATCTAAAGCAAAAGCGATGGAACTAAAAGCAAATCTTGCAGATGTTAAAAAATTCATCCAATCTCTGAAGGATAAGATAAATGGTTCAAGGGAAAAGAGGGAATAGTTGTGTGATCAGTTGAAGCAAAAAAGAAAGTAAAGGTTTAGATGATTTCCATCTGAATCAAACCCTAAAAGAAATAACAGAAGAATGTGAAAAGCTAGCCAAAGACAATGCAACTCTAAAAATTGAGAGGGAATATGTGAAAATGAAGTTTATCAAAGAGATTGAACAAAGAAAGAAGAATTAGGAGAATCTTTCCCAGTCTCTGAAAGAAAAATCTGAATAATGCAATAGAATTAACAATAGAACCATTTAGTTGTAGGTAGAACTGCAATAGGCCAGAAACTATGAACATGAAATTGAAAGACAAATAGTTACTCTTGGAAATGAGCTTGCTACTGCAAATGAATTCAAGGAGAAATTCAAGATAAGTTCAACTAAGTTTGATGAGATAACCAAAAGTTAGAAGAATACGAATGACAAGAGAGGTCTCGACTATGAGAAGGGTGAAAGCACCAGATCTGAACAGAAGAACTCTAAAAAGAAGAACAAAGGCATGAGACATCTGGTAAGGCAACCCAATGCACTAATATTTAATGGATATTTCTTTGCTTGTAATAAATTTGGTCATATGGCTTCTCAGTGTAGAAGTAGGATAAATCCTAGTACTCCATCATTCTTTGGTCAATGCTTTAAATGCAAGAAGTTTGGGCATAAGGCATCAAAATTTAGAAGCATGCCTATCAATACAAGTAACATTAAATGCTACACCTATGGAAGATTTGGACATGTTGCTAATCAATGCAGGGTAGGAGGAAATCAATGGAATGGCTAGTATAGGAAAAATGGTTTAGTATGTTTCAATTGTAAAAATCTTGGACACCTTACAAAATTTTGTAGGAACATAAATATGAATAAAAGGGGTATGAATTATCAATTAAGAAATTCACAAAAAAACAATAAAGGAAAAGAAAAGGCTTATGTGGAAGAGATAAGAGATTAGATGAAGAAAACATGGGTGAAGAAAAGTGAATCTGATGAAGGAAACAAAGTTGTACCAGAAGTTCCCTCTAGTAGCTCTTCTGACAATTAATACCAGGCCAGTGGCCTAGGGGGATTTTTCATGAAGATCTCCTGTCCCCTGGTATATAATCGGCTTTGAATTGTTGGATGTCATTAGTCATCGTGTAATTCATTAATGGAAGTTTTAGCAATCACTTGTGGAGTTGAATGAAATGTTAAAGGTCCGAAGTTGAATTCTTGGCTTGTTGTCTGAGTACGTAGAGTGACTGAAACTTCTAGGGAAACACATTTAATGCGACATAAAGTAAAGTAAGTGAAGTTATAAAAGGGACATTTTGGAACCCTAATTCATCACTGTGCATTGAAGGAAAATAGTTTGAGAGATTTTTTGCAAAATTTCAAAGGTGCCAAAGGTGATCCTTGTAGAGAATTTCCAGGTATTTTTGTTGATCATTAATTTCATATCTATTTTTGGGATCAGTATAATTATGTTTTGGGGTGAATCATGAAGAAAATCAGAGGAACCTTAACCCTATATGAGTATAGTAGTGAAAAGATTAGGGATGAAAGGAATTTTTTGTAGCTCACCAATCTCAAGAGGCTTGAAGGATCTAAGCATAAAAGTTTGGATATATGGAACGAATATCCTCATCTCGTCAATCCTGAAGTAATTTGGTTTGTTCTGAACAAATTGGACGGTGATATCCTCACTCTTGATAAGCCTTATCAAATTACTAAGGATGTGATTATAAATATAATGGGCTTATGCAGTGTTGGTGATTTACCGAAGAAGAAGTCGATTTCCAATGTTGAGGTCGAAACCCTAACCGAAATTAGGGGAGATCAGAGGGTTCTGATAATTGAATTGATTAAAGATCCTTTGACAAGGTATGTGGCACATAGAATCTCATATAAAATCTTCTTCAGAAACCGAGAAGGATCAACCTCGGTAGGTGCTATATATATCGCTCATAAGATGATAATTGAAAATGAAGATTTCGACCTATGCGGTTTGGTAA
This sequence comes from Sequoia sempervirens, assembly GCA_007258455.2. Classification (NCBI taxonomy): domain Eukaryota; kingdom Viridiplantae; phylum Streptophyta; class Pinopsida; order Cupressales; family Cupressaceae; genus Sequoia; species Sequoia sempervirens. The sequence goes on along the minus strand of VDFB02058242.1, from coordinate 675,715,162 downwards.
AGGATCAACTTATGTAAAATGTTCAACTAACGAAGGATATTGACTACCCTTTCAGGTTTGGCACTCTAGTAATATGCATTATGATGTATTTTCTAAACTGTTTTCCTATGAAAGGAAATGTAGTATGGAGAGAAAATGTGTCGGTTTGTAAGCAAATCTTCAACCATTATAATTGTTTTGAGAATATTGAACAAGTGTATGAAGGATTCTTTAGAAAGGTGTTAGAAAGGTTTGGGGAAGGTTTTGTCCCTATCTTAGTAAAGATAACAGAAGAATGGTCATTCTTTGGCAAGGCTAAGAAAAAGTAGAAGAGAGGAAGTGATATGGGTGATGTCACTCCATCGGTACCTGAGTCAGCTAAGATTGAAGAAAAAGGGAAAGGTTAGTTAGTTGTGGATGTAGAAGATGAATTTTCTAAAGAATATACTCCAAGAGAGCAACCAAAACTAGTTGAACTGGCTGTGGAAATCATAGAAGAAAGTGATGATGAAGGTGCTCTGTTTGAAGCTAAGATATTGCAAATTATTCAAGATGAAGGCAGTATGCAAAATATATCTAATATATGGCTAAATGGACCATCCTATGAGTAGGATGTAATTGAAAATACTCTGTCAAGGTACTTTGTTGATAATAATATTGAATTAAGGAGTCTACAGAATGAACTTCTAGATGAGTTGATCCAATGTATCCAAGAGGATATGGCTTCTGTGCCTCTGGACATAAAAGAGGAGGAGATAATTTCTCATTTAAAGATGTAGTTTAGGCTATCTCTCTCCATTTTGAAGAAGAAAATGAATGAGTTGAGACAATGTATTGATTCGGGAAATAAGGTACTCAATTACTGTCTAAGGTGGCCTCATGTGGTAGGCAAGTACAAGGACAAGTTGCAGGAAATTGAGGATGAGCTTGTCAAAATTGGTCAGGATTACAGTATGTCCTTGGATATGGATGGAAATGTCAAGAAGGTTCATGCTCTACAGGGTGATCATACAAAGTTCCATTGTGCTAGGAATACTCTTATTGACACCTTCTGGAAAGTAAAAGACCTAGCAGAAGGGAAATTAGAACAATTGATTGAAGTGCACAAGTTAGGAGAAAAGTTGGAAGCTACAATCACCATTCTTGAGTCGCTTATCCAGATCATCAATATAACCTCAAGAAAATAATAGCCTGATCATTGCCATTGGAATTGCAGTGGATTCCTAGAATAAATTCCTTTTGAAAACTAAAGCTAGGTATAACATAATTTTCTAAACTCTTGCTGCAGTTGTCAAATTTTATTCAATTTTTTGGGAGAGAATGGAGTTAAAGCAAGTGAAAAGTAGAGTGGATATAAATAGAGCTTTGTCATTGATGTCAAAGGGGGAGAGAATGAGTGAAAATTTTCCCAAATATCCATAGGGGGAGCAGTAATCTTTTTTGGTTTTGACACTTAGTCAATTTTTCACTAAGTGTTGCCATCAATGCCAAAGGGGAGACTGTTGGAATATGGCTATGAGAAATCATTTTTGGCTACTTGTGTTGTCATTGATGGCAACTAGAGTCATTAGTATGATCCTCAATATTATCATTAATCATACCGGCAAACAACTTGAGTTTTTGTACTCTACCAGCAGTAAATGTGAAGAACAAGACATCTGGTTGCTCAAGTGAAATTACACATGATATTGCTCACTATACCAGATCATTATTTCATGGTGTGGACCTCTAGGGAATATTTAAATTACACTATCCTCTGATAAGTTTTGTGGTATTGTATTAAGTCAGAGTTGGAGTTAAGAGATTTGGTAGCATGATTCATGGCTTATTTTCCATTGTGGCCGACATGTTTCATATAGTGTATCGTGGATCTATGTGGAATATCTATTTCATCATCTCTTATGTTTTTAATCCTTTTTGTGGTCCCTACTAAAGTCTAGCCGAATTGTGTGGATTCACTTAACTTCTAAAATTAGAGATGTGAGCCGACATAAAGAAAAGTATTATATTCTATTATGAGGCTGACATACTTTGAATTTCTAGTTAGTGGGTATATAAAGGAGATTGGTAATTCATTTTGATGTATGATATGAAGGTAGATGTGTGAGTGTGTGAAAGAGAGTATGTAAGCACAAGGGAGGGAGTGAAAAAGAGCAGATCAATTTTTGCATGATTGAGCAATGCAGTGTAGAGTAGAAGTGTAGTCCGGTCAAGTGATCCAGAATCTAATATTTGGGCTTCATTGGATTTGAATTCAAGCATTTATTGATGCTATATTCTCAGTTCAAGTTTTGTTGTAAACTTTATTTTATCTGTAGGCAGTGAGCCTCTTTCTTTTGAGAAGTGAGCTCTAGGCAGTGTGCCTGAATGCAAGTGCATTCCCTCTTTTATTTAATTTCAATAGAGTAAACATTATGGATTAATCTCCACCATGGTTTTTCCCCTAACAGGGTTTCCACGTAAAAATATCTGGTGTTATGGTGTTCATTAATGCGCCTGAATGCTTTAATCTGTTATATGCTAAATGAAGTCATATTATTAGTGTTAATTGTTTTTAGATCTATTTAGATTATTGAAATTATGGAACACTGATTCACCCACCCTCTCAGTGTTCCCAGTGTCCAACAAGAATAATGCCAAAAATGCAAAAAAATGATGTAAAATTAAGTCCAGATTGGCAAAATTGGTGAAAAGGATAATAAACCCCGTTATTAAGGTTAAATTAGGGCAAAAGACCCTAATTCTCTAGCTTAAATAGGCCAAGAGGGATCATTTTCAATTCATTTGTGCATTCACACTTAGGAATTCTTGTGATTTGAGCTCTTACCCTTCGATGAAATGGTGCATTGTGAGCTTCCTTGCCACATCTTTGATTGAGTTCGCAAGTTTCAGCTGCTTCCAGGTGTAGGACCACCGGTATGTGATTCGAAATCTGATTTGAAATTTGAAATTTTGATGCATTTATTAGGTGTTAGAATTTAGATTTTGGCGGCATCACTATATAACGATGCCCAAACTTAAATCAATGACACCCAAATGATGTATAGTGACACACATGTATAAGGCGACACTTCTTCTAATTTGAAATTAGGGTTTCAAATTTTAAGTGGCAACGTAGTCTTATCCAGCGACGCACTTGCCAATTTAAAAGTTAGGGTTAGTTCATGCCAAAGTCTAAATCACGACACTAGCTTGTTTGGCGATGCACTTTATAATTTCAAATTTGAAATGCATTGGGCATCATTATTTGAATTTTGAATATAGCGACGCTATTGTGATTTTCGAGCTGAAAATTCCAAATAACTTCAATTTTTTATGATTTCTTGACATCGTGCACTTTGTGGGTGTAGGAGGTCTTCCCACCACTGATGTCGAGGGAGCATAGACTGACAGTACTTGAGAGATTAGGTTATATTTCATAGTTGCACCAGGAGCACCTGGGAGAGATTGGATTGTGGTATATCGCATACACACTTGTGATCAACATGCATTTGGCTATGATGATAGCTCTACACAAGAGATGGCACAACGAGACCTCATCCTGATGGCACAACGAGACCTCATCCTTCCACCTTCTGACCAGGGAGGTGACAATTACTTTGGAGGACGTGTGGTGGATATTGTGTTTTCCTATCCATGACGATCATGTGATCTATGACCTTGATGTTGGATTTGATGCATGTCTAGAGGTGATGGAGATGGACTAGATCGCATTGGTCACCTCACAGATTGATTTAGAGACATACAGAGGTCACATGTCGACCTTTAGATTGATCGTTGCATCTATCATTTTAGGTTTGGTGGCTTCGAATAGACGAGGCGGATTTTTTAGTCCAGGATGGGGTTTGGCATGGCAGCAGATGTTGTACAAGAGGACTCTTTTTGCATGGGGGCCCGTGATGCTGATCTCCTTATATCATGATTTGCATGACTTTGTTTACTGCGGTGAGAGATCCCTTAGTGTAGGTGTTCCTCTTCTTCACATCTGGGCATGGGAGCACATTGTCGTGCTTCACCCCATTGTATAGATGGTGGACGTGGAGCCAGATGATCCTGTTGTATGGAGATATTGAGGTGCCATCACACTTAGGTACACTGGACAAATTGGGCTTCTGTATTGGAGACGAGTGATTGATGATATGACTATGTTAAGCTGGCACCCATGGCTTCAGATGCTGCCATATTTTGATGATGTACAAAAAAATTATTTCTCCAGATAGACCCATTAGATGTAGGGTTAAGAGCACACCATGATTGAGTGGTACCTTCTTGACAGGGTAGCCAGACAGTGTGGCGATGTACAGGACAGGCCTAACGATGCCTATAGGGCTATTGTTGCTAAATCAGCTAGAGAGGTTCTGACATGGGGACTGACGATTCCGACTCCAGAGGCCTTTGACAACTTTTGATAGTTTGTTTCCTAGCCTTGGGCATGTGATTAGGGTTATCCCATAGCACAAACCACTCTAGCTTACGATGCATGGTTCATCCCACTGCGACAACTTACAAATCCGGTAGGTGCTCCTCCCAAAGGGAGGCCGCGAGGCATAGGTGCTAGGGGCAGGGGACAAGGAGGCCAGGATGCCCATGATGGATAGGTTTTGGGGGCTATTCCAATTACACAATAGCAACCTTCTCAGTAGCCCCTCGTAGTGTAGTAGTAGCTAGTACCACCACCACCACCAGATGCATGAGATGCATAGATTCAATAGCTGTTGTAGCAATAGGTACAAGCTTTGATTGGTGAGTGGGACTAGGCCCAACAGTAGGTTTTGGTTGTTACTGCTAAGCGAGACTAGGCTCAACAACGAGTGATTACAGTGACAGCCGAGAGGGATGCAACACTACAAAGAGTATAGTTTGTCACTAGAGAGAGAGATCAAGAGGTGGTGAGGCGGTAGCAGATTGAGGTTATGGTGGTAGTGACACATGGCCAAATAGTTTTAGCATGGTTGTATAGAGAGGTTGTCACAGAGGCTGCATACTATAGGAAACACTACCATCGGGATGTTCCAGTGGCTCTTCGTTAGCTAAATTTTTTGCAGTATAGTGATGCACATCCTCGTAAAGAGGATCAGCCTAAGTGACAAGCTGGAGAGGGTAGCAACCACCAGGGATAGCTTTTTGATATACGGTCACTTTTTGATTTTGCCCCATTCTTTATACTGATATACATTCAAGGGATCCTTTTTGATAGCCTGATGGATATTTGTACTTATCATCGATGTACATACACTGATCCAAATTTTGTACCATGACACATTTTTTGATATATATATGATATAGATATGAATGATTTATGATGTGTTCACTTTTTTTCATGTATGGATGATGTATGGATGCTTATATGTGATTATGTATGGATGCATTTTATTTTATGCCTATGTGATATATGATGATCATGATATGGATGGATGTAATGTTATATTGTTTTTCATTATCTTTTCACGATATGATATGGATGAATGATATGTAGATGTTATGGATGCATTTCTTTTTGTATATTTTCTATGCATGTTTTGATGATGATGTATGCATATGGATTTATGGATGCAAATGCTTATGATATGCAATGATTATGCTATGATTATGCTATGATTATGCTATGATTATGAGATGCATGTATGTTGATGGTTTGTGGATGCAGGGTGGATGCATTGATGATGTTTTTGTTGACTATCATGATACCAAGTTAGGGCGGAGAGAAGATAGAAGAATAAAGAATGAACGTTGTTGATGATGATTGCTTCAAAAGATCCAAAAATTCCTTGATCCATCGAGACTTTATTAGAGATGGTGATGAGACAATGCAAAATGCAGGATGGGTGCTCACACTTTGGGATTGGGATATTCTGTCATTCCTTATTGTTTGATATAACACATAGATACGATGCATCAAGGTATTGATAACCAGGATGGTGTTTTATCTAGTGTAATGGACTTTGAATAAACAAGTAGATAGGATAGTTCTTGTTCACACGTTGACATATGAAAATTTCGTTGGAATGTAAGTTAGAAGCTTTAGAAGATATTGGACCAAAGCATACACAATAGTCAACAACATAATCCAAGCAACCCTCCTACACACAACTCAGCAAGTATGCGCCAAGATTATTTTACAAGAGTATCCACAAGCACAACAAATAGAAGATAATGATCGATGCCCCATTCCTTTCTCTCTAAATCATTTTGTTTAGAAATCATCAAGAGGTCCTCAGAATGGGTCATTAAGATAAATCATAGGAAAAGATCAAAGACAAACAATTAGTGTTATCTATAGCTCCTTCCTAGTTTAAGTTAGCTAAGGTGATATCTGGTACTGATGTCCATCGCAAGAAGGATACATCCTAGGGCATGTTGATCATAGGGTTGTTTGATGTTAGGAAAATGATGCTAATATGAAACGTTTCCATAAACTTTACTGATGCATTTACCTATGATTTGGACTTTAGATTTTGACTTTTGGGTTCGCACTTTACAACTTGCTATGTTTGTTTTCTACTTGTTTCACCAAAGGGTGAAGGTGATGATCGTTTATTATGGGTGAAAGCAAAATGGGATGGGTGGGTTTTGGATTTTCTAGAATATTTCAATGTTTTTGGTATTTTTGAAGAATGTTTTGAGGTTATTTTTGGTCTTTTTTGAAATTTTATACGAATGTTTAGGATTTTCAATTTTTTGAGGTTGTTTAGGGTTTTCTGAATATTTTGAGGCTTTTTAGGTCTTTTGAATGTTTTCTATTGTTTTTGTATTTTCAATTTTCAAATATTTTTGTTTTTTTCTAAATATTTGGATGTTTTGGGGATTTTCTGAGAATTATTTGGATGTTTTTGGGATTTTCGAGATGTTTGGATGTTTTTGGATTTTTGGGAATTATTTGGATGTTTTTGGATTTTTTGAATTATTTGAATGTTTTTGGATTTTTGAGATATTTGGATGTTTTTGGATTTTCTGAGAGTTTCCGAGTTTTGACCAAGAACCTAACCTAAAGACCTATCCTAAAGGCCTTAGGGGTTGATCAAAGATTAGCCTTGCCTACGTTATACATGCAGAGACCATGTAGTTCAACTGACTCGACCCGTTTACAAGACAAAGATATGAACAGACGAGAGACAAAAATTACAATGGACTGCTAAAGGACTGACCTAGGGTGTCTTAGGGGCACATCAATGATGGCCTTGCCTATGTTCAAGCTTAGACACAATGTAGTTCGACAAGAGACATTATTTTTTGGATTTTCAATGTTTGACCTTTTTAGGGATTTTGATGTTTTCTAGATGTTTTGGATTTTTCCTTTACAATTTTCTAAATGTTTTTGGATTTTCGTTGTACAAGATTTTGCAAATTTTTTTGGATTTTCTGGATTTTACAAGTGTTTTGGGATTTTTTGGATAAGTTTTTATGAATGTTTTTGGTGTTTTCTAATAGGATGTCCCATGACCTCAAGATATACAAGAACTCGATTGTGACACATAACAAAATGCCCCCAGTTTGACATGTTAGACTATTTTGATAAAGGCAAGATAAAATGACCTTGGGAATATGCCAAGTAGTGCTAAAGAGTTCATGATACCTTATAGTGACAAGCCATGATAAGGACATGGATGAGGGATGAATGGTGGTGCAAAGAATGATAGGCCAAAAGAGCTAAAGAATAGATGGAGATGCTTTATTTACTCAAGGCACCTATTTTCGAGGTTTTCACCAAGGTACTTACCCAAAGCACCACCGAAGTGGTTTTCACTAGAGGACAATTTTTTTCTTTACTTCTTTCAATCCTTTTTCTTATTTTTTTGGATTTTGATCATTTTTTGATTTTTTTGTATTTTGTGATTTACACCCTTCATGTTTAGGCATAATTTTTTTTGAGATGCAAGCTATTGATTGGATCTTGCAAGGGTTCACCTTCAGGGATTCATAGTTGGTATGCTCTTGATCTGTAGCTTGTCATGATGACAAAGGGACCCAACTAGCTGGTTCAAACTTTCCTTTGTTGTCTTGATTTGGAAGGTTCTTCTAATTTTTCTTTAAGACAAGATCGCCTACCAAAAATAACTGGCATTTGATTCTCTTGTTATAGCTTCGTTTCAGTCAGTTTTGATATACTTGCAAGTGATTAAGGGCGTCAAGATGACGTTTATCCAGGAATTCTATCTCATTCAGTAGAGACACTCTGTATTCTTCCTCAGTTATTATATTCTTCAATGACACTCGCAATGATGGGAGCTCAACCTCAATAGGCATGATGGCTTTTGATCCATAGACCAGGGAGAAAGGGGTTGCTCCTGTAGGTGTGTGAATACTAGTTCAATAAGCCCAAAGAGTGGGATTTAGCTATAAATTTCAGTCACGACTAATGGGGTAGTTGTAATCCTCATCATTTAACTTATCAATCCAAGGCAGTGTACATGGCTATATGCAAAAGAGAATGGAGAAAACTTGCTTGACAGTCTATTCTATAATCAAACTTGAAGAAATCAAACCTATTCTAGAGCTCACTTGCATAAAAGGAAAGTTGCATGAAAGGAAACTAAGATAAGACACACTTGCATGAATTGAAAAATGTTAAATTACTTTACACTTTGCTAGAAATGAAAAACTTGCTTGAATTCAAATTTACTCTAGAAAGTTGGAAATACATTGCTGGAAATGAAACTAAAACTATCCTATTTCCTTAGGCCAAAACAAATCTTCCTAATCCCCTCCTTGATTCTTTGATTACAATGCATTTATAGAATTAAAAGATGAGCTGCATAGTTGTGCAACAACTTGCTAGAAAATAGGAACATGTGTGGAGAAAGAAAGGATAAGTCTTCACTCCATTTTGTTGAGTCAATCTCTTTTGGTCGTCCAAAATAATAATCCTTGCTTTTCAGCCCTTTAAACTACTCCAAAAAGGTGTTAGAGTGTTGAAGAAGCCTTCTTTTGACCTCTTCTATGATTAAAACTCTTAAATATGCTCCTATATGCTCTCAACTGCTCATAAATTGGGTTGAACAACTCCCTAGATATTTGCAATTGCCCCTATACTCTCTCAACTTTTGTCCAAGTCACTCCAATTTCCTTTAATGCTTGCAACTATTGTCCCTTAACTACTCAAACTCTTTGTAAATGCTATCATACTTAGTTCCAAAAATTTTGAAGCATAGAAGCAAATGAATGAAAAAATTCTAGAAATTTTGAAGCATGGAAGCAAAGTTCTAGAGCATCAGACTGGTGAAGTTTTCTCTCAAACCACGAACTGGGTTTTCATGAAATTTAATAGGTTTTTTTTCCTTCTTGTCTCCTAATATATGTCCAAAAATATCAAGAACCTGGATCATAATTTTCAAGATATGATGAAATATTTGACTTCTGCAATTGAAAATCTCTTACTTTCCTTATCATGCTCAGTCTTGATAAACTCCATAATTAAGCAAAATACATGCTTTTATTTGGCTAATAGATGAGACATTTTTTTGTCTCATCAATGACTAGCTTCATTAACTATTTTCTATTAGATTTTCAGGATAGTTTTGTTCGTTGCTTTTGCTTGGCCATTGCCGTGGGGATAGTACAAGGTAGAGAATCGGTGTTGGATATTGAATCTTTGGCACAACTCTTTCACATCTTGATTCTTGAATGGTGTTATGTTGTCTAAGATGAGGGTTTTTGATACACCATAATGAAAAATTAGGTAATTTAGGATAAACTTGGCTATTTGCTTCCCCGTTATGTAGGTCATAGGGATGGCTTCAACCCACTTAGTAAAGTACTTAGTGGTGGTTATAATAAACTTATGGTCGTTGGATGAGGTTGGAGTGATTTTTCCTATGAGGTTAAGTCCCCACTTAAAAAAAGGCCATGGTGTGATCATTGGTTGAAATTTTTGAGCTGGAGTAGGAATTAGATCCCCATGTTGTTGAAATTGGATGCATTTCCCCACATACTGATGAGCTTCTTTTTCCATGGTTGGCCAATAGTACCCCGTCCTCAACAGTTTCTTAGCTAATGTCATATCGCTAGAATGAGACCCACATATGCCATTGTGTAATTCTATTAAGGAAGTTAAGGCTTCCTCTTTGTTAAGAAATTGTAGTAATGTCCCTTTGATGCTTCAACGATAAAGGGTATCACCTAGGATCACAAATCCAGATGCCTTTTTGACAAAGGTCTTTTTAAGGTTCGGGGTGATGTCTGATGGAAGGGTTCCTCTATTAAAGTAAGTAAAGATGTCATGGTACCACGGGGATATAGGACCAACAATGACACACGCAAATTTAGATTCAGGGATTTCAAAAGTTGATATGAGAGGTTGTTCTACCAAGAATTTGCATTGAAGGATGTTGTTCAACATGTCTAGTAATGATCCGATTGTTGCCATGGCATCTGCTGCTTTATTGTTCATGCGAGGAATCTGCTCAAAAGTTATGTCTATAAAAAAATATTTGAGATTCTCCACCATCTTCTTTTAAGGAGTGATTTTGTCATCTTTAGTTTGATAGTCGTCATTGACTTGGTTCATAACCAGCTGTGAGTCTCCATAGACTTTCATCTCTTGTATCTGCCATTGAACTGCTATCCTGAGACCTATGATCAAGGCTTTGTACTCAACAATGTTATTGGCACATGGGAATGATAGCCTATAAGACTTTGGGATGCAATCACATTGGGGGATGATGAAAAGAATGTTGCCTCCTAATCTACATTGGGCGAATGATCCATCAAAGTACATCTTCCACTGAGTTGTGAGATTAATAAGGAACATTGATTCATCAGGAAACTCAAATATCAAAGGGTTCTCATCATAGATGGGTGCTTCTACTAGCTATTCTACGATCACTTGTCCTTTGATTGCTTGCACTCCACATACTCTATGTCAAACTTTGTCAAGATCATTACCCATTTAGCCATTCATCCCATGAGGGTTGCTTTGGATAACATATATTTTAATGAATCAATCTTCATGATAAGCTTGATTTGATGTGACAACATGTAATGCCTAAAATTTGTGAAGTAAAAACTACCACTAGGCATGCTTTCTCAATGGGTGAATAGTTCATCTCATAGCCTACCAAGGTTTTGCTAATATAGTATATGGCTCTTTCCTTTCTGTTCTCATCATGTTGTGCTAAAAGAGCTCCTAGTGTTGTTGGTGTTGTTGAGATGTGCAAGATTAGTGGCTTTTTTGGTATCAACGACATGAGCACTAGAGGTGTTAATAGATAATCCTTGATCTGCTAGAAAGATTTATCACATTTTTCATCCCATTTGTAAGTTATCCCTTTATGGAGAAGGTGCGAAAAGGGATGCATCTTATCTGATAGCTGAGCTATGAACCTTCTGATGGACTACAACCTTCCTTGTAATCCTCTCATTTGTTTCAATGTTTGTGGCAATTCCATGTCTAGGATTACTTTTACCTTTGTTGGATCAATTTATATCCCTCTTTGTGAAACGATGAAGCCAAAAAGTTTCCTTGATGTGACCCCAAACACACACTTTTTTGGATTCATTCGTACCTTTTATTCTTCAAGTCTCTCAAATATAGGTCCTATGACTTGTATGTACTCACTCCTCTTCTTTGACTTTTCCAAAATATCATCCACATAATCTTCAACTATTTTTTGGATCATGTCATGAAAGATGAGGGTCATGGCTCTTTGATAGGTAGCTCCTGCATTCTTCAACCCAAATGGAATAATATTCTAGCAGTAGGTTCCCAATGGAAAAATCAAGGAAGTTTTATGTTGATCCTCTTTGGCGATTATGATTTGATTGTAGCCTATGAAGCCATCCATGAGCAACAACATTTCATGCCCAAATATTAAATCCAAAATGAGATCGATGTTGGGAAGAGGGAAATCATCTTTCAAACATGCCTTGTTCAAATCTCTAAAATCAGTACATATTGTGATGCCCCTAGTGGGTTTTGAAATTGGTACCAGGTTTGAAACCCACTCAAGAGAATCTATCGGTCGAATGAATCCAACATCAAGAAGCTTTTGTAGTTCTAGTTTAACCAAGAGTGTTATCTAAGGGTACATCTTAATTTCTGCTTTACTGGTTTGGTGTCGGGATAAACTGCCAAGTGATATACAACCACTTTTGGATCAAGGCCTAGCATATTTGTGTATGACCATTCAAATTTATCTCTTCTCTCTTTAAGGAATGTTGGAAGGTTTTTTTGTTCTTCGTCTAACAAGGATTCAACATAAAAAGTGATCTTAGGTGCTTCTTTTGTTCCCACATTAACTGGAGTAGCCTTTTCTGCTAGTACCACTGACTTTTTTGGATGCATTGCACTTAGGGGGAAATTGAATCCTTCATCCTTGGGTGCCTCAAAGAGGTTTTCACCATTGGATGCATCCTTTGTTTTTACTATTTTGGGACCAGAGAGTGCCACTAGGTGGTTTTCACTCAAGGATCTGCATGTTCATTACATTTCATTTATTTTGTGACTAAAGGATTCAATCGTCTCCCCATAGTATTCCCTTATATCAAGCTCTATGTCAAAGCCTGCTTTGTGATCTAACCATGATAAGTTGTCTCGGAGTCCCATGAATTTTGAGATCGCTTCATCATTTTCAAATAAATCTAGTATCAACGGTCCTTGTTGGTCCATGTCAATGAGTTGCAAATATACGAGGTGTATTTCAATTGGTTGGTTGTTTGAGACAATAGATGTTATGGGTATCATGAAGAGGGTGTTGTTCTCAAATAGGTCAGCAACATCAATAGGAAAGTCATCTAAGATTGTATCACATGATGTAGGTGACCAAGAGGAAGCCTCAACTCATTTAGCAGCAATACCTTTTCCAATAAGTGTGACCTTGCTAGTAGTACAACCAAAGCCAATATTTTTAGTTGTTTCTTAGGAACGATGGGTTCTTGTAAACCATTGTCATTCTATCCTAGCTTCTCATTCTTGTTATACCCCATAGTCTACATTAGCTATAGACCTTTATTGTCATCTTTCATGGGAAGAATAGGAGTTGGTCATTCATCTTGATAAAGGAGTTTAGAGATATATTGCTCATGGACATCTTCTTGATTCAAGTATCCCCACTTAGTGAAGGTAGTAGCCGCCATCTTGATTGTTTCTAGTTCTTTGGTGCAAAATTTTAGTTTCCCGCGAGTTTAAGGAGAAATAGGTAACTCTCCTAAGATAAAAGTTTCTTTCAATATTTTGTAGCTTCCACAACCATAAGCTTGGATTACTACTTTGACATTGGGTATGCTCTTCACAATAGGTACATTTGATGTTGAGGTAGAGGCTAGAGATGATGGGTCAACAAATGAGCTTGATGGTGTAGGTCCTTCATCATTTTTGGGTATTTGTGGGATCTTATAAAACTTGGCCTCAAGACTTTTGCAGTAGTATAAAGGCTCAAGATCTCCATGAATAGTGATTTCTCTACCTTCAAAAGGAAACTTCACACACTAATGATAGGTTGAAGCTATAGCTTTCAAAGCATGGATCCAAGTTCAACCAAGTAGTATGCTATATGGAAGATCAAGATCAAGTACTTGGCATGTAGTTTCTACAATAAGAGGTCCCACTTGGATTGGAAGTGCAATGATTCCTTGTGATAGCCATTCTTGTCATCATATGCTTTGATGGTGGTACTCTTTGCCTTTTCAATAGTATTTTTTGAATAGCCTCGATGCTTGATCAATTGTAGGGTACAAATGTTTAAACCAGCACCTCCATCTACCAAGACTCTTTTGACCTTGTTTTTATGAACAAAAACCTCAAGATGTAAAGCACAGTTATGAGATGGTTGTGATGGTGAATCTTTATCGGAGAAGGTGAGAAGATGGTTGGTGATATGCCCTACCATAGCTTGAAACTAATCGTATCAATGTTCTTGGGAACAAATGACTTAGACAAGGCCTTTTCCGTATTTCCCTATGTGTAGGAGATAGCCTTAAGAGTTCTAAGATTGTGATCTATATAGGATCTAGGACTAGTTGCTTACAGAATGCTTAACGTTAAAAGATCAATTATTACAACGCTTAACTTAAATGATTACAAATTAAATGCTCAAATGAATAATGAACATAACATAAAATTAATGCCAAGATAATGAACTGAGAAAGAAAAGAGAGAAGAAATAGAGAGACGAAACCAAAATTGATAACGGAGTTCGTCCCTAAGGACTACGTCTCCGGGTCCCTCTCCAATGGAGGACCGATCCGATTAGCTCCAAATTCAATTACAAAGGCTTCAAGACTATCTCCTTCAAGCATTCAGCAGCATGACAGTACTCTGATATGCAGAAATGTCTTCAAAGACTCTCGAGCATTCTCCCGCTATCTCAACCTGGACTTGGAAAACAAAGGTCTATACCCCTCCTTTTATACAAAAAACTTGCCTAATTAGGCCTAACCAATGAATTATTTGCATATCTTCCTCTATCATGTCGTATCAGGACTAATTTAGCCTCTGACATCTTCTTGTTTCTGATGGTTAGTTCAAATCTTGTTTGTTTTGGCTTTTTTTAGCCATTTTGTTATGATTTCGGTTCAAATCACATAACAAAAGGAACCGAACTCCCCATATAATTAAGAACGGTTCGCGGGCTCAACGGTATGTTAACCTTTTGGTAGCCGCGGGGTCGGCGGTTCCAACCCCGCCGGCCTCGCTTTACACCCATACCCGCACATTTCACACATCAAATAAAAACCGCTCAACATACATATTAGATGGCTTTATTTGGCACAACGGCCACCGGTGGTTGCGGGCTAATTGGAGGTTGTCGGTTCGAGCCGGATCCACAACAAAATTTTTAGTTGAAACAAACTCAAGAACTTCGCCGATACGCAGAAGACTTAGCATGCCACGTGTCAACCAACCATTAGCCAAAACCTGCCACGATGTCTGCTGACGAGGACTAGCCGTACGCCGACAAAGCCGATGACGTGTCAAGCTCCTATTCGCCGCAATGCCGACTCGATGATGACTGATCGGCTGACGATAAAGCCGACAAGGCATGCATCGCCACGTCAATAACCATTGCCTCGCATCGGCGACCTACACCTGCCAATGCGTTAGGCCGAAATTTGCCCCACGCGATTCCGGTGATGCTACGGACGCCACGCCAAGATGATGACGCTATCCTCAGACTTCTAGTTGATCGAAGCTTGACCGCTTGTAACTCGAAAGCATACGACATCGAATTTGACGTAAACTAACGCCGCTTGAATCGTCCTCGACAGCTCTTCAATATGACAATTCAATTTAATAATTTCTGAGATGATTATTTTTCGCCTTTTTGGACGCCCTAAAAGCCGCTTGACTAGAAGCTTGACCTGCCGTAACTTACACAACGGAAAGTCCTTTTCGCCTGCTCAAGTTAAGTGCTGGGAAACTGACGCCATTCTTCATGAAGCTAAAATTGAGTATTGTGAACACTTCACTACACTGTTCCCCTGGACGCTCTCCCCAATCGAGAGCTTTTGACCTCCGAAAGCTTGATTACTGAAAGTAAGAGGGTAAATTTCACTTTTACCAATCTCCATCCATCTTGCTTTTGTTTGGATGCATCCTTTCCTTGGTCGATATGTAACCAAACCGGTTTCCAATCAAAATGATGATCGCGATGCTTGTCATGGCGTAACCTTGTATTTTTGTTACTGCTCTTAACCGTAAGCCTTAATCGCCGGATGAATTACTTAGACTTTCTGGATGAACTTTAAAGCCTTCTCTACATCATGGTGCCCATCTTCAACATCATCCTTCCCAAAAGCAAAATCCATCAGTGTTTTGGGCACATAACCGAAGCAAGTCTCAAAAGGAGACCTCTTTCTAGAAGAGTGTGTCGCATGGTTGTAAGCATGTTGCACATACTGAAGACTCTCATCCCACAACTTTAGGATGCCACCGCAGCATTCTCCTCGGTAGATGCAATAACCGTCCGCTTACAAGCTCACCGTCCGGCTCTGGATGGAAGGTCAGTACTCTTCTTCACAGGTCCATGAGTCCCCTACAAAGTTGACCAAAATTCCCCCAAGAATCGAGAATCTCAATCCGATACAATAGAAGTAGGTAACCCAAAATGAACCCATACAAATTGAAAGTACATATGAGCTGTCAGTTCAGCTGACTTGCTTTTTACATGGCATTAAGATACACATTTTGCTGAACCGATCAACTACTACATACAAATAATCATGTCCCTTCCTAGACATAGGTAACCCCCCTACAAAGTCCATTGACACACTTTCCCATGGACGAGAAGGTACAGGTAGAGGTGTGTACAAACCCAACTTCCTGTTACTAGGCTTACTAGTTGCACACATAACACAACCTCTAATATACTTAGTTACAGTTTCTTGCATACGAGGCCAATAGCAATATTTCTGCAGCTGAGTCAATGTTTTGTTTACCCCAAAGTGTCCTGCAATCAATGAGGTATGTGCTTCTCTAATCACTTGTGCTTGTTCATCTTTTGGAACACATAATTTACCCAAGTGATATAACAGTTTATCTTGCACATAATAATCTTTCTCTTCTACATGTTTACCATTCATTAAAGCAGCATAGATATCCTTAAAGTTCTCATCATTAGCATATTGTTCCTGAAAACTTTCATGAACCATAGAACTATTCTGAAGGATTATCAAAGCATTCATCATAGGAGGTCTAGAGAGCATGTCTGCTACTTTGTTATGGGTTCCTTTCTTATACTTAATAACCAAATGAAACTGTTGTAGAAAACCCATCCACCAAAAGTGCCTACTTTGTTGCAGTTTAGTTTGTGAGTGCAAATATTGAAGTGGCTGGTGATCAGTGTGGATTACAGTTTCTTTCCCCATTATGTAATGTTTCCATTTTTTAACACTCTGAACTAAAGCATAAAGTTCTTTATCATATGTGGGATAGTTACTTACTGCTCCTGAAAAAGTTTCAGAGTGGTAGCAAACTGGTTTACCTCCTTGCATGAGTACTGCTCCCATGGCAAACCCACTCGCATCTGTCTCGATCTCAAATGGTTGATGTAGATCTGGTAAGGCCAAAACTGGTGTGGTGCTCAACTTTCCCTTCAAAGTGTCGAAAGCCTTCTGTTGTGGACCTCCCCACTGAAAAGTTGCCTTTGTACTGGTTAATGCATGTAATGGTGATGCTATAAAAGAGAAGTTTGCAATAAACTTTCTCCAGTACTGAACTGCACCTAGGAAACTTCTGACCTCTGTGACTGTACTTGGCTTAGGCCATTTTACAATAGCTTCGACCTTCGCAGGGTCTACTTTCAATTGACCATTCCCTACGACATAGCCTAAGTACACTAAGGATGTCTTAGAAAATTCACATTTAGACATCTTTACATACAATTTTTCTTTTCTCAATACATCAAAGACTTTCTTTACATGACTTACATGATCTTTCAAAGTTCGACTGAATACCTCAGATTTATCATCTTCTTTGGCTTTTACAAGCATCAATACAAAGTTTTTACTTGAGTTGACCAACCTCTTCATTTGACCAGCATTAACTAGTGTAAGATTAGTCTTCACCTTATGTGCCCGTACAATGTATTCTACCCCATCTTTAAAAAGATGATACTTATTCTCCCCCCTATAAAAGATTGCTTTTCTGTCATAAAGATAAGGACTCCCTAACACAAGCCCACAAATATCCAAAGGGACCACATCGACTTCTACCTCATCTACAAAGTTTGCAGTGATAGCAAATCTCAATTTACACTGTTTAGTTACTTTTAATTGTGCATCATTGCAAACCCATCCGAGTGGATATGGTTTCGGATGAGGTGTTGTAGCCAAATTAAGTTTCTTTACAACTTCTTCAGATATTAAGTTGACTTGTGAACCCGTATCAAACAGAGTATCAACCTTAGTGTGTTTTGTTACAACACGAATGTGAAACAATTCATTTCTTTGCTTATCAACCTTAGGAGAAGATTCTTTACTTGTACTTGCACTGGCATTAGAAAAACTTGCATCAGATGAGAGAGATATACCTTTCCCTTTACCTTGGATTCCGGTAGCAACAATCTTTGTCTCATCTCCGGAGTCTGAACCAAGATCCTGTTGAATCACTGCAGTAGTCTTGCCTTTATTACCTCCATATCTTTTCGGCCTCAACTCAGGATGAAGCTTCCAACATCTTGAATCATCATGCCCCTCTTTCTTGCAATGGGAGCATGTGGGTTTCTCACCCTCTTTCTTAGCTGTAGCTGTCTTCTTCCCTTTGCCTTTATCTTTGTCTTTTTCTTTCCCTTTAGACTTACCCTCAAACTTAGATGGCTTCTTGGAAAAGTTATCACTAAATGTGTTCTTACCCCTTGACTCTATATGAGTAGCTTGAACAGACACCTCGTCTAGATTGTTGGGACTCAACATCAAAATAGTGTGCCTAAGGTAAGAATGTAAACCACCAATATACTTAAGTAATGTGTCTTGGGTATACAAGGGAACATTTAGAGCAATGGCCCGTTTCCTAAACTCATGAGTATACTCCTGGACAGACTGCCCCTTACCTTGCCTAAAGGTTTGCCAATTCATGGTTAACTGTTGCATGTAACCTAAAGGGTAGAATTGTTTCCTAAGGGCAGCAACAAACTCCATCCAAGACATATTAACTTGACCATGGCGAGCAATTTCTTCACGAGTTTTACTCTCCCACCAGGTGAGAGCTGTACCTCCCAACCGGAGAGTTGCTAATTGAATCCTAGAAGCATCTTCTACTAGGCCTTGTATCCTACAGTATACTTCTACTTGTTGGACCCAATCGTCTAACTTCTCAGCATTTAACTCCCCACAGTATTTAGGTAACTCAAATTTTACATCAAGCTTAATTACAGGCTTAGACTTGCTCTTAAATGGATTTACATTAGAAGAAGGAGAAGGAGAAGGAGGAGAAGAAGGGGAGGAGAAGAAGAGGGAGAAGATGGAGGAGAAGGAGTTTTTGGAGCTTTCTCCTCTGTGTCTTTCTGATCTTCCTGCTTCTTGTGCTTTGAAGAACCTCCCTTTTCATGCTTCTTCTTTTCTGCATAAAGTTCGTCCACCATTGCCTTCATGTCAAGAAATAGCTTCTGGAAATCCTTGACACTAAGCTCTGAACTTTGTCCACCTTCTTTTTCTTCCATCTGTGACGGTTGATTAACTCTTCGTCTTCCGATTTCTGGATTGTATTCTTCGAGTTCTCCTTCGCCTCGTTGCAACCTGGATCTCGTTAGCATTCAAATTGCAATACAAGCCACATACATAGCTCTGATACCAACTTGATCTATATAGGATCTAGGACTAGTTGCTTACAGAATGCTTAACGTTAAAAGATCAATTATTACAACGCTTAACTTAAATGATTACAAATTAAATGCTCAAATGAAATAATGAACATAACATAAAATAAATGCCAAGATAATGAACTGAGAAAGAAAAGAGAGAAGAAATAGAGAGACGAAACCAAAATTGATAACGGAGTTCGTCCCTAAGGACTACGTCTCCGGGTCCCTCTCCAATGGAGGACCGATCCGATTAGCTCCAAATTCAATTACAAAGGCTTCAAGACTATCTCCTTCAAGCATTCAGCAGCATGACAGTACTCTGATATGCAGAAATGTCTTCAAAGACTCTCGAGCATTCTCCCGCTATCTCAACCTGGACTTGGAAAACAAAGGTCTATACCCCTCCTTTTATACAAAAAACTTGCCTAATTAGGCCTAACCAATGAATTATTTGCATATCTTCCTCTATCATGTCGTATCAGGACTAATTTAGCCTCTGACATCTTCTTGTTTCTGATGGTTAGTTCAAATCTTGTTTGTTTTGGCTTTTTTTAGCCATTTTGTTATGATTTCGGTTCAAATCACATAACAAAAGGAACCGAACTCCCCATATAATTAAGAACGGTTCGCGGGCTCAACGGTATGTTAACCTTTTGGTAGCCGCGGGGTCGGCGGTTCCAACCCCGCCGGCCTCGCTTTACACCCATACCCGCACATTTCACACATCAAATAAAAACCGCTCAACATACATATTAGATGGCTTTATTTGGCACAACAGCCACCGGTGGTTGCGGGCTAATTGGAGGTTGTCGGTTCGAGCCGGATCCACAACAAAATTTTTAGTTGAAACAAACTCAAGAACTTCGCCGATACGCAGAAGACTTAGCATGCCACGTGTCAACCAACCATTAGCCAAAACCTGCCACGATGTCTGCTGACGGACTAGCCGTACGCCCAAACAAAGCCGATGTCAAGTCCTCTATTCGAAATGCTGACGGATGATGGCGGGCTGACGACGCGTAATGGCGGCTTGCGCGTACCACTGTCATCAACGATTGGCTCCGTGGGATTCACCTGCCATGTCGGGCCAAAATTCATCCACGCTGATTCCGCATTGGACGCCGCAAGATGATTTCCTCTATCTAGTTGGCCGAGTTTGACTTGTAACTTCGAGCATAATTTCCAGAAAATGAGCTCAGAATGACGAGCTGATGAAAATTTTTGAGATGATTATGCCTTTTGGACCCTAAGCTAGTTTGACTAGAAGTTTGACTGGCCATAACTTGCACAAACGGAGTCCTTTTTGCCCCGTTCAAGTTGCATTGGAATCAAGACGCGTTCTCTTTCTGATGAAGCTAAATCTGGAGTATTGGAACACTTCAATTTTCATCGAAAAATTGTCCCCCGGATCGATTGATATCTGAGTGGGGGTCTGTTTAAGAAGATCTACAAAATTGTACTTGCTAGGATTAGATGTGGGAAAAGTAGGTTGTTTCCTGAAAACTCCTTGAATTGTTATTTTGCCACGTCGTGTGGTGACTCCACATTCTATACTAGCTCCTTTGATGGTGAGAACAGTGATAATGCTATCATAGGAGGCAACTACATTGGAATAAGAATGATGTACATTGGTGTAATCCCTAGCTTTTCCATTGTTTGCTTTGTTATGATTTGGCATAGGGGTCTTGTATATCTTGAGATCTTGGTTTCCAGTTGGTACCTCCACATATATGGTATCGTTTTCTATGATATCTTGGATGATGTTCTTGAGTTTCATGCATTTTTCCATTTTATGTCCTTTGATTTTATGAAAGTCACAAAGATCATGCTCGTTGTACCAAGATGGCTTCTCTTGTGGTTCTTGGTAGTTTTCAAATTTAGGAAGTGTTATTAGATTTTAATCTACTAGTTTCTTCATGATTGTCTCAATGGGTTTCGATAACTGTGTACACTTGCGTTTGGGATATTTGTTCCTATTACCAGTTTTCCCTGGTTGCATGTTGGTGTTACTGATTTGATTGTTTTGAGGTGGTACCATTTGTTCCACAGTTGGTTGGATGTTAGCAACTTGATTGTTATTGGGTCTAGGAGCACTTAGTATGACCTTAGCATCTACCACACCATCGTTTGTTACATTTTTGTTCTTAGCCCATAGACAAGGTTTCTCATTTGAACTAGTCAAAGGATGGTTGTCTTTGTAAGCTTGAGTATTTCCTCGTGAGATTAGGGATCTTTCAATGTTAAGGGCTCTTGAAACAAGCTCATCATACAATGTGATGCATTTCATTTTCAAGTGGAATGATAGATTTGGATCAAGGTTGGCTATAATGATTCCCACTTGTTGTTCATCAGGAAGAGGCCACTTGCTTTTACTATCTCTTTGTCTCCATCATTGTAAGAACTTAGCAAAGGTTTCTCCCGGATTTTGTTTGAGAGTGTACAAATCTTCTAGACTAACGTCCATGTCAAGATTGAAGGAGAAGCAATCGATGAATTTTTTAGTGATTTCTTGAAAAATTTTGATACTAGGAGGTAAATGAGAGAGCCAATCCATAGCAGTACCTATTAAACTTCAAGGGAAGAGGCGCATTAGATATGAATCGTTGTAAGCCAGTTCCATGCACATGACATTAAATTCTTTGATATGATCAACAAGACTTCCTCTCCCTTTGTATTTGTTAAAATTGGGGATTTCAAAACGAGGAGGGAATGGTATCATTGCTATGTTTCGATCAAATGGGTAAGGACACAAGTTCTGTGTATGTGGTTTCTTTGTCTTTCCCATGCAAAGGTCTTGAATTAATTGTGAGATTTCTTTTAATTATGATGCTAGATCATCTTGTAGATTGGGTGGAGGAACATATGGTGGCATGAGAGATGAGTTATATATGGTGTATGAAGGTTTGAGATTTTGTGAAAGTGATGAATATGTTCCTAATGTGTTTGGATTGATGATGTTCCTATGAGGAATATAGGAACCTTGTTGCTATTTTTGGGCATATTGGTGAGCTTTTTGTTGTTGTTGCGCCACTATGGCTTGTTGTTGGGCATGTTGTTGTTGTGCTAGTAAAGTTGCTTTTGCTTGTTGTGCTAGTAAAGTTGCTTGTGCTTGGTGTGTTGCTAAGGCTGCTTGTTGAGCTTGTTGGGAAATGGTTGTTTGCTATTATTGTTGTGCTAAGGCTTCTTGTTGTGCTAAGGTTGGTTGTTGAGCTTGATGTTGTTGTTGTGCTAAGGCTGCTTGTTGAGTTGCTAAGGCTGCTTGTTGTGCTTGCTATTGTTGTTGTGCTAAATTTTCTTGCTTTTTGTTGTTGTTGTATGGCTTGTTGATAAGTTTGTTGTGCTTTCTATAAAGCTAAGGCATGTGCTTGCAATGTGGGATCAAGTGGTTGTTGAGAAATTTGTGAAGGATTAGGGATATTAATGTTTTGAGTGGTTAACAAATTGTTGGTGAAAGGTGAAGGGTTCCCTTGGTTTAAAATTCCTTGCAATATTGTGGAATGAGATGGAGGAATGTATGTTTGAGGCCCTAATTTATTTGGCATAGAGAGATGAGAGTTGTTAGAAATGATGATGTCGTTAAATTTTGTAATGGAAATGACACACTAGGACCTTGATTCCATTGATTGAAAATATTCCCTTGTCCTATGTTTTGAGGATTTCCTTGTGCAAAAGATGTAAACAAAGAATTCATGATCAAGGTACTCCTAGGATTGATAGAGGTTGTAACCAAGGGATTATTTTGAAGTGGATTGATAGTGGATGATGTTGTAATGGTAGATGGAATGGATGAACCCACTAGAGGGTTCGATAAAGATGTCCTTATTTGCATTGAGGTTTGATTCTGTGATACGGTATTAACATGCCCTAGTGTGATGTTTTGATATTTTTGGTATGTACCGCTCTACATGATGGTGGGAATACTTGTGGTACTCATGGGTGTGGATGAAGAAGGGTTTCCCCAAAATGTTGAAGTGGTGGTGGAATAGTGAAGTTCAAGCGAAGTGTGTAGCTATTTTGGATCCTCAGGAATGGGAGGAGCACCAAAGAAAGGTGTCCAAACAATGGTGGGAGGTGGAGGATTAGTTTCAAGAGTACCCACAAGTGTACTATTTTCAAATGGTGAGGTGTGACCAAAATCTTTAGCAAGGCTGGTTACAAGACTAGGTATGTAAGTTTGACTTAGCCCTGGTGACAGAGTTGTGAAATCATATGTTAAACTTTGTGCTACAAATGTCGGGGAGATAGGAGCTACACTTTCAAAATGTTGATGTTCTAAAATTTCTTCTCTAGTGAGCTCAAATGGGTTATTCGTGATGTCTTTGATGTTGTATCATCCTAAAGGAGATGATGGTTGTTGTGATGGTGTAACATGACTTCTAGGATCAAATTCTAAAGGATTTGGATCACTTGAGGTAAATGTAACTTTTTCTTTCTCCATGATTCTCTTGTGTTGTGATCTCGTCTTTACCATAAATTTGGTGTCAGCTATGGGAGAGTTGTGTTGAGTTTTGTAATGTTTGAAATCTCTAGTTGACTCAAACCTAGGTAAAATGGATGCTCTAAGTCTTTTGGAAGCAATGAAGATAATGTGGGATGAAAATATGGGTGATGTGGGAAGTGATCTTTTGCAAGCATTTTGGGATAACACTTTTGACTTAAATTTGATGTTTTGATGTTGGGATAAATGAAGCTAATGAACTTAGAAATCTTTAGAGTAGACTTGTGACCCTCAAGATAAGCCAGTTCAAAGATGATAACTATCTCAACTAAGTGCATGGAAAGGGATACATTTCACATACAAAGTAGCTAAGGTATCAAGTTGGTTTGATGTTTAAGTCCCAAAGTGCTAATGTTTTTTAAATTTTGCAAAGATAGATGAGGTGAAGGATGAAATTTGACGAAGGGGTGAGTGAAATGTTGGATCCAATGTTGACCTAAAGTGAACCTTTTGTTTTGACAAGACCAAGGTAGGGAGAATGATGCTAGATCTCTAAAATGCTCAAATCCTAAAGACTTAATGATTTAGAAAAGTTGTTGATCTTCAAAAAGACAATGGTTTTGGCTCATAAAGAATGTGTACATGTTAGAATATTTTCTCAATGCACGTTCATAAAATTTTATCAACTTGTTTATGTTTTCGTAGAGTACCTCAATTTGGTTGTTGATTGCTTTTGCACTACAATGTCTAAGTTTAAAGTGACAACTAGTTGACCTTTGTTTAGGGATCCTTACTTTGCATGAGATCATCTAGTAAAGTGAACCTTTGTTTCAAAAAGATCAAGGTAGTGAAGATGATGCTAGACCTCTAAAATGTTCAAATCCTAGAAAATGAGAGGACAAAGGGGAATGTTCAAACTTGTTCGAGCTCTCCTAGCTTGGGCATAAAATTTTCTCAACAAAGTGTAATGGTTGTGGTAAAATATGGATGCCCACTTTTGACTATACTTTGTTCTAAAATTCCTACGTCTGAAATGGAGTGCTAGAGGCTTTCCCCTATGGATTTTGATTGTTTGATGAATCATTTAGAGGAGTTGAGTATCATGAAAAAGACCAGGATATTGACTCCAAAAGAATGCATACAATTCAGGACTATACCTTGAAGCATGTCTATAAAACTTTGCTACTAATTTGTTTCTATTTTTGTGAACTGCTCGAAGGTTTTTCTAAAGAACTTTTGGAGTTAGATGCCTAAGTCTAAAATGGGGACCTGTAGATCTTGGATTAGGAATCCTGATTTTTTGTGAGATCATGTGGAAACAGTTTAAGTTTATGGAAAAAAGGGAGATATTTATTGCCATGTAGGTGGTGGTAATAGGGGCCTCCCAGCCTCAATATTGATGTGTTCCTCTTCTTTGTGTAGAATGGTTGTTGCGTTTATCCACTGTGAGTTTGTTTCCTTGTTTTCAAAAGTGATGGTTATTAAACTGCTAATGAGATTTGTTTGTTCACCATTTATGAGTTCAAAGTTTGGCTGAATTATAGCACTTGGAAGATCTAGTTGTTCAACGGGAGCAATCAGTCTCCAAATAATCATGTGGGGTTCATTTGTCAATTTATCTTTGCTTAAGTGAATTGATTTTATCACAAACACTTGTCTTTGATTATGTTTCCAAACTAGATGTTTATGTCAAAAACATCATAACTTTCACAATTTCCATTTCATGAAAATCATGAGGTTAAAGCCATAATTTCCTATGTTGTCTTTGGTAAATATGGGTTTGAGATTAATGTCAAGATATTTAGAAATCGTTAAGGATAAATCCTTAGGACAAGTAGTAATATCAAGGCTAACTCAAGAAGTCCATATTTAAGCTAAAGTGTTTGAAATTTGGATAGTGAATGTTTGTTTTTTTGGATCATTTTGAAATCAAGCAAAGTGTTAAACTAAATCACAAGCATTACAACCCTAGGATAGAAATGGTTGTATTTTTTGAATTCCCACTTGGATTTCTCCAAATGTGCTTATTCAGAGCAGATGATTAGAAGCTTGACCACACTAGCTCCCTATTGTGACTTGCATACATGCCCCAACTTTTGCTTGGAAAAGTTGGGGACTCCCTTTTCTTTTCCTTCTTTTTATTTCCTTTGTCTCTATTAGATCCGGAACCAAAACAAGAACCTTTCCAAGGTTCCTATTCCTGGTCCAGTCTTGATCCCAATTCCCCGCTTCACCTTTGAGTATCGTTAGGGTCTCGTCTCATCTCGTCCCTGTCTGGTTCTCTGTCTCATCCTTTTCGTCTCGTTTCATCGTTTGTTTGTCTAGCATTGTTCATTTGTTTTCGTCTCCTTCATTTATCTGCATCTGGTTTTGCGTTGTTCATTTTGTTCTTTCATTTTTTGTTCTTTGTGTCATCATTTTTATGTTTTAGTTGTGAAAAAAAAATGAAAATACAAAAAAAGATTAGAAAAATTTGAAAAAAAAAGATTAAAACATTTAAAAAACACAAAAAATTGCAAAATATGAAAATTTAAATATATATAATCTTTATTGTTAAATTTTCTTATTTTGAAAATCTAAATAAGATAAATCTTTTATTATTTAAAAAAGATTTATAAAGTTTAAATATGAAAAATAATAATAATAATGATAAGAATTATAAATATTTAAAAAAAGTTTTAAATAAGCAAATTAAAATAAATTTATTTTAAAATTTAAATAATATAATTCTTTTATGAGATTTATATTATTTAAATTTGAAAAATAAATAAATCTTTAAAAGAGAAAATCATTATAAAAATCATAACAGGGATAAAAAGATAAAAGGAAAATAAGTAAAGAAGTTAAAAGGGAGAAGAGGGGAGGCGGGAGGGGGTCGGGTTCAAACAAGACAAAAATGTTTAATAATCTAATCCTTTTCCTACTCCTGACCCCACCTTTATTAAAGGTTTAGTTTAAGTTAATTTCAGAACCAGAACTATAAGGGAACCAGGCGCACAAAATTTTTCATATCTGTAAATCGTTCTGCTCCCACCTCTACATGAGAAGGCATGTGAATTATTTTATGGATTGCCTCAAAGACTTGTCATCTCACAAAACACATTACTGTGGGGGAATACACAAAGTATTTGGTCCTAGAAATGAACCTGGCCCCAACCCTGCCTTCAGAACCAGAGCAAGATTAGAAACTTACCCCAAAACAAGAAAAATGGCTCACATCTAGAATTGGTTCCAATTTCACATAGAAATGGCTCTATCCCGCTTCTGGTTTTGAACCCGCACTGGAAAAAATGGATGTCATACGCTATGGTTACAACCATCTAGGTAAATACACCTACTATTTTAAAAAATTCCCAAAAGAAATGTAATTTCATGGAATGCTATGATTGCAAAAATGCATACAATGGTACAGTTAAAATTTTTCGAGTAGACATGCGTGCAACATCTGGAGGCATAGACAAGCCAAATAAATTGATCGACAAATTGCTTCATAGATAAAATCATCTCATGGAGTGTAATGTTTGCAAAATAAAAGTGAAAAGAAACATAAGGCGCATGGGAACCATTTGAGAGAAAGCACAAATAAATCACGTCATGGAATGCCTTGATTGCAAAGAATACATGCAAGTCTGGAGACTTGCATAGGAGAGGACAAGTGAATTGTTCGACAAAATGCCTTAAAAGAGATTCAATCTCATGGAATGCAGTGATTGTAGAATATACACAAAGTGGAAGCAAGGAGAGGATGAGTGAACTGATCGAGAGAATGCCTCAATAGAAATGTCATCTCATCGGGTGTAATAATAGCAGAAAGTGCACAAACCAAATTTGTTGGAAGGCTTTAGAAACCTTGATGCAAATACAATTGGTAGATGTAAAGCCAAATCCCTCGAACTTTACTAGCATTCTTCCTACCTGCATTAGCATAGAGGTTTTGGTCTAATGATTAATTGTAATTGCCCTGGCAGACGCACAAAATGATGGTGCAATGGGATGTCATGATGGGTATGCACAAAATAGATATTTTGAAAGGCTTTGGCACATTTTGAGCAAATGCCTTTGGCAGAAATTTACGCAATAAATGGTCTCAGGAATATCATCGCCCCATATGAAGGTGTTGTTTGCATAATGCCTCAAAGAGGCGTGGTGACATGGCTTGGAGTAAAATGGAGTGCAAGAATAGATAGCGTGTGGAACGTTTGACTAGAGGCCTCTTAAAATGTGATCTATGGAAATGGATTGATTGCAGGGCATGCATGCAAAGATGTGGAAGCAGAGGTGCAAGAATGTGAGGTGTTTGGCATAATTGCTGGAAAAAAATGCATTCTAATGGGAACATTGGTTGCAGGATATGCACAAAAGGCATGATCATAAGGGCGACAGGGGGATTGTTTGACTGAATACCTCAGGGAAGGGTGCCTCAAGAATTGGTCTCATGTTACCCAACGATTGCAAGTTGAATGAAACAAATGTGTAGAGAATAGATTTTGCAAGAGGCGGTTTCATTTCTCCAAAGGATTTTGTTAAATGTTGCATTCACAAACCACCCTTGTGAGCATGCATCGAATATAGAGGAGTAGGAACGTGAACTATTTGACACAATTCCTTTGAGGCGTTGTCCCTTGGAATAATGATTGCAGGTTATGAACTAGAATAAATCAATCTGTTAAATGGTTTAAAGATAACCTTAGAAACTTCCCAATAAATACTATTTGCAAATTCCAAAAGCTAAGATCCTGTTAGCTTTAGCCTCTCCATGCATAGCCAATGATAAAATGTGATCATACAAGGCATGTGAATTGTTTAACTCAATGCCTCAACAAAGGAGGGCAGGGTAAATAGTTAGCAAAATGCCTTAGGGAAGTGAAATCGGTTTGTATGCTATAAAATGTGGTTGTGAATGCTATGTAGATCATGAATGTGAAATGTGAAGGCATACACAAGACATAAATTAATTGACCAACCCTTAAAGAAATATGATCTTTTGAATACAAATTTTTCAGGATGAAGAGAATAAATTCAATAAGATTATGATTTAATTATTTTTATTAATTAAATTATATTTATATTGTTGTTATGGAGTTTATTAAATTGGTCAATTAATGATGTTCTTACTTGATTTACAGGTACCTTATGATTCAGGAACAGGAAGAAATGGGATTTTACATCCACACAAGGCATCAACTTGATGTTATTTTATTTTAAAATAACATTAATTAAAAGGGGATTTATTATGTTTATTATTTCAATTATTCAATTTAAAGTTTATTTACAGTTAGTTGAAGTAATTTGAAATTAATTAACTATTATAATTAATTGTTAATTGATTAATTTTATGAATTAATTAATTGTGTTTGATGTCTTACAGATACTTGGAAAATGCAAATGATAATGATTTGCAAAATTCACGTGCAAAGGGGAATTTTCTGAAGGGATCATCAAATTAAAGTAAGCTGAAAGTGTGGTGGGCTAGTTTAGTGTGATCTCTAAGAAAGGATGTAGATTTATATAATGCAAAAGGAGAACTTAGAGTTGTAACTAAAGGTTGCAATTGTTAACTGAAGCTAGACTGGAGGATGGAATTGAGAATTGTTAATGAATAACTAAGGATGCAGATTCATATAATGCAAAAGGAGAACTTAGAGTTGTAACTAAAGGTTGCAATTGTTAACTGAAGCTAGACTGGAGGATGGAATTGAGAATTGTGAATGAATAACTGTGTATTGATTACAGGTTGATTTGTTTTGCAGTTCTAGTTTAGGAATTCCTTGGAAGGTAACAAGTCTGATTAGCTGAATGAATCAACATTCTTCTTTCTCTTGCATCCCTAATCTATTTTTTTCCTTTTCTTTATAGCCCCCTGTTAGAGTAGGTTTAAATAAGAATTTGATCTTACATTAATCAAAAGCTCAATAACCAGTAGGCAACTTGAACATTACAATTACATTGACCATTGAGCAATATCAACATAGTTGAGAACCAACTACCAGGACCTTGGGATTTATATTACTATATGTTATCTTTCTTTTTCAGGAGAAATAGAATAGAGATATTCTATTTAAATGTTGTTGTGCAATTTTGACCATCAACAGGACTGGCACTAGAAGGAGGGACTTTGAGCAATTTTGGATTATTGTGAGTTGGAGTGGGTTAGATCTTGTAAAACCCAGCTTCGATGGGCAGCCCTTTGTGTATACCTGGATATATTCATGAAATCCCTAGTCACATGTATGATAGGATTCCTTTATTTTTCCCTGACAGTGGACAAAATGCTTCTAAACATGCTAATATTTGTAGGGATTTAGCCATTTTTCTCCAGATTTAGCATGAGGATATCATATGTCAGTTATTCATCAAAACACTTCAAGGTACATCGTGGCAATGGTATGTTAATCTGCCACAAGATTCTATTTTTTTATGGAAAGAATTAAAAATCTTGTTCTTAGATCAATTTGATCCTTATACGCATATGCAAAACCCATCAATTCAATTTGCAGCCATGAAAAGATTACCACGTGAATCAATTATGCACTTCAATCATAGATTCCTTCTTATGTTTAAGCGAGTTATAGATTCAGATCTAATAATTAATGATCATGTGGTAAGAGAACATTATTATTGGGGTTTGCATAATTTATTGGTAGCAAGAATTAAATGTTGTGGTAAAGTTATCACTATATGGGATGAATTTAACAAAGCTCTCTTGCTCGCATAATCTGGACAAGACATTAGAAACATGCCTAATCAAAGTAAGAAATATAACGATCTTGTACTCGAAAACTACCACCCTTCACATCTTTGCACTGGTTTATCCACCATGCCTAACCACATGAAAAATCAATCTTTGCAAAAGCCAACGACACAGGTAAGTATTCCACTTGTTGATAAAGTTGTGACAATATCCACTCTTTTTGGTCATACCCCAACACATAATCCATTACATCACAATGAAATTGCAAGCGAGAGATTTGATGAGCAAATACATCATTTTGATGTTCTGTTTGAAAAAGAACATAAAACGGATATAAATTCAGAGCATAATGGAAATCTCAGGTTAGAATCTAGTTTCATTGGAAATATTAATACTAATGATAGTATTGAAAGGGATGAGATATTAACACAAGATTATTGTCATGAAAAATTAGCAACCAAAGAATCCCCTTGCAACGCTTTGAATACTTCTTCTGAGCAAGATGAACAACAAGATGAGGGATGGAAAAAGGAGCATGGTTCATGTTGGATAGATATCCCACGTGTGCAAAATTGAATAAGGGAAAAGTTAGAAGAATTAGGAGATCTGAAACTATCAGAACTTGTTACGCCAATTGGATGTAGGATACACTGAACAATCAACATTCCCAGATGGATTGCCATGTTTTCTTGGGTAGGATGGACTTATATTTCAAACAACTAATCACGGTTGAAGGAATACTTATGGAAGATCCTTGGAGTACGTATCCTGTCGATCAGGGAAATGAAATAGTTAGCATACATGAAAATGATAATGACTCCATTCAAAATGATGAGAGTAACTATAAGAACATGTTGAGCTCTTCCCTATCATTTGATGAACTTGATCCTTGCAGCAAGATGGATTCAACAACCATTGAAGCTTCTCTACCTTGTGTAGATCCGCTTGATGTGGAAAACGAGTTTATCAATGCATTCATAGGTTCTTTCATGATGATCATCAAGGGAGAAACATCTTTTGATGAGTTATCACAGGAAAATGACTCTGCTGATTTGAATAATGAACACATAGAAACTGAGAACAACATGACTACGAATGAGGCTGCAAATGGATCTCATGGTGAAGGACACAAAGTTGAGTGTCAAATTGATCCGTCAAGGTAGGGAGAAAAAATGGATATTTAAGATATTCAAAGGCTTCCTGATAATCATTCAGATCAGACTTACCCTTGTCAGGAAAATAAATTGGATCTCAATGCTAATCAAGATACTAACATTGATGAAATTAGTGGTTGGTTGCAGCAAGGAGTGAATGAATGACGACTCCAAAGAATATCAAGAAAGTGACCAAGAGGTTGTCTTAGAAGTTGAATCCTTTCAACATGATGAAGAGAATGAAATGAGGGAGTGTTTTCTTGGTTTTGATTCTATTTATTCAACTATGATGTTCAAAGAAAGTCCTTGCTTACCATGCACTAATGAATTTGATCTTAATAGTGATGAGCTTGACATTGACTTGCACATTCTAATTCACGATAGGTAGAAACATGAATTGAATAAATGTTTTCCTAAATTTGATTCTATTTATTCAAATGAGTTGTTCGAAGACAATACTTGTTCACCCTATATTAGTATTTCTGACATCAATGGTGATGAGTTGGATGTTGATTTTCAAACTCTTTTGGGTGACAAGTTTGAAGAGAGTGCTAATAGTGATGCTTCAATTTAGGAGGTAGGTTTGTGAAGCTTGCAAGTTGACAACACGAGTGATTTGTTGCTTAGTCCTCCTGAGGAGACCCAAATAATTTGTGACACTGTTCCCAAGATGAAAGCAAAAATGTTGGCACATGATTGTTCTAGTTGCATAATGAACCTTGTTGTAGGTGATCCATGTGAGATTCATCATTTTGGTTTCCCTTATGAGGTAAGTGGTTCTAATTTCTTGTTGTTCGGAAAGATTGCCAGGTCAGGTAGAGAAAATATTAAGCAAATTGATTTTAAGGTTGAGGAAGCCGATCCTTTAATTGATGTTGTATGTACTTTAGGAAGCATGATTGAGATTGATAATCTCTATGAAGTCAAATACAATAGTTTGTTGTTCGAGCCTAGTATTGATTGTCATAGGGATATGCATGAAAATTTTGAACAAAGTCTAGATGTCTTGAATGCTAATGATATATCGCTAATAGATGTTCTTTATGTTGGCATGCATGATTTAGAGTGAAGTGAAGTTGTATTCCATGAGCTGAGACCTCGTGAAGAAGAGATCATACAACATGAGCATTCCACATCAACTGAAGGTCTTCTAAATCAGGTGGTGTCTTTTCATTACCCTTTGTCCTTTAATGATTTTTAGTTTGATTATTACGTTGGGGAGAATAAAATGTGTTTGTGGGTAAATCATGACAAGGATGAGAACCCACAACTGTTAATATTTTGAACTTTATATCCTCAGAATGAATTCATTGCACATAAACTTTACATTTCTAAGTATAAAGACAAATTTGCTAGGTTTAGAACTGTACCTAGTAAGTTAACGCTTCTGCACATAATGAAAAATCAGTCAAGTCAATGTACAAAATTTTATAGTTTTATGTTTGTAGAGTTTAGTTTTGGAGTTAGTTTAGGATTAGGATTGGTTAGTGTTAGTTTTTTTTGGATTAGTTAGTTTTCTTTTTGTTTTGGTTTTTGTTGTTTGTTTTGGTTTGTTTTCTTTTGTTTTGTTGTTTCCTCTTATGTTTGTTTTGTTTTTGGGTTTGTTTGTTTCTCTTTTATTTTTGGTTTTTTGTTGTTTATTTATTGTTCTCATTTTCTATTTTCATTTTGCTGGTTAGTTGTGTTTGTCTATGCGTTCTTTTCTTCTGCTCTTCTCTTCTTCTCTGTTTCTTTTCTTTCTTCTTGGGGTTCCTCTTACTAACAGTGGAAGCTGAGTTATTGTATGCAAGTTATGCTAAAAGGTGAATCTGTTGAGAGTTTATTGTTGGTATTTTCAAACACTTGATCAGATAGTTACTTTGAAAACTTTGATTTACCTTCATCAATTCCAAACTGGGGAATGTTAGCGTGAATTAGGACTTGGTACACTATGCAATTTTGAGGAGTTGTTGAAAGTCTATCACAATCTGCACACCTTAAGAAATCCATCTATTAGTTTACATCGGGTGGGGTAGCTCTATTCCAAGTGAAAAATCTAAAGGGTTACATTTCTTTCACGATGTCCACTATGGTTCTCAACCCACTACTTAAGCTTCATTGCTTAAGGATTGACGGAAAACTAAAAATTATACTTGAAAAGAATCAACAACTGAGAAAAAGAAGAAATAAAAGAAATCTGAAAATGAAAGCAATCAGCAAGGGTGACTTGAGTATCTCTATTGGGGCTATAGACACCTGGCTGGTAGTAGAGTGATGCTTAGAAAGAACTAGAGGTATCTCTGTCGAGGCTATAGATGCCTGTCTAGCAGCAGAGCTATGCCCAGGATATCATTGCATGTTAGAAATGTAACTCACAACTACGTAGCTTGGGTAGAGTTTGCTCCACTTTGATCACAACAACGCTTATGGAGGGGAATGAATCATTTGCACACACAAACAAGTTTCAGTTTCATCTCAGATCTCAATCGTGTCCTAGTTTGATTGTGTTTGCACTTCTTAGATTGCCTTGAATGAATGTAAACCAAAGATTTTGGGTATTTGGAGGGTTACGTGTTTTAAAATGCTTAGAGAATTTTCCTAGCCGAGTCACCATTTGTTATGCCTTGCATACATGCCCCAACTTTTGTTTGGAAAAGTTGGGGACCCCCTTTTCTTTTCCTTCTTTTTTCGTTTTCTTTGTCTCTGTCGGATTTGGAACCAAAACATGAACCTTTCCAAGGTTCCTATTCCTGGTCCTGGCCCGATCCCGGTTCCCCGCTTCACCTTTGGGTATCGTTTGAGTGTTGTCTCGTCTCGTCCCATCTTGTCCTTGTCTGGTTCTTTGTCTCATCCTTTTCATCTCATTTCATTGTTTGTTTGTATGGTGTTGTTCGTTTGTTTTCATCTCCCTCATTTCTCAGCATCTGGTTTTGTGTTGTTCGTTTTTTTCTTTCATTTTTTTTTCTCTATGTAGTCATTTTTGTGTTTTAGTTGTGAAAAAAAAATGAAAATACAAAAAAAGATTAGAAAAATTTGAAAAAAAAAGATTAAAACATTTAAAAAACACAAAAAATTGCAAAATATGAAAATTTAAATATATATAATCTTTATTGTTAAATTTTCTTATTTTGAAAATCTAAATAAGATAAATCTTTTATTATTTAAAAAAGATTTATAAAGTTTAAATATGAAAAATAATAATAATAATGATAAGAATTATAAATATTTAAAAAAAGTTTTAAATAAGCAAATTAAAATAAATTTATTTTAAAATTTAAATAATATAATTCTTTTATGAGATTTATATTATTTAAATTTGAAAAATAAATAAATCTTTAAAAGAGAAAATCATCATAAAAATCATAAAAGAGGTAAAAAGATAAAAGGAAGATAAGTAAAGAAGTTAAAAGAGAGAAGAGGGAAGGCGGGAGGGGGTCGGGTCCAAACAAGACAAACATGTTTAATAATCTAATACTTTTCCTACTCCTGACCCCACCTTTATTAAAGGTTTAATTTAAGTTAATTTTGGAACTGGAACCATATAGGAACTAGGTGCACAAAAGTTTTCATATATGTAAATCATTATGCTCCCGCCTCTACATGAGAAGGCAAGTGAATTATTTTACAGATCAGCTCAAAGACTTGTCATCTCACGAAATGCATTACTGCGGGGGAATATGCAAAGTGTTTGGTGCTAGAAATGAACCCGGCCCTGACCCCACCTTCAGAACTAGAGCGAGATTAGAAACTTACCCCAAAACAAGAAAAATGGCTCACATCCGGAATTGGTTTTGATTTCGCATAGAAATGGCTCTGCCCCTCTTCTAGTTATGAACCCGCACTGGACAAAATGGATGTCATACGCTATGGTTGTAGTCGTCTGGGTAAATACACCTACTGTTTTATAAAATGCCCCAAAGAAATGTGATTTCATGCAATGCAATGATTACAGAAATGCACATAATGGTACAATTGAAATTTCTCGAGCAGACATGCGTGCAAAATCTGGAGGCATAGACAAGCCACATAAATTGATCGACAGATTGCTTCATAGATAAACTCATCTCATGGAGTGTAATGTTTGTAGAATAAAAGTGAAAAGAAAGATAAGGCACATGGGAACTGTTTGAGAGAAAGCATTAAGAAATCTCGTCATGGAATGCCTTGATTGCAAAGAGTACATGCAAGTCTGGAGACTTGCGCAGGAGAGGACGAGTGAACTATTCGACATAATGCCTTAAAAGATATTCCATCTCATGGAACACAGTGATTGCAGAATATACACAAAGTGGAAGCAGGTAGAGTGTTAGGATTTAGGTGTCATCAACCTTGTAAATCATTTAATTTATTATTCTCCTAAAGTGTTTTGTACATTTACCCATAAGAGGTGAAACTGTTTAACCAACAATAGTGAAAGAGACAATGTAAATGCAGTGTTACTGTTACCATTTGTCCTTTTGCAAAAGGACAAAATAGCTAGGCGTCCCACTTTGGAATCTTCTAAAATAAGGTTGTTGGGTCAAAATAGGGTGTTGTAAGAGCATCTATGACATGCATGACAGTTGTCATAAGATGCCATGACAGTATGACAAATTCCTATGACAGAATATGCTAGTTTTGGACCCCAAGCACCCATGCATGAAAGATGCCTTATGACAGTTGTAAGAGCATTTGTAAGAGGCTATTTTTGGTATTTTTTTACCATTTAAAGGAGGGAGGCGTGGGTTTTTCTAGGTGGTATTGCTGCCTATTGTTTGGTGAAACCATGGTGGTTTTCATCCTCACAAATCTCTATAAATTTGGTCCTTCAGCTAGAGTTATTCAATTCAATTTTGCAGGGTAACAGGGTGTTGTTGGATTTACAGGGAATGATAAGAGAAGTCTATTGCTGCATGTAATATTGGATATTATTAGTAATATACTTGCCTCTCTTTCGGTGGTGAAGTTGTTTTCCCTTCGGGGTTTCTCCACGTAAATTTGTTGTTGCATGTGTTATGATTTTTCTATCTCTCTCTCTCATTCTTTCTTCACACTAAGGCTAAGGTTAATCTACATATTTCAGATTTGCATTCACTCATTTAAGTTCATATTGCAAGCTTTCTTCACCTTGATTATCAACAGAGAGGATGAGTGAACTGATTGAGAGAATGCCTTAATATAAATGTCATCTCATCGAGTGCAATAATAGGAGAAAGTGCACAAACCAAATTTGTTGGAAGGCTTTAGAAACTTTGATGCAAATGCAATTGGTAGATGTAAAGCCAAATCCCTTGACCTCTGCCAACATTCTTCCTGCCCACATTAGCATAGAGGTTTTGGTCTAATGATTAATTATAACTGCCCTGGCAAGCGCACAAAATGATGGTGCAATGGGATGTCATGATGGGTATGCACAAAATAGATATTTTGAAAGGCTTTGGCACATTCTGAGCAAATTCCTTTGGCAATAATTTGTGTAGTAAATGATCTCAGGAATATCATCGCCCCATATGAAGGTGGTGTTTGCAGAATGCCTCAAAGAGGCATGGCGACATGGCTTGGAGTAAAATGGAGTGCAAGAATAGATAGCACGTGGAGCATTTGACCAGAGGCCTCTTAAAATGTGATCTATGGAAATGCATTGATTGCAAGGCACACATGCGAAGATGTGGAAGCAGAGGCATGGGAATGTGAGGTGTTTGGCAGAATTCCTGGCAGAAATGTGTTCTAATGGGAACGTTGGTTGTAGGATATGCACAAAAGGCATGATCATAAGGGCAACAAGGGGGATTGTTTGACCGAATACCTCAAGGAAGGGCACCTCAAGAAGTGGTCTCATGTTACCCAACGATTGAAAGTTGAATGAAACAAATGTGTAGAGAATAGATTTTGCAAGAGGCGGTTTCATTTCTCCAAAGGATTTTGTTAAATGTTGCACTCACAAACTACCCTTGTGAGCATACACCAAATATAGAGGAGTAGGCACGTGAACTATTTGACACAATGCATTTGAGGCATTGTCCCTTGGAATGTTGATTGCAGGTTATGAACCATAATAAATCAATCCATTAAATCATTTAAAGATACCCTCAGAAACTTCCCAACAAATGCTATTTGCAAATTCCAAAAGCTAAGATCCGCTAGCTTTAGCCTCTCCATGCCCAACCAATGATAAAATGTGAACATACAAGGTGTGTGAATTATTTAACTCAATGCTTCAACAGAGCAGGACAGGGTAAACAATTAGCAGAATGCCTTAGGGAAGTGGAATCGGTTTGTATGCAACAAAATGTGGTTGCAAATGCTATGTAGATCATGAATGTGAAATATGAAGGCATACACAAGACATAAATTAATTGACCAATCCTTAAAGAAATATGATCTTTTTAATAGAACTTTTGCAAGTTGAAGAGAATAAATTCAATAAGATTATGATTTAATTAATTTAATTAATTAAATTATATTTATATTGTTGTTATGGAGTTTATTAAATTGGTCAATTAATGATGTTCTTACTTGATTTACAGGTACCTTCTGATTGAGGAACGTGAAGAAATGGGATTTTACATCCACACAAGGCATCAACTTGAAGTTATTTTATTTTAAAATAACATTAATTAAAGGGGATTTATTATGTTTATTATTTCAATTAGTCAATTTAAAGTTTATTTACAGTTAATTGAAGTAATTTGAAATTAATTAACTATTATAATTAATTTTTAATTGATTAATTTTATGAATTAATTAAATTTGCTTGATGTCTTAGAGATACTTTGAAAATGCAAATGATAATGATTTGCAAAATTCACGTGCAAAGGGGAATTTTCTGAAGGGATCATCAAACTGAAGTAAGCTGAAAGTGTGGTGGGCCAATTTAGTGTGATCTCCAAGAAATGATGCAAATTTATATAATGCAAAATGAGAACTTAGAGTTGAAACTAAAGGTTGCAATTGTTAATTGAAGCCAAACTAGAGGATGGAATTGAGAACTGAAATCAAGTAAAGTCAAACTGGAGCTTAAACATGAAGTCATCTTTATGGATTAGCTATTTGCACACAAAAGCTACAGTTTTTGATGTTTTAGTTTTGAGCATAAATTATGTAAATGATTGAGCTATTAATTATCAAATCTGCTCACTTTGTAAGAGTGAGACACTTAGGAAAATAACTTAGAAGGTTTTACAACTTAGCTGATTATTGTTTTACAGTAGGATAGGTGATGCATTTTTCTACAATTCTTAGTTTAGATGGAGGTAATTTGAAGATATGGGTTTCTGTACACTAGTGATCTTGCCAGATTTGTGAATGTTGCTTATCTATTTCATTGATAGTAGAAGTAGCCAGACTTAAACTTGCTTTAGGTTATGCTCTGGAATGATGTTTGTTTTATTAATGATTTGATTTGGAAAGCTTTCAAGGAATGGAGTTCTGTCTTTTGTTTTTTTGAATTATGATTTGCAATCTTCCATTAATATTTGCACTATGAATAAATAACTGTGTATTGATTACAGGTTGATTTGTTTTGTAGTTCTAGTTTAGGAATTCCTTGGAAGGTAGTAGGTCTGATTAGTTGAATGAATCAACATTCTTCTTTCTCTTGCATCCCTAATCTATCTTTTTCCTTTTCTTTATACCCCATGTTAGAGTAGGTTTAAATAAGAATTTGATCTTACAACAATCAAAATCTCAATAACTAGCAGGCCCCTTGAACATTACAATTACATTGACCATTGAGCAATATTAGCACAATTGAGAACCAACTACCAAGACATTGGGAGTTAGATTACTATATGTTGTCTTTTTTTTCAGGAGAAATAGAATAGAGATATTATGTTTAAATGTTGTTGTGCTATTTTGACCATCAACACTCCCCTCCACAACACTCACTTCTATGGGTCAGCCAAGCTTTGATTTCTCATGAATCTCCCATGACAAACTCTTCATCTCTACTAACAACTGCAAATATGTGGGATGGCTTCAGAGGTCTGAACTCCTAACATTGACATATATTAAGGATTTTTGGCTTCTACACAAAGGTTCATAACAAGGGCATCTAGTTTAGGGGGTGCAATGATAAAATCCTTGTGAGAGGTCTCCCAACCCTTAGAAAAAGGGCTTTACACATCATAAAGATATTGGGGGAGAGCTATCATGTACCGCTTCCCATTATTTACGATGTTTATCACAATCACAAATTTATATAGCAGTTCGAAAGAGCTCAGCTTATGCTCTTTACCGCTTGGGTTGTTCCCTCGGGGTGAGTAATTTTTCCCACCAAGGCAGGCCCTTTAAAGGTGAACAATAGCGAGTAAGTACGTCCATATTTTAATCATCTTTGCTTGCATGCACAAAGAGAGAACACATGCTATTCCTTTTCTCACACTAGCATGGTTGTTGAATTTTAAACCCAAATTGAAAGATGTGGGTGATTTTGCAAAGTGTTAGAGAATGTTTCTGTTTCTCAAGATCACCAAACGGCATGAGAGAATTGCATATACATTCACTAGCAAAGTTGAAAATCACAAAACAAAGCAAATAGTTGTTAATTTTATCCTTCAAAGCAATAATGGGTTAATTTCAAGCACCAATTGAAAGATGAGTTTTCCTTGTTCAATTTTAAGCCCAATTGAAAGATGTGATGTGAGGGTTCAATTTTATCCAACTTTGAATGTTCATTTTAAACCCAATTGAAATCTAGTGTGTTGCCTACAACTGAAAGTAAAAAAGCATGAAAGTGGGTTATAATTTCCACAAAGCGTTAAATGCTTGTTACAATTATAGAATGTTAAGATAGAAGAGAAGTTCTTCAATTTGACTCCATGCCTTTAAACCCTGCAAAACCCTGTTAGTCTAACAACGAAAACACAGTCAAACATTCATCAGTGATTAGATAATCCAAAGAAATTAAGTCACATGTTGAAAAAACTAACATAAATTTTCTTACCTTGGTTGAGCGTCGAACACAATAGTGTTACAGTTTGTGATTTGAGCATCACTCTGCAACAAAACTAGTGAGCACGATTGTGTCGCTATTTTGATGGGCATTGCCACTAACGAATGCGTCACTGTTTGGAATTTGAAAGCATCGGTCTGGTGAGTTTGAGTGTCACCATTTGTGTTTCACGATATCTTCAAATTAAATACGTGTCGCTATATTTAAATCGGCATCAGTAGATTAAATACGTGTCACTGTTTCAAATTGCCTGAGCGTCCCTATATGGCAACACTATTCAAATAGCATCGCTATTTGTGGTTTGAGCATCACTACAACCTACAAAATAGCATGAACATAGAATTCAAGCTAAAAAATAGTTAAATGATCGGTATGCCCTCCTTCTAGCGCCAAAATGTCAATGTGAGAATATCGGTATTGGTTGAATTACACTTGATCCATGAAGAATCAAAGAATAACAAAGCCACTAATACTCGAATCTCAACAAGATCAATCAAATGAATGAAACTAAGCATTTTATCAAAACCTAACATACTAAATTATGAAAGCTTTCAAAAAATTTATTCTAATCCATCTAAAACTTATCCTATTGTGGAATTGGTGTAGTGTTGATGTGGAATGACGACCCTTTCCCAATCCTATGATTAGTGAGCCTGTTTCAATTGATTCTATGGAAGAGAATTGATGAAACCATAGTGATTGATTTATGAAAACCTAGATTATTCTAAAATGAACATGATGCAAGCTAAGTTACCATGATTTTATGCTATAAATGATATAATTGTGCTATTGCTAAGCTAATCTAAACTAAAATGATGCTAAAAGATGAAAACCCTAATTTATTTACAAACTAAGATGGATGCATGGAAGCCATTAATGGATGCTCTAAGTTATTATGCATTGATAATAAACTAAAACAAGCTAAATAGTGAGTAAAAGATGAGTGAGTATGTGAGTGAATTTAACAACATAAGTTTGCAATAAAAGATGGATCCATTTGTCTCCAAATAGTGATCTATTTATAGGAGAGAAAATGAGGAATGGATGGTTGAGATCAAAAAGCTTAATCAACGGCTCAAGATGAAGGGGATGAGAGGCATGGATCATGGATTTTCATCAATAGATGGGAATGCATGATGAAAGTTAATCAAAGGCTCACACTTGCCTCAAAAAAACACACTTTTGACCTGCTCACATAGGTCAAAGGTAACTTGCTTAAGAGGTTGAAGGGTTTAGCTTGTCCAAGAAGCCAAGTGAGTTGATTGAAGGAGAGAGAATATTCCTTTAGGGTGAGGAAAAAAGGTATTTTACAAATTAAAACAAAGTTTTAATTGTGCAAAAAGGATAAAGAGTATTCCATGGGAATATTCCCTTTGATTAGAGGAAAATTAATTTAATTGCTAATTAAACAAGGTTTAATTTATGCAATTAGGGAATTAGAAGAATTAAGAGATATTTTTTAAATTAAATAACTTAGGGTTATTTAATTAAATAAGATGACTTAGGAGATTAAATTAAATATTTTGATGTATTTTAATTTAATGAGATGAAGTGTTAGTATGAAAAGAGATGAATTAACCAGATTTAATTAATTAGGCTAAATAGATGAAAATGGTGCAATTAATTAATTAGCTAGGCTAGTTGAATTAATTAAGCGAAAAGAGGACGGATTAAAGAGGAAATGATGTTAATAAATCTGATTTAAGTGTATGACATCGATTAGGACATTTTTTCAGTGTCTACAAAATCAGAAAACAATTGTTTCCATGGGACGTCAACTTTCATATTAAATATTTATCTAAAATGGAAAAAAAATTATACCATCTTGAAATAGATTCTTTTATCTAATGCATCATATTTTTTTAATAATTTTTAGTATTTTTTTTCCATTTTAGATAAATATGATGCACTAGATAAAAATACTTTCAA
Source organism: Sequoia sempervirens (assembly GCA_007258455.2). NCBI lineage: Eukaryota > Viridiplantae > Streptophyta > Pinopsida > Cupressales > Cupressaceae > Sequoia > Sequoia sempervirens. The sequence goes on along the minus strand of VDFB02058242.1, from coordinate 675,672,828 downwards.
CAAAAAATGATTTTTAATTACAAATACTTAAATTTAGTTGTGTTGATAAATTGGTTGAAAGTGACACAACTTTGTGCTTTTACCCATAGGTATATCAAAAAATGCGAACAAATGCAGACCAACTTACTAGAGGGCATTGGGTGCTGATACTACCAGTAAAAACACTTAGCTAAAACTCCTTATGCAAAATACTTTTCTATAGACATTTGTCATTCATCATGTGGTGTTAAAGTGGTGTTGACATCAATGAGAACTCATTAATGACAACCTTCTTCATTCTTTCAACAATCTCCCCCTTTGTCATTGATGGCAACATGTGCCAAATAAAAAATGTCTCTCCAAATATCTCTCCAACTATCTCTCCCACTTTGACATCAAGAGCAAAGGGTGTAGACCAACACACACATATATACAAATTGAACGAGCTCCCCCTTAGGAAGCTAAGCAAAAACTCCTAATATGTTTGCATATGTACAATAAAATATTAAAACATAAAAATTGAAAATGTGCATAAAAATAGAAATTGTCAACTCGAAGATGTTGACACTTGAAGCTTCTAGAGAATAGCTTTCTAAGTAGATTTTCCTTCTTCCCAACTCTTCTTCACTATTGCAAGCATTCTATGTAGAGACTCAAGATCTATTAATGTCTCTTCTCCTTCTTATATAGTATCAGGTGTAACATTGATCTTTGAAACTCTATCAGAACTGGCAAGGGAATTTGAAACTGATTTGTGCTCTATTTTTACCAAATCCCTTAACTTCACCGGTTACTTGATCACCTCTTCCTTCTAACTCTATAAAGAGAAAAAAAATTCATGTAGGTCCACTATAGTAGTCCAATATTTTTGTCTCTATCTATTGTTGGATCATAGGCTTTTGATACATTAGCTATTTGAGACTCAATCGAGTCCATATCAACTTTTGTTCCTTGAGTGGCATCTGGCCACTTTATGCAACATGAAAACAGTGCTTTTTCACTTTCCTTACAAGCTAGCACTTCCTTCAAGCATTCTCCAAATTTTGTATGTGTAGATGCACATTCTTCTATAATATCCATTATCTTCTTTCCTGCAATCCTTGTCTCAACCTCTGTTTCAATTTGTCTTTTAATCTCAAAGGCATATTCCTTAAAGGAATCAAACAACAATTTGAAATTCTCCATCGCAGGCAAAGATGTGTCAACATTAGTACTTGGAATGATCTCTTGCAACACTTTCACTACCTCATCTATCAATTCACTACTCTTCTGATGAGTTTTAATCATTTCTTTTCACGTCGATGCACTAAACACATCACTCAGTTGCAATTTGTGTATAAGAGATATCTTATCCAGATCAACATTACCTTGCTACATGGGCACCTACAACAACTAAGAAGAAACAACTGGTTGAACCTTAAATTGTTTAGAAAGTAATACAAAAGGATTCTCAGAGGAGGATTCGTTGGAGGACTTGGGTAAATCCTTAGACTTCTCAACTTCTTCATTCTTTCTAGTATCAAAATTTTATTCTTCCTCACCAGAAATCTTGTCTTTGTCTTTATCTCCTTCATCCTTGTCCTTCTTTTCTTGTTCATTGTCTTCATTTTTATCTCCTTCTCCTTCATTTTCACCATAATTCACTCCTTCCCAATTCTCTTCATCCTCATGCCTTGACTCATCATGCTTCCCAACTTCATCGGCATTCTTCTCTTTATCCATCGAAAGAACATGCATCTCCAAGTGGCCATGATTTGTAGTCTCTCGAGTTGCCAGAGGGACATATGTATCATCTTTTGCAGTTTCTTCTTTGATCCCAACAACATTCTCATCTTCAATAATTTCTTGCATGTGTTCATATGTATCTAGAGGAATATTATCAAGAATTTTTGATGTATCAATAGCCCCTGTGTCTTTAATTTCTGAGTCTTGATTCTTACTACAAGAGGCAATATAAATCATTCCATATTTTTGAGCTATATCACTAACTTTATCTTCTATCTCCTTTTGTATTTTGTCTATTTAATCCCGATCTCTTCCCATTAGGAGTGTAACCCTTCACTTTGTTCTGAATTCTTCATTAAGCACTTGGGCTAGAGTGGCCTTGTTAGCATTAGATAAGGAGAAACCAATTTTCTCCACAACATTTGTTCTAAGATTCTCTCCATTAATATTTTCCATACATCATTGAGAACTCTCTTCCTAATATTCTCCATATTAGTCTCAATTGTAACAATGAATTTAACAATTGCTTCAACTCACATTTCTCACTTTAATTGCATAAAAGTGAAATGAAATCGACAATAGATGTATATAATCCTTTCTATTTTTCCCTAATCTGTATTTAATTCTCCAAACAATAAAGTTGGTAAAACCTTCTTTGTACAGCAACAAACCTTAAATCACTCCATAAATCTCCACATTTGCATATTTTTCTTTCAGAGTTTTTTTCAATAGATTCGTAACATCCATATCCATCTCATATCTTAGTGCCAAGCGATGGCACTTCATATCGGTAGGGGGTATATAATTTTCAGTTATTTCTCCCCCTAATCCAAGGCCTAGGTTTAATTCTTAGAGGAATTAACTGCACCAGAGGGTGGTACAGATCCATTTGTGATCTTTGATTCTTCCTTGTTCTCAGACTCTTCTTTCTTTCTCCAAATCTTTTCCATTTTCTTATTTACTTCAGTCAAATCGATCTTTTTTAACTGGTTCATTTCTCTTTGTCAGATTATCCTTCAATTTTATGCTTTTGCAAAATCTAGCAATATGTCCAGGTCTATTGCAATTTTTGCATATGATATTTTTCTTAGAATTATTCCTTTCATTCATTATGAATATGCATTGATTAGCCTTATGTGAAAATACATAACATGTATAGTAGTAATCATTAAAAATTGAATCATTCTACCACTATTATATGCATTCATCATTTGACTTATGCATTCGCTTTCTCTTTCCCCAAATCTTTTGCATGTAAAACATTGTCTAGTAAATGATGGAACATTCTGATTCATTTTCCTTCTGCATTCCATTGCTTTATGTCCAAATTTATTGGAAAAATAGAAAATACCATTAAAAGATGGGTACCTTTGAGTATTTGGTTGTCTGATAGGGGGTCTTCTAGCATTTCTTCTTTATTTCTGAAACAAGTCATTGTTTTTCTTGCCTTCAGCTTTCTTTGGTTCTGCATTAGATGTCTGATCTTTTAAGTTTTCTCCTTTTTTCAAGTCCCAAACCTCCTTTATAGACCTGCAATTACTTCATTAAGCATTGTAGAATTTGTTTTGAATTTTTTCTCATGAATTCTTTCCTTTTCTAGATTTGATCTTAGATTTACCATTTCTTTTTCAAGTCTTGTGTGTTCATCAGTCTTGCTTTTTACCATTGCATTCAAACATTTCTCAATTCTTTTCTTTTCTTCCACTTGCACTTTCAGTTCAATGATGTTCTCATTTGCTTGTTTCAATTGTTCATTGACCTCCTTATATCTTTCTTTTAATTTTATGATTTCCTCTCTCAATTTTTTGATGCAGTCATTTACTTCTTTAATATTTTCTTTCATATCTCTATTTTCAACTTCAATCTTGTCTAGGTCTTCAAGAGCAACTTTAAGTTCTCCATATTTTTCAAACATGTAGTCTTCTTCTATGTAACCATTATCAGGAAATACTTCTGGAGCCATGTGTTCAAATTCCAAGATCTTCCCAAAGTGGTCAAGATTCTTCCAAGGAACCAAGCTCTTATACCAATTGTTGAACACACAAAATACTAAGAGTGGGGGGGGGGGTGAATCAGTATTCTACTAAACCATCCAATTATCAACCATCCAATACCCATAACACACACAACAAATGAACACCAGGAGTTTTACGTAGAAAACCCCAAAAGGGAAAAACCATGGTGATCATAAACTCACAATATGTTATAACTAGTTATAAGATATTACAAAAAGACTCACTGCTAGGAGGACTCACTATCCAAGTGAACTTACTATTCATAGATAAAAGAAAGATACAAGAGAAGTGGCTTCACATCCAGAATTTGAACTAAGAGAAATGCATCTAACTTATGTTGAATTTAGTTCCTTTGAAGCTCATTACACATACTGTAATCAACTCAAATTACTAGACTTTGCTCTACTTTATCTTCACACATCATTCACTTAATACCCAACTTATTCATACAATTCTGCAATATTCACATCACTTCTTGCATTCAAATCATATCATTCTCTAATATCTCTCTTTTACAACTCAAGTCAATTGTGTATATATATTAGTCTTCACTGAAAACATCAATTAGGTCGGACTAATTAGATGTAGCCTCAAATTATGCAAAACGTGCCTTGTCGACACCCAATTCAAATCAAAATGCATTCACACTCAAAAAATAAGCAATATAGGTCGACATGGACCTATAACAACTCCTCTTTCCATTCACATCAAGTATTTAATCTTCTCAACAATTCACATACCTTGATTCAACCAAGAATAGCACTAAAAGGAAAAGTACTCCAACTGATTAACACCAAGGAATATACAAACCACAAAATGTCATGCCAACTGAAAGATGCAATGTAATGACACTTGTAAAGAATCTCCCAAAACCCTAATATCTTATACAAATCCATGGAGGAATGCAGACCAGCTAGGTAAGGTCTACTACACAAAAAACTGTGTAAACCATATTTGCCAAAATTTTGTTACTTGCAACTCTCAAACCACCTAACCAAAATAATTGAAAATTTGAACTAATATGCCAAAGATATCTATAATCAACATACTAGAGCTGCATAGGTAAATTAGAAAACACGAAAAAACGCAAACCATCTTACTGGAGGGCATTGGGTGCTGATACTACTGGTAAAAACACTTAGCCAAAAGTCCTTATGCAAAATACTTTTTTGTAGACATTTGCCATTCATCATGTCGTGTTAAAGTGGTGTTGACATCAATGGAAACTCATTAATGACAACCTTCTTCATTCTTTCAACATATTCTTCTTTGATGAAGAATCACACATGGGATTTGATTTCTTTTCATCTAGAGAGAAATATAGTTTAATGCAATTGGGTGTATTGCACCAAGTATGCACCTGATGGTTTTATTGAGTGGTACAAAGTATGTCATTATTGCTAATTTTTTTCATAGGTTGAGGGTATTCACTACTTTGAGACATTTTCCTCTATAGCCAAGATGAACTCTATCCACCTTGTCAATTCTCTTGTTACATTTTAGGGTTGGCCATTTTACTAGATTAATGTGGAGTGTTTTCTTGCATCATCTTCATGAGGAGATCTACATGGATTAGCCTCCAAGATTCATTTAGGATGTTTATCTTGTTTCTAAGCTACAATGTTCTTTGTATGGTATCAAATAAACCCCAAGGGCTTAGTATGAGAATATAAATGGTTTCTTATTTGCATCTAGCTTTACACATTGCAACTTTGACCACATGATGTATATTTAGAGATATGGATATGATATTTTGATACTAGTATTTTACATAAGCAATTTGATTATCACTAGTATCTCCTCCTCCATGCTTCAAGATATATGAAACTCATTTATGGAGAATATTGATATGAAAAAATATTAGGCTTATGCACTTATTTCATGGTCTATAGGTTCTTCAATCTACTAAGGGTATCTACATATATTAGTAGAAGTATGTCATTGATCTCCTTCCTCATTTTAGCATGGATGATTGTAAGCTAGCTCCTACACTATTTTTTGTTATCTATCACATTGATTACCACTTACACAACACCTACTATTGATGCCACTTTATATAGATAGTTTGTGGGAGGTATCTTGTATTTAACACACATGTCTTGATATCACCTTTATTATTGGGCTTGTTTCCTATTTTTCCTATGATCCTCATGAGAATCACTATAAGGAATCCAAACACAATTTGAATATATTTGGGGCACTATAGATTTCAATATTCAATACACACTAGAAGATTCAAATATAGTATACTTTACCAAATCATATTGGGTAGTTGATTTTGACTCATGAAAGTCCACTTATGGGTTTTTGTTTGCCTTGGTTTTGATCTAGTTGCTTAATTTTATAAGAATAAAAAAACTACTACATTATCATCCATTGAGTTGAGTATTAAGGTGTAGTTATTTCCAACTAGGAGGTTTTATGGCTTTGATAGATTATGATAGAGTTTTCTCTACCACCTAATAATCCTACACTTCTTTGATGTGATAACCAGAGTGTCATTCACATTACACAAAAAAATTGAGCATAAAAGGATGAACTACATTGAGATACACATGCATTTCATTTTATGGCTTATCCATGATGGTCATTTATCCTTAGAGTATTTACCTATTGAGGAGTACATTTCAGACATCTTCACTAAACCTTTGGCATTGCCTCATTATCTTTAGTTGCGATAAATTCTTGGGATGAAGTTGTCCTTGGGGGATCTTCTTGAGTCCTCCTTCCTTCACATTTTTATATCTCCTTTTCTTTGGTTGTGAGTGATTTTTTTATTTGTATGTATGGGTACCTCATCAAACCTAGTTGCTAAGCCCCAATACTTCCCTGAGTTGTAGTTAAGGGGGTTGTTGGTGTGAATGTGGTACTTTATCTAACAATTTAGACTTTATGACCTATTCTCACCTTAATCTTAAGCATGCTTAGGTAGCTTTTTGATTTTTTGTATCAATTCATAGGATTAAGACACTTGGCACAATGTTGTGAGTTTTAGGGATTTTTACCTTGCTAATATATCAAAGTTATTTCTTTTAATTATATTATCATTATAGTTTATTTTTTGAGGAAATATATATATTTTTTATTGTAACTCACATTTACGGAAGGTTTCTTTGAATTTTGTTTGATACATTGTTGTATATGTGGATTCACCATTTCTCTAACATTGGGGAACCACTTTATTGCAACCATTATTTAATTTTGTTACCTAAAGGAGGTGATTTTTTGGAGGCCATAAATTTTGTTGAGGGATTTAAAATTTTGTCTTCTTATAGTGGACATAAATCTATTTTTGAGTACTATGTTATGGTATTAGCAGTTTTTCCAATTTAAACTTTTGTCTTCTTATAGTGGACATAAATCTCTTTTTGAGTACTATGTTGTGGTATTAGCAGTTTTTCCAAATTTTGCTAAATTGGATAAAAAATGCTAGTTGGAAGTTGGTTTTAATTTCCTTAGTTTGGAAAGTCATATCTTGTGTCTACAATATCCAATTTTAAACTTATTATAGTGGATGGAGATCATTTTTTGAGCACTTCATGCCGGATCAGGTTTGAAGATGTTATATGATTTATTTTCACTATTTTTGGGTTCCTTTGATAATGGTACTTTATGATTTTTTGGCAAATTGAATCTAGTTGTGATTTGGTGTTTGAATCAAAGAAAATTTATAATTTTTTTAACTTTGGTTGTCCTTACTTAATATTATTATACAATATATATTTTAATTTGTATATGCATTATGAGGTCTACAAGTTGTACAATTTTGTAGGTTGTCTATACTTATAGGTTGCATAGATAACTAGGATGTGGGACATATATGCCCATAAATATTTCAATGTGGATGAAAATTATATTTTCATTATAAGGTAGAGAGATGGTGTTAATTGATACAATTATGTTGTGGGAACTAGACTTACTGAATATATTTTACAAATGTGTGAGGCTTAGTGGGAGTTTGATAAAGGTACATTGTTGGTTGTGATCATGGTTCCATGTACATTTAGATCTTTGGCATGAAATGGTTGTTATATAGGTGTATTATTGTTGGTGATGGATTGATTCTTGATTATAGGTTGTGGTGTATCTTCTTATTTTGGAGATTGTGGTTTTAATTTTCCCTTTGGGAGCTCTTGATATTGTAGTTTATTTCTTTGATTGTGCAAGGGGCATGTACTATCTTCATTCAAGAGATGTTTATTACAATACCATGTGTAGCTCATATCATGTTTCAATGGGAGCTTTGGTATTGATGTGGATTCACCACTTAGTGATGCATAATATTTTACAATGGTTGTTGGTGTTATGGAGGATATTTTACATCATATTTTTTATATGTAGGGAGTTATTTGCCATCTTGAGTTCTACTGACAAATATGTTTATATTTATGTGATTTGGAGATGTTGTCATACTCATACCATGGAGGAATCTTAGAATCCTTGGTTTCTCGGTGTTAGTTATGATTTTTTTAGTTTGATAAATGATCCTTATTTACATGATGGATGTTGTGCCATGGGAGATTCTTGGTAACATGTTAAATTTTTGGCAAGATATAGGTGCTCTTGGGAGAAAATATATTCATTTTATACATATGATCTTTCTTTGACTAGATATAGACCATGCCATCAAGGAGAGTTCCTAATTTTTTATATTGATCATGTAGTTAGAGCTCTGATAGTGATTTAGGATAATATAGTTTGTGAGTGGTGTAATCATTTTTGTTGCGAGCTTCTAGTTATTGTAGTGTTGTATTGGAGTTTAGTTAATCTAAGATGATCAATTGTACACTTGTTTCAAATTTGGGTGAGGTTAGGATGTCCCTTGTTCTTGGAGATTGTGAGTTGATGATGCAAGAGAATTCAAGTCCATAGGTGATCTTGCATCACCCAAAAACATTTTCAATATAATTTTGGTTTTGGTTTCTGTTCATTGTTGTATTTTTGAGCTCAAGCGATGGTGAAGCTATCAATCGACATTATTATCATTGGTTGAAAAAATGTTGCCCAACAATTTTAACTTTGAGAAGGCATTTATTTTGCAATATTTGATGGATTTTTTTTTTATCAGTAAGAGAGATGGATTATATTGATTTCAAAATTCAGAGATAGAGAGTTTGAGCCCTTCCTAGGTGACCAACAAAAACTTCCTACAATCCCATTACATTCCTGAATTGAGATTACCATAATACAACCCATCTACACGGCCAAGAAACAAAACCATACCACCCATCGAATTCATCATACTGGCAGAGACAAAAACTATCAACAAAATTTACAGAGACCCTTACCACAGAGAAGGCTACGATTTAACAAACAACCAGATACATACCCTATACTTCGACACAAAACCCACCAACCTCCCAATCCCCAATTACCACATGTTTTGTTGAGAAAACACACAAAAATCTCTTTTCCAAGTTGAGTCTACAATTGGAATCAAGCATAATTTCTTCTTGAGAAATTCAGCCCTAGCCGCCACTAGACGCCTATGCTCCATCAATTCCAGACCATTGAAATCCAAGAGAAACGAAAAGAACCTCACCAACACCTTTGGGTTGTTCAGAAGAGCCAAATCGTGAGGGCATGGTATGCCTTTTCCCAAGGAGGTGGTAGCCAAAGCTCTATCCAGACCCACCAACATGTCCTTTCAAAAAATCCTCCTCATAATTACCCTCGATTCTACTTTAGAGACACCAATGTTGAGTAATCCTGCCAAGACTCGAGAAGAAATATCAGAATCTAGACGATCTAGCCTTCTGCATTCTCCATAAAACCTTTCCCAACAATGCATTTAATCATGACAAAAGTGAGATAATTCAGATGCCTAATGATTCGTTGTAGTCGAAGAGAGGTAACTTTGCCTTCAAAGGCCATTAGATGCTTTGAACTCTTTAGTTGCATTGGAGTGACCATACCACCCATCTCCAATTCCTTCGCTGAAACCAACAAAATAAACCTGGTCATGGCTAGACGAGAAGCAAAGCATACTGAATTCGAATGCAAAAACCTCCACTCCGCTTAGGGAATATAACCACCACCAACTATAATGAAAACCATCGTTGCATGCTTGAAAATAAACACGAATAGGTTGGCAAATGTCCGGAGAAGGACGATGCACTACACACTATGCCGACAGGGAATTATTATTATTGATTGTTCTAGAGAATTTCCTAAGCCACGTGAACTGTGGTGCCAACTCGATCACAATCCCCAGTAGACCGCCACCTGACCACTCCATGCAATCATACAAGTGATGGAGTGACGCCCTCCTTACCACCCAAAATATTTGATGGATTTAATTTTATTTGTTCAATTTTATTTTTCAGACAATTTCTCCATGATTTTAATGTTAAATTGATCATGGGAGGCATATGGTTACTTGCCACTATTAACATATAAAAATAAATCAATTCAATTAATTAATTATTTGATTGATAGGAAGGGGGTATGAATAATAAGATAGAAGAATGGAAATGAAATAATAATCAGTGCAAGGAAGAGTATATACATAGATTTATGATTATATATTGGGTCAAGGATATGTTGATGGCATTCGATTTACTTGTTATGATGAGTATACTTTAGTTTTGAGGAAGGTTTAGTTGGATATGTTAACAACTAGTTGTGGTTGCTATTTTAACTATGATGATAATTATTAGCAACTAATCATGCATATTTGTTACCATCGGATTTAGTGTTTGTTTTTGGATGTTAATTTGAAGCATGATTCATGCTTTTATATGATAATTAGTGCAGTGTCTCATTGGATTGGATCTTATATTTTGTGCATTGGAAAGATGAAGGATGAGAGAGTTCTTGTTTGAAATGGTGGTCGCCTCAGTTATTTTTGTAGGTATTTTAATGGAGCACGCAAAGAACTTAGATATGTGAGGTTACATGTTGTCTATAGGGATTGTTCCCTTGGTGTTTATCTTTATTTTTGACCCCTTATATAATTTACATTTCAAGTGAGAGAGTGTTGGGAAAAGGTGTGTTGTTCACCTTGCATATGTTTATAATGTAAAATTAATAATTATTTATGGTTCACCTAGGGAATATAAGGATGTATGCATCATATGGGTTAGACATTATTTTTTCCACTTTGTATGTTGTATGTAACATTGGGATACATATTTAATGTGGGTCACAAACTTAAAAAATATTTAAGGTTGAAAAAAATTAGTACCGAAAAGGAAAAACTTAGTACCACAAAGTAAATGAGAGGGACATGGTTTTGTAAATCAGAGACATAGTTTATGTAATATCACTTGGTGGTTTTGTGAAAGTTTTTTTTCTCTAAAAAATAGGCACATGAGTAATTGTTGGGGTTGACTAGTTGGCTATCATAACCTTTGACTTGCTAGTTAAGGTTGATTAAGCATTTATTGTAGGTTGCATATGCGAGGAGAAGAAGCAAGGATTAGAATACATGTAGCTACATGATTGCCATTTGCTTGTTCACATTGAGTGCAAGTAGGGAGCTTGATATTCCATAAGTATTCATGGAGACTTTGCAAGTGTATTGCAATATTTATTCATGAGATAATATATTAAGTGTGTGAATGCTTTTGGAGGCTAGTTTTTAAGCTCACATGGATTTTCCTAGGGTACTTCTTGTGTCATCTTGAAAGTATGTTTTTATTATTTTACATTACAGATTCATAATACTTATTTACACATTCTTCTCTCACGAGGTTATGTGGAAAAGTTCATTATAGATATAAATTTCCTTTCAAGCACTATAACAACTCATCATTGTGACTATATAATGCATATCACATAAAATACCTTATGCTTTATGTGTCTTTCCATCCCATGACTACCACACTAAACATAATATTCTCACTTTTCAGATAACATAAGTTTTCCAACTCTATTTGTTTTCGATTGTGAGACAAATGCCACTCATGGAATACTTTTCGTTTATTTTGTAGGATATCATGGAGAGCACATGTTGAAGGACACACTTGCATGATCACATCCTTATAGGGTGCATTACTTTATATGAACCCCATTCCATATACTTCAATGTTTGAATATTTACTTTACATGCATGTTTGTGAATGGTACATTCTTTGAGATGCATTATTATTTAAGATTTACAAACACATCAAAGTGGGGACAAAATGTATGATAAAATTTGTATACCCATGCCATTTCCCATTTAGTTGTATGCCCATTTTGAGAAAATGTCTTGATAAATACATATACATAGTGACAAATGACACAATCTCATGTGAAGTTGTGCTCATTTATGTTCCATTTTACCTCTCCATACACACACATCCCCATAGAATTAGCACCTACCTTATCCTTATATGCACACATACTTATACATTTCCCTTATCTACACATTTATCACATTCATCCATGCACTCAACTCCATATAGCCATTAGCCACCTATTTTTGATCATATGCTCTCTTTGGGACATTACAGTGGTTATAAACTTGTCTTTTTCCTTTTCATAATTCAAATTCAAACTTAAGCCAACTAGACCCCTTTATTTTCCCATCTTGAATTGACTAAGTATTCATTGACATAATTTGATGTTATGTGCTAACATTTAAAGTCATTCAATGCATTCATTCTAAAATATCAAGAATACACATGTTCTCTTATCATATTAAATCTTTAAAGAATCAATTAATAATAACACCATATTTTGATTTGTTGCTTTTAAAATGATTAAAAAATTTGTATACATTGCTTTAGGACCCTTGCCTAATACCTTCAGATCTTTATATACATGTTCTAAAGATTGATCTAGGAGAATTGTCTCCTTCTGATACAACAATAACTTTATAAAGATATTCTTAAATACTACTAATCCAACATATATCAAATAAATATAAAAACACACTACGAAAGTAAAAAAACAAAATTACATTGAAATAAATATCAGTCCAAATACAACTACAAACCAGTTAATATTTTAATACAATATGAAAACATTTTATATTAAAGTTGCTTTTTTAACTAAATTAGAAATTATATACGTAACTAGACCTATTTGTTTCTTCAAGCAAAACGACCGTTTAGAAAGAGTAATTTGACTCTTCCTTGGAAAGATGTACTTCACAAATTGACTCTCTGTCAAATTTACTCCCAATTATTCCAATTTTGAAAATCCTGCCCCCTTTTTAAAGGTGGGGAGCGAAAAACGCCCGTTAGAAATCCACCGTCATTCATATCATACAAATATATTTGTTCTAGATTATCCAGAAATAATGTTTTAAGATTTTTGGAAGCCGAGGAAGATTTGCAAGGAAGATATTCACAATGTTCAGGAAGAGTTTCAAGTCTGCAAAATGGTAAGCAACGATCTCTCCTCACACAACAACCAAAAAATTTAAAACAACAAAAACAGTGTGTGTGTTTTTTCTCATAAAGCAAACAACGCTCTGTTTTAATCCATATAAGAAAAACAAGTTTCTGTTTGTTCGGTTCAATCAACTGCATCACATTGGTTTCATTACATTATATGGGTTACAATTTCGGCTTTGCTGTCAAGGTATGTCTCTGTGAGAGGTTATAGGGTTATTCACATATGCCATCTCATTTGGGTGTTAACTATTGGTTTTCAGAATTACCATCAGGATTAGCATTTTAATCTAATACCCAACCTTGGTAGGGATTTATTAGCGATTCAGTTGGAATACTGTTACTAAGAACAATGAACAATATTTGGGAGCTGTCCACGAGTCTTAAAAATCAATTTTGGGTTATTCATTCGGCAATCCATTACTTCGATTTTGCATTTTAAGCTGGCTTCGGATTCCATGTAAAGTCTTCGTAGCTAAGGGGTGATTGGTGATTCAGTTACAATGATCTTGCTTAGATCAATCGTCAGAATTTGGTTGCTTTCTAGTGTTTAAATTATCAGTTTCGGGTTATTCTTTTGGTCACTCGTCACTTAGATTTGGCATTTTTAGCTGACATCCAATCATATGGCAACTATTCGGTATTTGGGTTCTGTCCATAAGTCTTAAGCATCAATTTTGTATTATTCGCTGGGTAATCCGTCACTTAGATTTAGCATTTTTAGATAACATCCTATCATATGCCAAGTTACAATTATTTGGGTGCTAGCCACGAGTCTTAAAAAAACATTTTCAGGTTATTGCGATTCAGTTTGAACGATTCTGCTTAGATTAATCGTCAGTATTTGCGGTGCTTCCCAGGAGTCTTTAAATATCAGTTTTGGTTTATACACTTCGTAACCTGTCACTTAGATTTAGCCTTTTTAGCTGACATCCGATCATATGGCAATTATTTAGCATTTGGGTGCTGCCCATGAGTCTTAAATATCAATTCTGTGTTGTTTGCTTGGCAACTCATTACAAAGGCATTTTTAGCTGACGTCCAATTTAATGGCAAGTATCCCTCTGTAAGGGATTGTTAGTGATGTGGTTGAAATCCTGTCACTCAGAACAATCATCAGTATTTGTGTGTTGAGCATGAGTATATCTCCATGGTTTTGGTCATAGTTTAAAAAATCATTATCGTGTATTTCAGTGGACAGCACGTTTCGTGGATTTAGTATTTAAAGCTAAGATTCAATTCTGTGGTTGTTCTTCCTCTGTATGAGGCTATAGCCTACAAGATTATAGGGTCATTCAGTTAGAAATTTAGAATCCACTTTCAAAGGTTAAACTATTTGGGTGATGGCCACGAGTCTTAAAATTCATTTTCTGGTTATTTTAAGATAACATTCAAATCCATGGCAAGTATCCCCTGTGCAAGATTATAGGATTCACATAGAAGTGTTAACCAGTTCGAGGGTCAGTGTTTTTGTGCTGGCTACGTATTAAAACCATTATTAGGTTATCCACTCTATAACTTATTGCTTAGATTTAGATTTAAAGCTAGAATACAGTTATATGGTAACTCTCCCTCTCTTAGAGGTTATAGGTCATTGTCTTGGGCCTTGGCATCCTATTACTGTAATTAACAATCAGAATTTTGGTACTGACTGGGAGTCTTAAAAATCCTTACTAGACTAGTCACTTGGGAACCTATTTGTTAGATTTAGCATTTGAAGATAACATACAATTCTCTGATATGTCTCCTTCTGTAAGAGAATCTGTTATAGGATAGTTCACTTGGTATCCATGAGTCTTGAGAATCATCTGGGCAACCCATCACTTAGATTTAGCCATTCAAGCTTACATCCAATCCTATGGCAAGTCTTCCTATGTGTAGAGTTAAAACTTCGAATTGTAAGTCCATCATCCAAATCAAGAACCAATGACTGGGCGATGGCTTTTAACTTAAATATCACTTGGCAACCCTTTACTTTTAAAATTTTAAAATTAAGTCTGTGGCAAATCTCCCTAAGTAACAAAACTAGAGGTAAATTCTCATGTCCTGACCTAGCGAACACATCAACTTTGTCTATGAGCCCACTCTTGTATGAAGTATAACTGACTGGCTTATAAGGTATCTGATTACTTAATTTAACCAGCATTTAGGTGCTGGCCATGAATATGAGTCTTTTCTTTGAAGTCATTATCAGGTTACTCACTTGGCTACTTGTTTCTTAGATCACCTCAAGTCTTTCTAGTAGGGAATTTTGGTACTAGATTGCTTGAAAGCATATGCTGCATGTTGATACTCTGTCTTTGTGTAAACACTCAAGAACAATGTTTTAAATCTTTGCAGTTACTATCATTGCTATACTGTGGACACCCATTACTTAGATTGTATATTTTTGGTGAACTTCAAGTCAATTAGAAATATCATTTTGATCTTCTGCTGGGGGATTTGGTAGTAGATTTCTTGAATTTGAAAGCATATGCTAACCACTGATGCTCCGTGTCTCTGGATAATTATACTTAGAATGCATGTTTTGTTTCTTTGGCTAAATCTGGAAAACATACTTTGCCTGTGTGAACAGCAAAACCTTGGTAAGGCTGGCAATGTCACGCATAAAGCTGCTGAGAAACAAAAGGGATATGCAACTGCAGCAGTTGAAGAGGGATTTGGCTCTTCTTCTTCAATCTGGTCAAGACCCAAGTGCTAGAATCCGGGTTTGTTCTATAATCTCACTTGTTTTTTTGTTGGATTGTCTTTTCTCAAGGCTTTATCTGAGATCAGAGATCAAAACCTCAAGAATATAACTGCTTATTCCATTCTTGAATTTAAATTTATTCGTAAAATATATTTAGATTGCATTTGGGTTATATTTCACTTAATTTATTTTTACTTTAAGAAATTGCTGGTACCTGTTCTAAAAATTGTAAATACAGTAAATGTTGTACATAGCTCAGATATGAGAAGCTAAAGCTATCCAGGTTATATTTTGCTTAAAATACTTTGCATCATAAACATGTTATATCCTACTTCTTGTTTCCTTTAGGCATTCTATTCAAATTTTTAGTTTTCAATGAATAATCTGATTAGGAAAGCCTATCCTAGGCGAGATTTTCTCCCATACTTTATGTTCTCCCACAAGTATATTGAGCTGGCTGATTTTCTTATTGCAAGGGATGATGAATCAATCAGCTACCATGACATTAAATCCTTCAAATCCTTAAGCTTTGAGTCCCCTCTTGATTGTCAAGCCCTCATCAGTGAAGTTGTGGGTAGCTCCACTATCTAATGAGTATTGTGATTTGTCAGTTACATAACATTCCCTGAAGTTTGAAAGGATTATCTTGGTGCATTTGAGAGAGAAGCAAGCGCATCTCCATAGTTGTCACCATTTTCAAAAATCAAATGTGGTTCTTGCTCCTTTGCTATATTTTCAGTTTCTTCCCTCTCATTAGAAACTACCTCAATATAGTATATTTTTCTCTTGCCAAGACATCAGTGACTTAGTTCCCAAGGTTCCCTACAAGAGAAACACAAATTCTTCCAATTGAGCTCATTCTTGGTCTCATTCTTTTCCTAGTTTTGGATGCATGCTCTTTTGAGGTTGTACATGAGATTCTTCTCTCTAGAAATTTTTGGAAACAAAAATTTCCATGTTGAGAGCTCTTATGACAACTTCTTGCAAAGATAATGGATCAAAAGCTTTTGCCAAACCCTTGAGAGGTTCAAATAACCCTTCTATGAATACGACAACAATTCTCCTTTTTGTCACATCAAGAACCATTACTGATAGTCTTTGAAATCTTGCTACATAACATTCCATCGACCCATCTTGCTTCAGCTGAGCTAGCTCTCTAAAATGAACTTTTAGATCTTTTTTGTCAAATATTTCAATCAATCTTCTGTGGAACTCATCATAAGTATTAATGAGAGTGTGACCTTGGGTGACCAACCCATGGTACCATCACTCATGAGCTATGCCTTTAAGGTGAAGAGTGGAAAACTTGATAGCATTGAGTGATAGGTATGTGTCTAGCTTTTGTATCTAGGCTTGAGCTGTACTCTTATGTGATCCATCAAAAGTGGATAGAGTCAATTTCCCAAACTTATAATAAAGGTCTTTTGATGTTAATTTAACTGGGGTCTTTATTTAGGTCTAGGTCTAGGTCCATTCCTTGTCTCCTTCAAATTAATGAAATTTGTTAGAGACATTTTTACTTGATCTCCACAAGAAGAGCCATACACTTAGCATAACAAGCAATAATATCATTCTTAGCATAACAAGCAATAATATCATTTGACATTGGATTCTATGCTTCCACTTGTGGTGCTTCATCTTCTCTACATAGGAAAGTAGGTTGGAAGGTTCTAGCAGTAGAACCAATTATGGTTCTATTGTTATTATTATTTGTTGAGGTACTCCCTTCACCATAATTATTTTGACTCTGTCATGTCCCCGCAAATAAATGGAACTGCAGCGAGCAGATTACATTACATGAGGCCGACTCCATTAGAAATTTTGAATTAAAATATTATTTTAATTCTTAAGGCCGACTTCCTCTTGTGGCGCCTATGTTATTGTTAAATAAATTTAATCATTATCTGTTTGGGCCGACCATCAATGCTGGCCAACCACACTTTGTTGCCTAGGATAAGAAGCATATTTATTAATGAATGTAATCGCCCAAATTGAAGATAAAATGGGAGTGATCAAAGTATCAATGTGCAGCAGTTACATTATAAATATTATAGTATTTATGAAGACCATTCATTAAGAACAGCAATTATAACATGCAGTACCTACATGTATGTAGAGAAATATTATGATTGAGTTAATTTAAGGCAGCAATTAGAGTTTTATGAAATACAACGATTCCATATTAATGCTGAAAGGTGGCACCCAAATCTAATAAGCAAATAAGATCTGATTTAATCATGTTAGAATTAATAAATGGAAATGTATTTAACTTTAAAGAGGCAGTAAAATCCTATATTAGAAGCAGCGATTATATTGGTAAAAGAAAAGCATTTAAGGAGTGCTTCTAAGGGAAGCGATCCCTTGGAATTAAAGATATTTAAATTAAAATTAAATTAATGTTTCAGACCAGGGATTAAGGGAATAGTTGTGTCTCTTCTAAAAAGGCATTAATAAAGAAGAGGTCAATTCTTTTGGTGAAGGCACCAATTGGGATCAATATGGAATAAATAAGCAGATGGGAAAATCAAAGAGGTCAGAAATAGAAATCTGCATTCAGAAAAGCAGCAGCTATTGATGCAATAAGTGATTGGTATGCATTTGATTATATATGCATTTAATAAATATAATGTTTGATAGGCATATCAATATATGTATAGATACTTTCATAATGACCTAAGTTACCGGTTCGGTTTTGTTTTTGGGTTCGGGTTCGAGAACCCAGTTCGCCGGTTCGAGAATTTTTTTTTGGGGGTTGGGTTCGTTTTGGGTTCGGTAATACAAAAACATATAAAAATCAGAAATATATACATATTTGCAGCAGAAATTAAGTTCAGAATACACCCCCATATTAATAGTCAAATAACATAGCAAAAATATACCACCACTTTATATTAGTAGTTCACTTGCATTTGTTATCAAGAAGCATAGTGTTTAACAGTTTAGATAGAGACAAAATTTGTTGGACATTTTTTAAGGACTTTTTGGAAGAAAGAAAACATTAAGTTATAATTCAGCTCAACCTACCATCCACAAATTGATAGTCAAACATAAGTTATGAATAGAAGCATTGGAAACCTATTGACATGTCTTGTAGAAGACAAACCAAGCAACTGGGATTTAGTCCTATGCAAGCTAAATTTGCCTAAAACAATTCAATTAATAAGAGCATTGAAATGAGACCCTTCCAAATTGTGTCTGGGCATATTCCAAGGGGAGTGACTGAGTTGTGAGACATGGTTGATGTGAACATGTGTAGTGCAAAAGAGTTTGTAGGATACATTAAAGAAGTATATGAACAACTCAAGTAAAGTACCACCAAATTCAAGCAATATGCTCATTTGAAGATAAGGGAAGTAAAATTTTAGGTGGGTGACTTGGTTCTACTTCTCATGTATTGGAGGAAGGAGAGATTTCCAGAAGGACCTACAATTAACTAAAATGGAAGAAGATTAGATTATATAAGATGTTGAAACAATTTTCATTAAACGCATATGAGATGAGTTACTATCTTTAATGACTAATGTAGTAAACTTGTTCCCTTTCTATGAGAGTCAACCAAATGAAGTTGATGTTGGTTCATATGTGAAAAACATAAAATGGCCTCAATTATCAACTCCAAGGTCATTAGAGGACAAAAGATAAAGATTACCAAAAGTAACTAGAATATCTAGTCAAGTGGAAGGGCAAAGCAACTAAAGATACTACATGGATGAATCCATTAAAGATTAGTTGTCAGTTGAACTCATTCCAAATTCATGAGCTGGAACTCATCTTTTTCTACCTAGGGTGTTCAATACAGAAGCATCCTTGGTTCTTTAGTGATCTGCATCACCAAAAAAGAGTCAAAAAAATATTAAAAAAATTCAAAATCACGTGAAAAAGTGCGCCTGGGTGCGAAATTCTGCATGGGTTCGAACCGGGTTCTAAAATTTCGAACCCCGTCCGGACCCATAGTCAGGGGTTCAAACCTTGGCCGAACCCACAAAGGGATTTTCGAACCCTCGACGAATTTGGGCGGACCGGACCCGAATTGAACCCGAACCGGACCCAGGGCCTGTAGGGGCGAACCCGGTAACTTAGATAATGACTAATATGCAATAAGGGAGATATGTCTAAATTGGCAAATAAAGGAAATAGTGAATTTATTTATATTATCGTAATCTACATCTTTTCCTTGAAGCAATCATGTGTAGGGTTGGCAAGGAAACATGTTAGGGAAGGGCGGTATAGGAATTGTCTTGGTTGGATGTTCCTGCCACTTGGTTGGAATTGTCTTGGTTGGATGTTCTTGCCACTTGGATGTTCTCACAACGTAAGTACACTCTAAGTGGGATGGAATTGTTTTGGTTGGATGTTCCTACCACTTGGGGCCAAGGGGTATATGAGCACACCCTTGGGCTTACTTGTGATGAATAGTTTTTCTAGCGCCCTATCATATCATGCATTTCTCTTCAATCCCTACCATGATTGGTTATTGAAAAGAGTCTATAGATTGGAATTCAAGTGTAAGTTGTTATTCATTATTTCATAAATGTTAATAGTTCATTTATTCTTAAGTTCAATATTTATTATATAATTTACTATGGAATATTATTTGTAAAACAGTTTTTTGTTGTGTAAGTGTCTCTTAAGGAAATTTCAGGCATACTCCAAGTAGGGGACATTACAGAGCCGGCCTAGGAACATATATACTTTGCATTGTTTGTATCAATCGAGCCATCATATTAGTCATCTGTTATTGTTCTTGGATAAGGGCATTAAACCATGCGCATTCTTTTTCTTCATTTGTCATAACTCTCTTATCTCTTCCCTTCATTTTGAACTCTTCTAACTTTGGACTTTGATGATCCAATTCTACAACTTGAGGTTTTGGAGCTAGCCTTTTTTCCTTTCTCTTTGGTAATATTTATATTCTTTGTTACTCTTGTAGCATATTTTGCGTCAAATTGTTAACTTCTCTATAGATTGACAAGATTATTGGCTTTGATATCATTGTAATGTCTTGAACTGGATTTTTTTTGACTTCTACATTTTCACAATAATCAAATGCATAAACCTTAACAGCCTTTGATCACCAAGATCTTAATGTGGAAAAGGGGAGAGCATATGGTGAAAGGATTTAACTAATATTATATTAATATGCTTGTTGGTAGCAAGCTTTACAACTTACAATGCAAGCAAATATTAACATGAAACTATTACAATATTGGTTATGTTGGCGTTACAACTTTTTGTATGCAAGAGAAAACAAAGCAATAAACAAAGAAACAAAACACAAAGTAAAGGCCCTATAACTTTCTTTCTTCCACAATCTCTATTAGAGCTTGATGAAAAAGGATGTATCTTAAAGTCTTCTTGATATGCTCTTTGAATGACGGAATGGAATGATTAAAATTGATGTAGTTGCTCTAAAAAAACACCAGTACAACAATAGCATATAGATTCATAGACACTTGATTGATATGGTTTTTGACTTGGTTTAACTTATAGATGTTGAGGATGGAAGATGGATGATTGAGATTTGATGTCAAGATCAAGAATGATCTGAAGATAATGGTGAAGGATTCATGAGAGATTAGGGTAGATGAAAAATTGCTAAGTGGCACCATTTGATTGGTGCACTTGAAAAGGAGGAGGATCAAGGGGAGATGAAGGGCTAGGATTGGTTTGACCAAATCCAAGGGTTGAGGATGCATGAGGAAGAGGAACTAAGGACAAGTGTCCTCTCACACGTGTGAGAACACATAGGAAAGAGGGACCTATGACAAGTGTTCTCTGACACATGTATGGAGAAACATAGGAAGAAAGACCTGTGACAAGTGTCCTCTCACTCATGTCTCTCACATGGGGATAAGGGATAGAGAAATGTGACTCCTCACACATGTGAGAGATCACATGGGGAAGGGAGACTTGACAAGTGTCCTCTCACATAAGTGTGAGATATCACATGTCAAAATGGAGGGTTAGGATTGAGAGATGGGATCAAGGGCTAGGAGTTTGTTGTCACTTTTTAGGGATAAGTAGGATTAGATGTGATTCATTAGATCAATCACATAGAAATGTGTAATGGTTAAATAGTTAATTAAGCTGTTTTAATCAACTAATTGGACTGAGGTGGGAAAATTGAGGAATTAAATAAATGGTTTGCATTTATTTAATTATTTTAGGGTAGGACTATAAGGGCAAACCTCATTAAATAATTGTCGATTTATTTAATTAAAGGTGAGGAACAAGGATAGTAGATGAATTAATTAAATAAAAAAATAATATTTATTTAAGCCAATAGTGGCATGGTGTGATGGTTAAGTTGTTGTGGTGTTATTCTTTCCATCAAGGTTCAAACCCCATTGGGGTGTAATTGTTGAGAATTTATATTGGGATGAGGTCCCCTATTTGTGACCTCACCAATTCATAGCTCCGGGTCAAAAGTGTTTACCCCTCTTAAAAAAACATAAAAATTATTTAATTAATGCTTGGAATAGGATAAGTTTTGATGTGGTTAGGTGTGGAGAACTTTAGGTGTCTACATTTTGCCCCTCTTTGAAATGATGTTGTGACTAGTCAAAGCCATGTTGTTTCAAAGAAGAATAAACCATAGTGGCTAGAAAGGAGATGAGACTATGGTGGGATGCTCTAGTCGTTGAGAGGATGGGAGAGGCAACAAGAAGGGAGGCTTGTATGTCCCCTCAAGAGGACAAACAAGTTCAAAGAACATGGATGTGCTCTCGAAATGGAATGAAGGGATTGGAGGATAAATTGTGAAAGAGGCGATGGAAGGATATATGGATTAGGAAAAGGATGGATAAACTAGGATGAGAAGATGGAGAGATTAGGATGATGGAAAGATGGGTGAAGTGAGGGATGGAGGAGGATAGTCATGTTGCAGTGATTGAACAACCTTTATTTGATATTGCACTTGACATTATGCACCAAGGTATAAAGACTAAGGTGATGATGGACCAAACCAAAAGAAAAGGTTGCATGTAAGCATATGTTTTATTACACCATGATATGGAAGATCATAATGTTGTGGCAATATGTTGCAAGGACCATGCCAAATGCAAACAAACATGATAATACACAAAAGTAGACAAACAAGCATGCACAACAATACAAAGACAAACATGATGTTGCCCCTAATTAATTTGAAAATCGATTGATTGATGATGATGATGAGGATAGAATTGTCAATGATAAGATCAATGTGAGGATTAGGAATGATAACATTGTTGACGATAAGAACAACACAAGGATTGGGAACAATATATTGCGATGACAATAATTGGAGTAAAGTGGATCAAGGATTGTAGTGAGGCATGGAGCAAAACTGAGGGATGTTTATGGATGTTGCACTAGACTACATAGCTTAATTGCACGGATTGGTATTGCATGTGTTTAGATGGATTTGTTTGGGAATATTTGGATTTTGAGGGATTTAGGATGAGTGTATTTGTGGGATTGGAATCAATTTGAGGGGTTGTTTAGGAGAGTGGGATGGGATTGGAGTGTGTTCAGGGAGGTTGGAAGGCCATTTAAGATAGATAGATGAAAATGAAATGTGTTTAGCAAGATTGGAATAAAAATCGACATTGTTCAGCTATTCTATAATTGTCAATCTTATTTCATTTGAGTTTTATTCAGTTGCTGCTTGTGTATGTCTCCCAAATTACCAACTTAATTTAGATTAATAGCAATAATGAAATTAACCATTTGATGAAACGATTGTTGAGGATTCTCATGGAGGAAGAATGGTATTGAAAAGTTTCAAATGTAAATGTTGTTGCCTTGAACTTAAGCATACTCACAATTATAAGGAAAACACAACTTTATGCCCTTGCCTATTTAACTATACCCATCAAATATCTCAACTTTCAGCAATAACTAATAACATCTACACTTATATTCAAAGCATCTCACTAAAGGATGATTTTCATGATACTTAGAATTGTATTTGTGTACATGATAGTTTATCATACATCATGCTAGTGTAAACTTCTGCTTGAGAGAGGATACCATAAAATCAAATATAAGGCTTCAAAGTATGCTTTGGATTGGTCTTATTGTGTGGATTTACATTGCCAAGTAAAATGATTTGAGTTCAAATCCAAACAGTGGAATGTTATAACTGAACTGAACTTCCACTTGAGAAAGGCTACGATGGAACAAATGAAATTAAGTGACTCCTCAAAGACCCTGGTTTGGTCTTTTAATTTGGAATTACAAGTTTGAACTGAACCTCCACTTGGAGGCTACAATAGAAACATTTGAAATTAAGTGACTCATCAAAAACCCTGGTTTGGTCTTTTGATTTGGATTTACAAGTTTGAACTGAACCTCCACTTGGAGGTTACAATAGAAACATTTGAAATTAAGTGACTCATCAAATACCCTGGTTTGGTCTTTAAATGTGGATTTACATTTATAAGGAATCTGATCTACAAACATGTTTTTGTGGTTACATTATGTGATTCTTTTAATAAGAAAGAAAGTAACAATAAATCATATAGGGTTTGCTCTGTATCTACAGTAGGAACCTTGTCAAAAATAAAATAGCTAAAAGAAATGGAATTCCTATCAACGCAACTTCACACAACAAGACTTATCTAGATTGTGGATAATAGTTGGTGGAAAAGTGATTGTTCCATCTTTTGCATAAGGTATTTACCACTATGGATTGTAATTTGTTTCAGCCTTGGGGTAAAGGCTCAGATATTAACCTTTTCTGTACAACTCTGTTGCTCAGTTGATATACGTGTCACGTTTTTCCATGAATATAGGATGCATTCTTTTACAGAAAAAGAAACATTCCCTGTATTGATGTTTAAAATATTTTTTTGATCATGTCTGAAAATGTTGCATCCTTGTTTGAACAAATCTTTTTTAGTATTTAATTTCTGAGCATTCATTTAATTTCACTTTATGTATTTTCCCTGTTATCTTTAATGGTTTCTTACAGGTTGAACATGTAATAAGAGAGCAAAATATCATGGCAGCATATGATATCATTGAACTCTTTTGTGAGCTAATTGTAGCACGCCTGTCCATCATTGAATCCCAGAGGTATGAATCCTTACCTCTAGCAATGACACAGAGCAAACTTCATTAATTGTACTTTTTATTTGAAACAAGAAAGATAGCACACTGCATCATAGTAGATTGCCTCATACAAGTACGTTTGTTTTTAAGTTATTTTGAAGTTTTGAACAGAATTTTACCATGACATACTAATGTGTCCTTGAACAACTAGGATAGCAAGTTACTATAGCTTCATTTGCCGAAATTAAAAATCCTGAGTGATGAAAGGTGATATATATTTCGGGTAACCACAGAGATACAAGCTAACCTTGTTTTCACATACATTTTCTTTTCAAGTGCTTCAGAGATACAAGCTAACCTTGTTTTTACATACATTTTTTCTTTCAAGTGCTTATAACTTCAGAATAGTGAATGTCATTTAGTGTTAGATAATTGTTTAATCAATTTACTATATTTTTCTTACATACATTATTTACCTTCCAATATAGCCTTCAAAACTGTGTTGTATTTTATTCTTTTCCTGGGTAGAGATATGTAGTCAAAACTATTGACTGCTCTTTTGTGTGTTTGCAGTAAATGCCCCATTGATTTAAGGGAAGCTCTTTCAAGTTTAATATTTGCAGCTCCAAGATGTGCGGACATTCCAGAACTTCTAGAAATTCGTGATCTCTTTGGAACGAAGTATGGTAAAGAATTTGTAGCTGCAGCTGCAGAACTACGTCCAGATTGTGGTGTCAATAGAACAGTATGTTAAATTTTAACATTGTACACTATTCAATGAAGCTAATTATGATAAATGTTATGTAGATAATGTGAAAAACGATGTCTTTTATTAAGCCCATTTGATTCTTTTTGCTGGTATTCAAGCACCATATATATTGTTGAGTGAAAAGCTCAGAGCAATTAACTCTGCCCTGCTGATTTAATAAGAATTGAGTTTGGTGTAATGATTAAGAGACTTTGGCCTATCACTGGTCATGGGTTTAGATTCCCATGGCCTGTCATCTGCAAAACAATGCAGACATCAGGTTGGCTTCCATTTGTAACAATTACAAGGGAGGTTGACTTATATAACTGCTACACGTCTGTTACTTCCATATATTAAATTATTTCTAATTGAATTATGCTGTACTGAAAATCTCAGAACATTGAGATTGATGCTGGGTTTGCGCTTTTCAGATTATTGAGAAGTTATCAGTAAAAGCGCCTGCTGGTCAAGTAAAGCTGAAGCTCATGAAAGAAATAGCCAAGGAATATCATGTTGATTGGGATCCAGCAGAATCAGAAGTAGAATTCTTAAAGCGTCCAGAAAACCTACTTGTAAGATTAGAGGAAGACTCTCTATGCTCTGGACAGTAACTCGCAAATTATTTTTGTGGGATCTTGAGAACTAACTCTTCTTTTCAATTCTTCTGTGCAGGAAGGACCAAGTAAATTTACTGCTGCTACCAATTTATCAACAGTCTCTAAAAAGGATCACTTGCCTACTATTTCTGGTCAAAAGTTCGAATCAAAGTCCCTAGATTTACATCAAAGTCCCCAGATATTCGGTTCTAAAAGTGCTTCACCTTCCCAATCTCCTACAACATCTGATAACCAGCGAAGTCTAAAAAGTTCAGGATGGCATGCCCAATCAACTTCAGGGAGAACCAGTGTGCAGCCTGTTGATCCAAGTGAACATTTTTCTGTTGACAGTACACTGCGTTCTTCATTCTCAGCCAAACAAAATTCTTTTAGTACTGCTGGCTTTAGTAATACATCTCAGCCAAAGGACTCACATAACTTGGGTGTTAAAAAAAGAAACGCATCACGCACATCTACAGGATCATCTGGCATGTCCAACGAGGATGCTGTTTTGCATGCTGACAAAGATTACAATATGTATTTCAAAGATACAGCCTCTGCTGCTAAGGCAGCTGCTGAGTCTGCAGAGATAGCAGTCGCAGCTGCACGGGCTGCTGCCCAACTTGCAAAGCAGAATAACCTTCAAAACCATTGTCAGCAAGCACCTGGTCCATTTGATCCAAGCTTAAGCGATGATGAGACAGATGTTGCCTGTAATTTAAGAATGAACAGAAAACCATATTTACATCAGGCACAATCTTTTCATGGGTATGATCATAACAGGAGAGCATGTGTTGAAGGTCAAGAAGGAAACAAAAACCTTTCCAGGAGTGTAAGTGGACAAATAAGCAGGGAAAGTGAAGTACAAGATTCTGACGATGACTATGAAATGCCAATAAAGAGGAGTAGCAAACAGGATGCTACACTTCATGAAAATGAAGTAAGATACTACAGTAACAATACACACGCTATGCAAAACTATGACAGTATGAGGTCAGAAAGGCACTCTTTTGGCAGTTACAGAGATGATCCACTTAGGGACTTAAACATCCCATCACTACCACATAGGAAGACTGAAATGGTGTACTCAAAGAATTTTGCTTCTCCAGTTTTTGATGAATTAGACTGCTCAGACTCTGAGGATGATGAAGATAGTGATACACAACAGTTTGTTTCTGAGACTAGGAGTAACCCTCAGTCAGAATTAAGGCCAGCAAGTCAAGCCCCAACAAGGCCTCCTCCAGGGGTTACATTCTCCACTCTTAACAACTCTCAATCATCAACCTGTGTGGGGTTGAACTCAAGGGTCTCCCATGTTCATCCAAAGCTCCCAGACTATGATGCCTTGGCTTCCCGTTTTGAGTCCTTAAAGTACCAAAGGAAATAAATCATGATACAGTGTTGATGAAGATAACTAAAGAACTTGGAAGAAGGTAGCCCTGTTCTTTCCATACATGAAATGGTTTTTCACCAAGGTGCACAAGATCCAAGGTATAGAATTCCTGGTTTATGGAGAGGAAGTCACAAAGTATCACAAATGTTTTATTCTTTAGAAATTTGTATTGGTTATTGAGACATATTAGTGATCATTTTTAAATTTTTTTTGGATGAAAATATCTTCCTTCTGTTCTTCCCTGGCTTCAAGCAAGGTTACTGGGTTTCAATCCCGGTGCTGAACTAACAGCCAATACTCAAATATAATTGTTTGATGTTTTAAATCTTAATAAATCACTTGAATGATTAAATCCATAACCTCGATTTGGGTGAGTGATGATTCTTCAATTTTGATACATTTGAATGATGCATGTACCATCTTGATCTTTATGCTATCAATACATTGAACTTTATTTTTCAGTAACTTCTCTGTAGTTCATATTACATTTTGCCACTCACTTATGGGACACACGGACTTCACAGGAATGGTGTATCTGAAATCATACCCAGAAGGGAAATGTGTCTGCATCCATGAAATCTTGAAACTCTGATCTTGAGAACTCATGATTAAAAGAGATGAAATGTTGCTTGCCTATTCCACGTAAGTTAGGCTTCAATTATTCCAAACTATAAAGTATAATGTTTAGAGCTCTACTGTAAAGCTCAAATAGTAGTGCTGGTTTTGCATTTTCATGAAAGGTGTCTGGTCTATAGATAAAACAGGCAAGTTAGGGGACTTTCGGCTTACTAAAATTATGTTCTTTATTCCAGTTCTTACACTAACAGATTTTGTTACAATCTTTTTTTTTCATGTCAAACGACATACTGCTTATATTCCTCTGTAATGTAAATTTGTTTGGCATTAGCCAAGGTTTAATATAAATATCTTAACTTGAAAGAAAATGTTAAATAATTGCATGTGCAAGTGACCAATATAGCATAATTACACTCCGAGGCATATTGTTACGCTGATTGTAGTTATATAGAATCCCTATAAATTTGATAGGGGGCTTATAGTTGAATTCATAAGCATTTTATTAAAAAATTGATACAACATTAGAAATGTATAGTAATGATAATTTCTGAATCCAAAACATGAAGCATATTTGCAAATGAAAATGATTTCCAAGTCCAAGCACATTTAATACATTTTCCCTTGTCATTGCAAATGAAAACTATAAGAGTTTCTTTTTTGAGCTCTAGCACATGGACCTTGGTGGCAATAACTTCTCTAGATCCAGTCCATCGCTGCTAAGCAACCTGGAAAACTTGGTCTTTCTCATCTGGGTAACCAAAAAAGTGTAGACTACAACTAAAAGAGCTAGACAATTGATGCTATTCACTACTGTAAAGTACTGTGCAGCCTCATAATTATTCATACAACTTTTCAAAGGAATGATTTCATGCTATATCTTCTCTTAATCCAAGTTCTTTGATTTACCAAACTTATACCTTACCTTAACTTCCAAACTTTGTTACAAGTATTCAATGCGACTATGGTCCACCAGTTATACAACCAGGGCCTCAAAATGTATTCCCTAATTGTAATCAAAGGAATTTTGCTCTTCATTCAAGTAACTAATCTCAAAGTGAAACACGACCAAGTGGTTTATTGGACACTATTGTGGTTGAAGCCACAACATATTTTAGAAATCAAAATGTGAGGAAGAAGACCCCTCATTGCTTTGCCTAAGAGTGTTGAAGAGCTTTAGGTAAGAATTGCCATTGCTTATCAAAGATAAATGTAATACTATCAACAAAGAGGTTGATTGAATAGATCTATGGGCATAGGCACGTATGTAATTTGTTTAAATTTTTAGAAATAAACCTTCCATGCAACCCCGTTGAAAGTTTGGCATAGCATGTCTATTCCATAAAGTGACACAAAATGCATTTCTCCTAAAACCAAATGATGTAAACCCATATCCATCTTTTCCACATACATATCAAGATTAACATTTGTGTATGAATAAAGCATTATGCTCTTAACTATTACTGCTATGAGAATAGGTATCCTTTCATTGGTCCATCTCTTGGAAATCCTACAAAGTATTGTGTTGTGACCTTTTCACACATCACCCCATTCAAAATGGGGTCCCACTAATTTTTGCTCCATTCGGGTCTTTTGGCTTTGGTTTTGGGTCTGTCTCTCTCTGTCGATTCTTTTTGTCTAGTGATGTACTTGCCATTTGACCTAGATTTGAATTTTGGCTAAGTCTGGAGGGCTTTCTGATGAATTGGGGTTTACAATCTTCAGGCTACTTTGAGGTCAAATTGAGTTGGCTAATCGAATTCTGACCTTAGCACTGCTATTAGGATGCTTCAAGCAAGGCTCCCATTGAATTTTCATTGAATTTTGACAACTTGCTATTTTTAGTAAGTGCCAATTTGGGGCCTATTTTCTTGAGATTTTCAAATTCTGACAACTGCACTACACTTAGAACCCTTAGAACTCCTCGCTTGCAAAATTTGAGCGCAAATGGACAACTGTCTTTTTAGCAAGTATCACCTTTAGAGCCATTTTCAGGGTTTGCATGTTGGAATTTTCAATGCATGTCAGCATAATCTTTCTGGGTTTTTTGAGACCTTCGCGGTAGTACAACATGCAAAACAGGATGATGACTTTCAACGATTTGGGCTTCAGAGGCTATTTTTAGGGTTTGCATGCAGGATTTCTCAGCACATGTCAGGATTTTCTTTATGGGTTTTCCGAGAGCTACGCAACGAGGTAACATGCAAGCAGAGTTGATCACTTTTCAAGGACTTGCTATTTTTAGCCAGCACTCGCATGTTGATCGTTTTTTTTGGGTTTTTTGAGATCTCTCGGGCAATGTGACATGAAAACTCATTCGACAGCTGATTGGTCACTTTTTCAGACACTTACTATTTTTAGTAGGATCACTCTGGCAGCTGCCCAGCACTTTAGCGTCACGAACAGAGCGACATGCAACAGAAACGGGGTCAAATGGAGGTCTTTTGAGCAACATGCAAGTCAAATTAGGGTTTCCAACTTCAGGACCCAAAATGAGGGGTCAAACACCAGAATCTCCAAAAACCGATGTGTCCCATCGTGATTAGTATCTTTCAAGGAGCCCACTGGTAAAATTTGAAGGCAATCTGAGCACTTACTATTTATAGTAAGTCACTTTGGAAACACGACTATAAATAGCAGGTCAGCGCGAGGCACCAGTGTGAGAAAGTCAAGCAAGTGACAAGGACCCCATGGAGCGAATTTCAGATCAAACGGAGTTGCAGAGGTTTGAAAATCAAGCACTTACTATTTTTAGCAGGTCCATGTAGAGAAATTAGGGTTTCCTAAAAAGTAGGGCGAAACACGAGGGTCACACAAAAGCTTCGTCCAGTCACGATCAACATCCTTCAGGCAAGCTACACGCAAAATTTGAGCTCATTCTAAGCACTTACTATTTTTAGCAAGTCACTAAAAATACCAGGCGCATGCAAGCATCAGGTGCCAGCAGCTCAGTCACGTCACGAGGATCAGGGAAAAACGAAAATCAAGCCTTCCGGAGCCTGAAATCAACTTAAAATGCAAAGAGCGCAAAACTTTCTAAAAATAGAAAGCTAGGGCAAGCTAAGGGCATCATGAACAATCAAGAGAACACCCCTCAAATTCGCCCTAGCAACCTAGAATGAGTTGAAAATTCATCTAAGTCTGGCAAAATGGAGGCTCAGCCAGTCAATTGCGCCCAACCTTGAGGCGCCCAACCTAGAGGAGATGAGTAGAAAATTTGTCTAAGGCATCAAGATTGGAAGTAACCCATGTCATATGCGCCCAACAACTAGAGGTTGGTGGGAAAATTTCTAAGTATGAAGAATTGAAACCTCAAGGGTAGAAATGCGCCCAAGGTCAAAGGAAGAGGCTTGAAAATGAATAAGTCCTTAAAACTTGAAGCTTGACCCTTGAAATTCGCCTAGGATGGGAGATGGAGTGGAAATTCCACTAAGTGTTGAAAATTGGAAGCTTACCCCCCTCAAATGCGCCTTAAGAAGCTGAAGATGGTTGGAAATTTCACTAAGTGGTGAAAAATGGAAGCTTGCCTAGGTAAATGCACCTAAGGAAGAAAGAGATGCTTGGAGCTTTTTCTAAGTGTTGCAAACTTGAAGTTCTCTACCCCAAATGTGCCTTGAGAAGAAGAGGAAGCTTAAAAAATTTCTAAGTGTCACAAAATGAATGTACAAGGGGCTAAATGCGCCCAAACTTGAGGGAGGAGGCTTGAAAATTGACTAAGTCCTCAAAACTTGAAGCTCCTACCTCCAAATGCGCCCAAGCTAATGGAGGGGGTGAAAATTTTACTAAGGCAAGAAAACTTGAAGTAGCTACCCTCATATGCGCCCTTGAAGAAAGAGATGCTTGGAGATTTTGCTAAGTGCTTGAAATTGGAGGTCCACCTAGTGAAATGCGCCTAAAGTCAAGAGGAGGAGATAGAAATATTCTAAGTATCACAAAATGGAAGTAGGCTTGGGTAAATGCGCCCTAGAGCAACTGAGAATTGGTGAAAATTTAGCCTAAGTCACAAATTGGAAGCTTCTCTAGCCAAATGCGCCTAACCTCCAAGTGGGTGAGTGGAAAATTTGACTAAGTCCTCAAAAATGGAAGTAGGGGCCACTAAATGTGCCCAAAGTCAATGGAGGAACCTAAATTTTTTCTAAGTGATGAGAATTGAAAGCTCAAGGTGGTAAATGCGCCTTAGTTTGGGAGATGCCTTGCAATTTGTCTAAGTATTGTAAAATGGAAGCTCACTATGACAAATGTGCCCAACTTGAAGGTGAGTTAAGAAATTTGACTAAGGCATAGAAAAATGAAAGTACAACCCCTTGAATGCGCCTTAGCTTGGAGGAAGCCTTGGAATCTCTCTAAGTTTGGAAAATTGAAAGTAGCCTCCCTCATATGCACCTAGCATGACAAGGAGGAAATTTTTTTAATAAGGCATTTGAAATGAAAGTTCCTACCCCCAAATGCGCCCTAGAGATAGAGTGAAAGATGAGTTGATGAAATTTTTCTAAGTGATGTAAAATGGAACCTCAAGGTAGTAAATGCGCCTAAACTTGAAGAAGCATTGAAGAATTTTCTAAGTGCTTCAATATGAAAGCCTAGTACCCCAAATGCGCGAAGACTAGAGGAGTCAAGATAAGCATTTAAATTTTTTAAAATTTTTCCAAGGTTGAAAAATTAAATGTTCCCCTTCGTGAAGACGCATGAATTAATCAAGTTGAGAAGTATTTTTTTCTAGGGGGAAATGTTTTGAAGGGAAAATGATTCCACCTTGTGATTTTAAGTAAATGTTGGGCTTGCAACTGATGAATAAAATATAATTTTTCTAAGGCATTGGAGAATGAATTGAATAAGATAGAATTTTCCTAAGGCAAAGATGAAATTTTTAAATGCTGGAGTAATTTTAACGAATTTACCAAAGATGTTTCAGTCAACTGAATGCCACATGCAGTCAAGGTGGGAAATTTCGATTTTTTTTAAGAAGGATGGAATCTCCAGCAATAGAAGATTCTATGATGACTGAGTATAAATTTTGTGACAACTCGCCAGTCATCCCTCCCAAATTGGAAAACTTCTAAGTAGTGGAGGAGTGAATTAAAAGCAACTGCTAAACCAGGTGTCGTCTCACAATTATATAAACTTTGAAGCTATTCATTTTTTCTTCACCATTTGCAGAGCTGAAATTGTGAGAGTACTGAAGTGTGAATTGTGGGAGTGCTGAAGTGTGAATTGTGAGAGTGTTGAAGTTGAAGTGAGTGAGTGCTGAGAGGAAGAAATTTTTGTTGTGAGTGAGTTGAGTGAAATTTTTTCTAAGTGCTGAAAGTAGCTGAAGCTTGGAGTTTGAATTTCAGAGGCCGAAATCTCGAGGTTGGGAGTTGGTAGTTTAGTGCTAAAGAAATTTCATTTTTGAAGCTAACTCCATATTTCTAGCCATCTCGTGGTAATTTTATTTTCTTAGTTGGAATTGTAATGCTTGAAATTTTATTTTGCAGATGGCTGAAGTTCAAAGGGGAGATGCTGCCGAAACGAGCAAAGTTGCAGGTAGAGCTGGAAATGCAGAAACGGGAAAAGAGAATGCCTCCAGGCAGGCAATCATCAAGTAGCTGAAGAAATATTTTCTTCCTGAGTCAAAGTTTGTCTCGAAGCTCGGAGGGTTGACTGACACCAACCTTGGTTCGTTCAACCTTGAGGCATTCAAAAGGAGAATATACGGGCAAACTGGTCATCATCCATCAAAGACATCACACAACATTGTGAGAAGTGGATTGCATGCAGCTGCTGGTTTTCAGCCAACAATTCGATGTCCTGAGTTAATAATGGAGTGTGCAAATTATTATAGGCTAGACCACCGAACGATTGTCTCTTCAGATGGAAAGTTACTGGCTAACTTCACACCCAAGGCTATTGGAGAGGCGTTCGGGATTCCAACTGTGGAGAGAATGTTGTACAAGTCAAAAGAAAGGGCTGATAAAATGTACACCTCATCTTTCGAAAGGTGTGCAAAGAGAATTAATACATCATGGATGAGGAAGCCAAAACCTCCTGGCGCCAAGTTGCCTAAGCAAATTATCTCAGAGGAGTTGAAACAAGAGTACTGTGATTTGATCATGATGCTCAGCTGGGTGAATGGCAGCCCACAGGCATACGCTTTTGAGCCTTGGATGTTCTTCTACATCAATGTAGTGTTGGAGGGAAAAGAGTATGTAGATTGGGCAAGAATGATTAGCGACAATATAAATGAGCAATTCAGAAGTTTGAGGAGAACGGGGACATTTTATATGAGCTCGTATGTCATCTATATGCTCGCTTAGATGAAAAAGTATAAAGGATTGACATACTAGGAGCCAATTGGATGCGGTCCCGGTCAATTTAAAATCCATGAAGCTTGCAGGCAGCTGCATCTAACAAATACCTCCAGCTTCAAGAGAGTGAACGATGCTTTCACTATGCACATCACGAGGACTCTTCAATGGAGAACACAACAAAGAATATCCAAAGATGCACAAAAGTTGATTGAAGAGTATGGGTATTGGTTTATCTAGTTCCCAAAGTTCACTTACATAAGGCTGCCGGGGTTCCATTCATACCCCTTCAGATTGCCAAGGTACCCCACGAACATGATGGTAATGCTTGAAGTGTCTAGGCAACTCATGGCCTACGACAAAATCATAAGGAAAAAGAAGATAGGAGGATTGCACTTCCCTATCATTATGGGAAATTCACTTGAGGAGTGCCCATCTTTGCAAGCCGCCAAGGAAGCAGAGGAGGAATTACAATTCTATCACCTCACTCTCCACACCAGCCGATAGGACTTTGATCCTCACGGAAAGATCAGAGTAGTACAGGGTGAAGAATATCGGCACAAGACCCATGTTGAGGATTTTTGGGCGAATGCAGAAGATGAAGTTGAGATCAGAAGGAGGATGTTCTCTAGATTACCTTTGAAATTGATAAGGGAATACGAGGTTGTCCAAGTTCCAGACCAAGTGGATGAAGATGTCAATGTCGGACAACCCGATTATGAATCAATGAGAGGCACGCCAGTCCCACCACCTGATTGGGCGGAACCGGAAATCACGGACTTGGACACGTTGTCTATGCCAGTCTTAACATTCGCAAGGAGCGAGGTGGATAGACATGTTCACAAGCTTAAGAGAAAATCAATTGCCCTCATGTACAACCTCATGGGCGATCAAAGGCCACCGACATCAACAAGGAAGAGAAAACAGGCCACCCAAGCTACAGAGCCACAGGAGGAGGAACTAGTTCAGCCAGAGCCTCAAAGGACGGAGGAAGCTTGACCTACATAGCTGTTGACTCACTCTTCCAGCATACAAGAAGTTTATTTATTTGTAAGTTAGAGGGTTAGAATGAATGAAGAGCAAGAAATGGAGGAAGTCAATTAGCCCTTGCCTAGGGAGCCCAATAGTCAGAGTGCTAATGCTCTTAGGAGTGCTAGCCAGCCGGATGAAGATGAGGAAACATAAATAGACACTCACCTGGATCGTGCAATTGAGGCAGCCTTTGAAGATGAAAACACTACAGAGCCTGAAGCTTAGGGTTTTGAGGAAGACATGCAACACATGGAGATGGATGAGCCTCAACCAAATGTTGTTGAAGAGGAGGTTCATGAAGTAGAAGCAACGGAGGAGCAGCCACTTGTTGTCTGCAACTCTCAACAGGATGTTCCAAATTGGCTCACAAATGCGATAAGGAGAGATCAAGAGGATGATACCGACCCAACAATAGAGATGGAGGAGCTCCTTAATAGAATAAGCGGGTCGCCTAAGAGGAAAAGAGCCAGAAAATACTCCAGGTTTGAGACAGATAAGTCCAGTTCACGCACTCTTCATGTTGCAGTTCCAAGGGAAGAATGTGATTGAGATGAAGCAATGCCTGAAAGTTACATGATCACTACAGTTGAACTAGGACGCCCTACAGAAGCACAAATGGTTGAAGAAGCTGAAAACTCCTTCCAGGCATTGAAGGATAGACTGCTTCGAAAGGGAGAAAAATACAAGAGGCTAAAAAGGGAGCATAAGGCGTTAATTGGTTATGTACAATATCTAGCACGTCCATGCGCCTAGGAGAACCCAACGGTAGATCTTCCAACCGAGCTTCCAAAAAAGTTAGTTAGCGGGCTCGAGGAAATGAAGAAGGCAATTCAGGAAGGAGACAAGTGGATTGGCAGTGTTCGTGTTGAGGCTGAGAGATTCATTGAGGATCTTGTCTCATCTTTCCAACATGCTTCCAGCATCCTCTCCCGTATGGAAAACATTGAACAGGCATGGAGTGATACTCACATTTTTCAAGACAAGACTATTCCACGCATAGCTACTCTGATGCATATGCCAGTGTAGACTTTGATTGAAGGGGGGGTAATTCAGGCTAGAGATAGATATGATTTTCCCGACTGGTATTCCGCAACATTTACCAACCGATGTTTCTTTGACATGGCAAGGACAGAGTCAGTCAAGATTAGGAATGCCATGGGAAACATTCAAGAGGGAATCTTCAACACGCTTGAGGCATTGTTTGCAAAACGGCTAACTCCTGAGGAGGTGACAGTGGATGGTTTGAAGAGCAGATTGCACCCATTCTTATCCGAAATGAGAATATTTGCTCAAGTTGACTTTGAGAATATCTCCACTTTCTCCACCATTATTCAAAGCACTCAGGAATCCATCGAGGCCTGGAGAAAATCTTGTATCCGGCAGGAGCAAACAATTGCCATCCTCGAGTATCAGCTTAATCTTACTCCAGCCATTTCTAAGCAGGAAGTTGATGCAGTGCTGGCCCGGTTTGTTGCTTTCGCGGTCAGAGAGAAGAACAATGGGAACAGGATCTTGGACGAGAATCTTCTAGAAGGGTAGAGGGCATTAATTGCCCATAGTGGTCAAAGGAGGAATATGCCATTTTGTGCTCATTAATTGCACCACTCCTCCACCTTCTGGCAGTTACTAGGGTAGAATCTAGTCTAGGGCTGATGTGGCTTAATCTAAGCCGTCCATTGTAATTCAATTTGGACTATCCATTGAGATTGGTTAGCTATATAAAGGGGCATCCCCCCTCATTTGTACCTCATTAGAGATTAGATCATAGCTAGACAGACAGAGTAGACATTCTAATAGTGAGATAGCTTAGCATTAGTTTGTTAGCATAGTGTGAAGAAGAAGGAAAGTTTTCCTTTGAAAGATTTGTAAGAAATTGTTGTGAACACTCTCCCAATATAAAGAGTTATCATTGATGATGGTTTCATCTTTTGTTTTGAGTAGCTAGCGAGGTTTCTTCGTCCTTCTACTTCAAGTAGGACTTAAAGTAAAGCAATTTTCATTTTCATGCACGTAGTTAGTTGTGGATTGTGCTGTTTGATCAAAGCAGCTTCGTTTAATCTATACCACTAGCGAGCTTGCTGATGGTAAGTTTGCTTTGTGTGGTCGAATGGAATACCTTTTAAGCTTAACTTCAATTATAATTCATGTGTTGGCATGCATCGTTGTGATGGTGTTATCATGCTGAATTGTGATTTGAAAACTTCTCGCTACTCCTTTGAAGATTGCACCGACTTTGTAGAAGCTGTCCAACATGAGGCAAAGGAAAGTCTGGTTGAAGCCTGCTGAAGTTAATCCCACATCCTGCTTTAGGATAGAACTTAGACCTTCTAAACCCTGCACTCATTTAAATTCTGCACATTTCCGGTTAGTATTAGGAAAATCGTACCCCATTGCCAAATCATTCGCATCACGTGAAAATCCTCTTTATCATTAGCCTGCGGTCTGCTACATCGTAAACTTGTGAACAATTGTGTAAATCCCCTCGTGAAAACATCATATCACAACAAACCAATTGAGTGTACTCTACTGCACTGAAGGAACCTTGGAGTTGAACGTATGATCTCTCTCGCAATCTTAGCATACAAAATACTTTGATCAAGAGAGGATAGAGTAGCCGTTGGACACTTTATTCTGCTGCTTGGTGTTGGTCACAAAAATCACATCAACATATTGTATAGTTGATGACAATAATTTTATATAACAGGAAAAAATTCAAAGAAAATCGATGACATGAGGATACCCACCATCCAAAAATCTCCACAATATTACTTCAGTACAAAAATTAAAATTGAAAGCAGGGATAAGAAAGCAATGAGCAGACTGCAATTGCTTCTAAACTATTATATAATTGTTACATAAAATGATGTATTTATATGACAAGGCTTTAAAGACATGAATCAAATGCCTCTATCAAATATAACCAGGCAGATAGATAGATAATTGCATTTCCAGCCCCAACAAAAAGCTACGAGGCAGTGAGAGTTGTTATGAGATAACAAAACAAAGTTGAACATGCAGTTGCGAGTGGAAGAGGAAAAATAGGAATGTAGTAGCACGGCCACCATTGTAAACTTTGTTAGTTCCATGACATAGTCTAAACAAGTAGAATTGTAGATAGATCAAATGCTAGAGCAAGTTCATACATGTAATTCAAATGTCAATTTGATTGTTGTAACAACATATAACCCCTAAGGTGCTTTTGCTTTTGTTTATAGCTGAGAAATTAGATAAAGTTGTGATTATAATTGTAAAGGATAGAAGGTAAAATGAAAGTCAGAAAGAAATAAATGATTTACAACCTCCTTACACAATCTCTGCTACGCCTAACCAAAAAGGAGATAGTAGGTGTGTCTAGAAACTTCTTAAAGAAGTTAAGAATATCCATTCAGCTCTGGGTTGTGCATGTGGCATTTTAGAAGATAGTCATGTGCCTTGTCAGTGCTTCCAAATTTTTGCATGCATGCTTGACATGGCTAAAGGTTGGAAAAGGTTATGAAACCTGGCTGAATTTTTGCAGTAATCACAATTGCTTGTGGAGCTTAGCTTCGCATCCGTGAACTGACATTTTCTTTTCATGTGTAGCCCAGACTTCCACATTTTGTTTTTTTTCTTACAAGTCTATCACAACAGGTGCAATTGGAGCCTGGGGTGAAAGACTATTTAATTGGAACAGGGAAGTGAGAATGTTGGCAAAGTTTTTGAAGTTTGTTTCTACACCTGTCAATTATATTTGCTTGGGAATTTCAAAATCTTTCTCAACAATCTATTTTGTGCAAACTTGAAAATTATTGCAGCCTGTGAGAGCATACTTCCTTGAGGCATTTTGTTGAACAAACAAGCAATGTAATCCCTTCTTCCGTGGTATGGTATGTAAGGAACCTTTATTTACTACAACACATAGCTTAATGGCATTCAATAATCATGTATCTAAAATGATTTTGGATATTGGTTTGAAATCCTTAAATAAATTGGTTCAAGGAACAAATGCCCTACAGGAAATTGGCTCCAGAATTTCATTGTGGGGCTTAATAAGCATGGCAATGAATACTGCAGCTCAAGCCATAACTACGACGAGCAACTTTGTAAAATTTCCATATTCCCACTCTCGTGTGTTGCCAATCGCTTCTCCCTCTTCTTCATTGGCATTCACAAGATGCTTGGCTTGCTCAGGCAGGGCCAACGCTTGTTCTTTACTTGTATCACAATACAATAATTCCGTATTATTAAAACCAAACACAAACACAAGCAGAAGGAGAAAAGATGATATATATTGCATGGCTTTCTCTCCAAGTGCAGCTGCTGTCATTGACAGAGGTGAAGGCGTTCAAATTACAGAAATAAAAGAGTCCAACAGCAGAGTAAGCTCAAATAATACATGGTTTCAATTTTGGGCACCATTTCAATTTCATCCAAATTGCAGCTTTTATCACTTTAACTTAAAATTCAA
Source organism: Sequoia sempervirens (assembly GCA_007258455.2). Taxonomy (NCBI): domain Eukaryota; kingdom Viridiplantae; phylum Streptophyta; class Pinopsida; order Cupressales; family Cupressaceae; genus Sequoia; species Sequoia sempervirens. The sequence goes on along the minus strand of VDFB02058242.1, from coordinate 675,632,988 downwards.
GTTATGTTTGTGTTCTATATTTGGTGTTGCACCAGAGTAAGCTCAAATAATACGTGGTTTCAATTTTGGACACATTTCAATTTCATCCAAATTGCAGCTTTTATCACTTTAATTTAAAATTCAAGTTATGTTTGTCTTCTATATTTGGTGCTAGTTATTTTAACACCTAAAATCAGTTATTTTCTGATCAAACTTCAATATACCAATTGATGAAATCAATTGATTCAATGTTTTATAATATGAAAAACATTCCCAAGCCTGACATCATAAACCTGAAGCTTAAAATATTCCCCCCACCAAAAAAAAATGTATACTCAAGCAGGTTTCAAATTTTAATGGGCAAGGTAGAACACATGCTGGGATCAATGAAAATTGATTTTTTTTTTAACATATAGCTATACAAATTTTGTCTTTGTCACACCTGTTCTAAGCCCCAAGGATTATGTATGAGTACTTTCAAAGTCATCCATTCTCTCCTCATAGAGTGCAATGCTATGGAATCTAAAATAACAATATAGACAAATAAAATAGAGAGAAGCATAACAACATAGAGGCAGATACAGAACTGATCACAGTATTTATCTTAACATCATATTGTAGTTTCAACATTATATCGATCGACTGATCACAATTACAAAGGCAGATACAAAGCTCTGCAGAGTTCTACCGATATCAAGTATCTCGTTTATCTGATGTTCTTTACAACTCTAGGCAACTTTATTTATAGTTGCACAATGTCGGTTAAGCGTGTTGAGCATGTTGTGGGTGCACTGGGTGGTGAAGGTAAAAAGATAAGGATAAAAATATCCTGCGGGGAGCAGACAAATGGTGGAGATAAAAATGAAACAAAATCAGATCATAGCGCGTTCAATTGGTGTGGGAGAGTCAAAATCTGTTTCCAGGTGTGAGACCAAGATCATTTCAACTGTTTGGAGGGTTGTGCCCACAATATATGGCCTATTGGCTAATTATAAATTAATTACTTTTTATTTTTTTAAATATACAAACATAAAAATTTAAAAAATATATTATATTTGTAAATAAAATTATTAAAAAACAATATATAAGTATATATTATTTAGTAAAAAATAAAAAATAAATTATTGAAGTATGAATGATAGTTTTTCAAAAAATAAAATTAAAAATTACATTAAAATAATTTTAAATTATATTTTTGATTTTTTTTAAATAGATATATTTAAGAAATCTACTTTAATTTACAAAGGTTAATATCAACAAGAAGTCTCTTAACTCGATTCTAATTTTGAATTGCTCAAATCTTGTAAAGAAAACAAGTTCATGGACTATTGCAAATAGAAAGTTAAAGTGTATAAAGAAAAGGATAGAAGACAAATGTTGTATTTAGTATTGACAATAATAAGATTTGATGTATGTTTCAAATGTGAGCATATATACACAAAATGATAAGAAATACATTTAGTAAGAAAATGATAGTACATGATTGTCTAAAATAAATAGTTTTAAATGTCATTTCAATTAATATAAATTATTATTAGAGTTGAAATTTGAGTCTTTAAATTATATGTGAATAAGATATTTGTATAGAACTACATAAAGGCTATAAGATCTTAAATTTGTGATTCAAATGTATTTGAGATAAATGGTATTTCTGTCATATAATGTTGTACCCAAACCAATTTTTTTGCTTCATTAAGGCATTTTGCTTAAAAGAGTCTAAGCCTTGTTAAAATGATGTCGAAACACAGTTTTTGGGCAAATCAAGTATGGAATTGGTGTTAGTTTGATGTCGGAAGGATATTGGTGAAATTTGAAAAATTGAAAATTAAGTTTTTCAGGCACCCTTGTTTCAGGCCATGAAACCCTAAAATTTGAAACTCGTCAGAATTGACTAAACATTGTTTTGATTGGCTTATTTTGTTTCACGATCACAATGGTGAAGTTAGTTTTAGTTAAAACTTAGTTTAAGTCTGGTAGGTAGTTTTCACTTTTTCAAATGGAGAAATGGGAATTCTGAGGTCGTCAATGGCAGATGACCAGAGAATAGGTGTTGAAATCTAAGCCTAAAACGATCAAATAAAGAAACTTTTGCATGGGATAGTAATATATGTTGTGCCTACCTTGCCTGTAATATTGTTGTTCTGTATCTATTCATGAGTTTTTACTATGATAATGAATTGTTGTGCCACCTTGCCTTCATGTTATTGTTATGGTATTTTCTTATCTTAGTTAAATATAGTGGCTAGTTGATCGTTTATTGTATGCGTGTTTCACCTATGCAATTTGTTGTCCTAGTTGGCTATTCTCTATTTTGTTTCTAATAAGCCTATTCATATGAGTAAATTGTTGAGCCACCTTGCCCTCATGTTGCAAATTTGTACCTAAAGCTTATCGTTTGATGTGTGTGTCAATAAACCTATTCAGTCAAGCAAATAGTTGTGCCATCTTGCCTTCATGTTGTAAAGTTGTACTCAGTTTATCGTTTATTTGTTTGTTTCTAATAAACTTTTTCCCAACCGAGCAAATAGTTGTGCCACCTTGCCTTCACGTTGTGAATTTGTACTTGAAGTTTATCGTATAAGAACATTCCTACTCCATTTCCTCATGCTCTGTTTTCTTGAGATTGTATAGATTAAAGCATTTAGTTTAGTTGTAGTTAGAGATCTACGAAACCAAAAAATCCTTAGCTGCAACATTCGTGGTTTTTCTTAACCTTGTGCCTCTTCTAGCTGAGAACAAAAAGATAGGAGTTAGTTGTTACACCAATAGTTTTCTACTTTACTTTTTCATGCAAATCAACACTAAAGAGGGAGCTTCCCCTCCTAATTTGAAGAGAACTCATTATACAGTGTGCATAGTTGTCCATACCAACTTGCACTCTAGAGGTGTTAGTTGTTACACCAACAGTTTTCTGGCACCCACCGTGGGGAACAAGGCAAGAAAACTTTAATAAAAGCTAAACACTTTATTTCACGGGAATGACACTCTGGCATCCTATTGCATGATCCATACAAAAGCAATGGATGATAACAACAATAATGTTGACAGGTGACATCCACCCCCATTACCTTGGGGTAATAACATTGGACCTTTGGCTTTTCAGGTAAATCATGAGTTACCTAAAGGGTCAAGGAAGCGCTTTCCCCAGTTTCACGACAATGAAACTCAACACCTGGAGGAACATTTTTCTGCATTCACAAAGGCTTGCACGGTCTTGCATGTAGCACATGAAGACATCACGGTTCGTCTCTTTGTTGAGACTCTTGCGGGAAATGTTTCCAATTGGTTTAATCACCTAGTGCCAGGCAATATCACAAGCTGGACAATTATGAGAGGGAAATTTTTGGCAAGATTCAAGCCCGCTAAAGATAGTTACCTGTTCGCCTAGCTCACAAATTCAAAGATGGAACACAATGAACACATGAGGGATTTTGTAGCGAGATTTAATCGTCTTGTTACAAGAATTTCTTCTACACTCAATCCATCACCAAAGATTCTGATGAGTTGTTTCATAAATGCTCTTCCATAAGAGATAGCCTTCTTTCTCAAGATAACAAAAGCAACAGAGTTGAAGAGTGTGCAAGAACATGCCATCAAGTTGGAGAATAATATGATCACTTCCAGCTTGATGAAAAAAAATTTCATCAGATCTCCAGTTCAACAACTGTACCAACTAAAGAGAGACAATCTTCAGCCATAGTTGCCAACATCTCCACCAAGGTCAATGATTGAAGCTACACACGATACATTATTTTGTCCTTTCCATGACACCGATGAACATACTGGATCCACATGCCCAGAGAACTTGAGAATGATCCAAATCATGGGATATACTGAAGTTGCTCCTAGTTCTAGTTTTGTACCAACACCAAGTTCGAATGTTGTCTCACCACAGATGGAAAACTTCGAAGGAAACTCTGTAGCGAGATACTTTGATAAAGAACACATAAATCAAGAAGAAGAAGAATATCGTCAGTACACTCCTGTGTTTACACGTGCTCAACACTTCAAAGCACAAAAAGAAGAAGAAAGATGAAAATCAAATGAAGAAGGAAAAGAAGTGCCTTTCACTTCCAATCCCAAATCTTCATAGGAGATTACTATCCCAATTGCTTAAGAGACGTCTTCAACAAATTTTGACATCATAACTTCCATGATGAAAACCAAGGTACAAATCTCTCAACTGGAATACCTTCAGGACCATCTAGAACAACTAGATCAGATTCTCAAAGTTGCAAAGAAGCAAGCTGTGCTCAAGTCATCTGTTCCAGCAGGAGCAACCCTGAAATGGGTCCTAGTAATTGTGTGACTTTGTTAGAGATAAAAACTGAAGACCAAAAATTTGCTTGTTCTGAAAAGAGATAGACAGAGGATTCAAAGTTATGGACAATACAGTTCGACGGAGGTTGTTCAAATACAATTTTAGTAGGGGAAATAGTCATCTCCCCTAAAGAACAATGGTTCCTAGTTGCAAATTGCCTACAATTGGAATTCACTAAAGTTGAGAAAGAGGTGCTTTTGCAAGGCCTCAAAGATGCCGAAGACATGGGAATCAAACTCCTATGTGTTAAAGGTGATATAGAGCTGGTCGATGAGCTGGTCAAAGGATATTTTCAAGTTAGCAAAGATCACCTATGACATTACATAAATCGAGTTTGGAACTCGATCAATTGGTTTGAAGAAATCAACATTCCGAGGATGGACTACAACAAAAATAATGCCTTTGGGGTATCAACTTTCCCATTTGCATCATATTCTGACTTTTGTTAGAGTACCTTTGCATGGATATATGAATACCTGAGAATCTTCATTCTAGAAGGATTGCCTCCTGCAATTCCCATCAGAAGAGAAGTGAAGCCTTTTAGGCATAAACAACATCGGTGGGAGGCTCTTCCCATTGTCATGCAACAAACAATATCCAAAGCACTTCATCTCTTCAGGGGTGGAGTGAATTTTATTTAAATAATTTTTATTATGCTTTTTCGTTATGTTGTAATGTGTTTCCCCGTTCTGTAATGTTATGTCATGTTTAAGGTGATTTTAAGTAGTCTTGTTTTAGGTGATTATTAGGAAGTTAATGTTTTTTTAGGTGATTAGGGAAAGTCCTGACTCCATATGCCCAACTGATAAGTCACTGGTCTACAAAAACACAGAGAATATCGGTCCTCCTATGTCGTAAGTATTCGACATGGTCACCAGACAGAGCCTAATGTTGTACCCAAACCAATTTTTTTGCTTCATTGAGGCATTTTGCTTAAAAGAGTCTAAGCCTTGTTAAAATGATGTCAAAACACAACTTTTGGAAAATAAAAGTATGGACTTGGTGTCAGTTTGATATCAGGAGGATACTGGTGAAATTTGAAAAAAATGAAATTTAAGGTTTTCAGGGACCCCTATTTCAGGCACCCCTATTTCAGGCCATGAAACCCTAAATTTGAAACTTGCCAAAATTGACTAAAAATTGTTTTGATTGGCTTATTTTGCTTCACGATCACAATGGTGAAGTCATTTTTCAGTTAAAAATTAATTTAAGTTTGGTGGGTAGTTTTCACTTTTTCAGATGGAGAAATGGGATTTTTGAGGTTGTCAATGGCAAATGGCCAAAGACTAGGTGTTGAAATCTAAGCCTAAAACTCTCAAATGAAGAAAATTTTGCACAAGATAGTAATATATGTTGTGCCTACCTTGCCTGTAATAGTGTTGTTTTGTATATGTTCATGAGCTTTTACTATGATAATGAATTGTTGTGCCACCTTGCCTTCATGTTATTGTTATGCTATTTTCTTATCCTAGTTAAATATAGTGGCTACTTGATTGTTTATTGTATGCGTGTTTCACCTATGCAATTTGTTGTCCTAGTTGTCTATTCTCTATTTTGTTTCTAATAAGTCTATTCAGATGAGTAAATTGTCGAGCCACCTTGCCCTCATTTTGCAAATTTGTACCTAAAGCTTATTGTTTGATGTGTGTGTCAATAAACCTATTCAGTCAAGCAAATTGTTGTGCCATCTTTCCTTCATGTTGTAAAGTTGTACTCAGTTTATCATTTATTTGTTTGTTTCTAATAAACTTCTTACCAACTGAGCAAATAATTGTGCCACCTTGCCTTCATGTTGTGAATCTGTACCTGAAGTTTATCATATAAGAACATTCCTACTCCATTTCCTCATGCTCTGTTTTCTTGAGGAGATTGGATAGATTAAAGCATTTAATTTAGTTGTAGTTAGAGATCCGCGAAACTAGAAAATCCTTAGCTACAATGTTTGTGGTTTTTCTCAACCTTGTGCCTCTGGACAACTAAAAACAAAAAGATAGGAGTTAGTTTACTTTACTTTTTCATGCAAATCAACACTAAAGACGGAGCTTCCCCTCCTAATTTGAAGAGCACTCATTACACAGTGTGCATAGCTGTTTGTACCAACTTGCACTCCAGAGGTGTTAGTTGTTACACCAACATATAACTATTAGAAGATGTTTTTGTAAACTATTGAAATTGTAAGAAATAAAAAATAATATACTTTAACTGGTCTATTGAGTTCAATAATTGATTACGTTGATCATCATAGTTTTTTATTAATGAAAAAATAGGTTTTGAAGGGATCCTGAAACCTTGATGATCAAGATCAAGAAGATAAAAATTTCCATGAGTTAAACTAATGAATCTAATAAAAAAATAATGAGATATCAAACTAAAGAAACAATTTGATAGTCCAAGATACACATGGCACATCAATCTTCACTAGACCATAGCAACACTACTCAACCAATGTAAATTAAACTACAAGTCAAAAATATATATACCAATAGTTTCAAGAATTTGATCAATTAAGGATAAAAGGTCACCTCCACAAATACGAACGCAAGAGAGTCTATATAGTATATGTTCCATCTAATTGAAATGCATGGGTAACTAGCCATTATTTTTTCCTAGTATATATAAATAAAAAATAGATATATCTAGCCCAATCCAAATCAAAGCCAATGAAGCATTAGTACCAACAAAATGATTCCCCCATAGTGTAGACAAGGGAGAGAGATGACATGTCCATTAAAAATGTGTGTCAATATATAGTGTATGAAGGAGAAGAGACATCATTAGAATGTGCACACAAGAGTACCTAAAACAAAAAAGGGTGTACAAAATAAGTCACATAAGCATGGAGATAGACAAGGTTGTGATTGCAAATAATAAACAAATGCCTCATATATTGTTAGTAAAAGAATGATATATCATATGTAATATCCCCAAAATACATATATAATGGTGACACTTTATTTTAGTGCGTTTAAAAATGAATATTTGCATTCCATAGATGTTTACAATACCCAAAAAGACAAATGTTAAAAAATATATAGACCAACTAAAATGAATTCATCTCAAACAAATAAAACTAAATAAAAGACACATAGAGTAAATTTTGGAATATGTGCATGGATAGATGTAAAGATTTCTAAAATACATCTCCAACACCTCAAACATTCTAAAAAAATAGATCTAAGAAAAATATGAGTCAATAAGCTAAAGAATAAGATTTGACTTTAGCAAGTAATAAAATATACCAAAAAAAAATTTGAGAAATTTTTTTGTACCATATCTTATTTGTCAAATTTTAACATTGTATGCCAAAGTTGTGCTAAAAATAGGTCCTTTAGGGAAAATTAGGGCTAGGGTAGAGGCCTACCAAGTGGTACGTGGCTTACATTACATTGACGTTAGTAAATAGGCTCTAAAATATTCTCATTGCTATCAAAATATTCCTTGAAATTTGAAAATTGCTTCTTGTTTGCAAAAAAAATTACTAGGAACTTTTAGGAACCACTTTTAGGACCAAAAAAGCACCCAAAAGTTGACAAAATATAATTTTCCTATATTGAAGGGTTTTTGGAGGAATGCCGAGTTGTTTGTTAGGCTAACTATTAGTTTTAAATCTGCTAGGGATATGACATTAAAGTCCCATTCGATATAATACTTGCGAATGGGGCTTAGAAATATTTGAAAAATGCTCCATAGCAAGTGACATCAACCCTGCATGGGTGGCCAAAAGTCATTGTCTGCTTGAAAATTTAAAAATGATGCAAAAATATTAAAATGCTAGAAATATTGAAATCCACCACTATTTATTTAAACATAACAAGAATATGTATGGCCATTGCAAATTGATGTAGGAGCTCAAATTTTTGCATAGCAGTTGACACATGATTTTGTGATGGTGCACTTAAATGTACAACACATATGACCCTATGAATTCATATGACCGTATGGATTTGAACGTTTTGAATCTAGTGCCCATAAAAATAATGGCAATTGTTTTGATCTCTAATTTTGATGAATCAATAGTCGATCTTAAGGTTTTTGTACATTTTGAACATAATGGTAAGGTCTATTTTTCTATAATATTCACCATTTGAATGTTCAAGGATAGATCTCTAAAAAATTGAGAAAACTATAGATCTAGATCTCTGATACCATGTTGGAGTTATTTCCTCAACCCTATAGCTCCCAAAAATCACTTGCAATCAAACACCTATCATAGAAAGAGAGAAAACAATAGAATTATTATGGAGGCCAAAAGGTCTATTGATATAAAAAATATGAATAATAATGAATGTGCATTATAAAATAATGATAAATCATTATTGATAAAGGATAGAGAATCTTTAAATGAAATCCTAAGTGAGGATTAAGTTAGATGATGACATGTGTCTTAATCTTATAATTTGAGAAGAAAAAATCGCATGACCTAAATAAGCTTGAATATGCTAGCGTGAAAAAGGTTCTAATTAATTAATTTATTAGAAAAGTAACTTTTACTCTAACATAAAATAATATTATAAATAGAAAAAAGATATTTTAGAAAGAAACTTTATAATATATCATACTTTTTAAAATATTAGAAATATAACATTCATAACATACTATAAATTATATAAATGATTTTTCAAAAGAATTTTAAAATTTGTGAAAGTGAATTTTAATGAGTAGACTAAACTTTGAAAATTGAAGATTCTACATATCTTTTAAATAAGTAAATAATGCTTATAGAAAGTACTTTTTAAAATATTTTTAACATTTAACATCACCATGAAAAAGGGTATGAAAAATGGAATTTGATCTTGCATGTAAACTATATGAACAACATATATGAAGACAGGTTTTTTATTACATGTTTAAATTTATTTCTAAAAATATGTAAATTAGTAAATAAAATCTACACTTATGGATTTAATACTTTTTAAAAAAATCAAATTTTGATTGATTGTCATTTATCATTTTCTTGTCTTGAGTCAATTAAACACGCCTTTAGATAATTTTATGATTGTTTATATATTTAAATATATTCACATGTATTCATTTCCCATCCCCCCTCATCTTAGAACCATCTAAAGAGTAATTAATAAAAAAAACATTTGGATTTGGTGCACTTAAAAGGAATCAAAGTCCACACATATTTGCTTGTTGCTTGCTTCTCTTACATATTTTTTTGGGGTCAACTTAGGAGAATATGTCCCTTAGTGACTCAATGGAAATTCCTTAAAGGCTTTTATAAATATTTCTAGTCTTCGGACTAGAGTAAACCTACAAAACTGAGGTGAGTTGTAGAGTAGCAGTATACATTGATTTTTTTTCACATGTAAAGGACAATTTCATGGATGTGGAGAATACGCCGACTTGTAGACTTGACCTCAGATAGAAAAAAGGTTCAATAAAGGATCCAATACATTGTATTGATAGAAATGTAACAATTATGAAACTAGGAATAGACAAAATTTATAATCTTCATCAAGAACAATCATTCTTCAATAAGTGAACTAAATACACACATCTATTGAAGTAACTTTCATTATTTAACATTTAATTCAAAATATATTAACACAAAAAATTACTAAATTTAATTTAAGTTATTTTTTTATTGAGTTGTAAACATTTTATTTATTTAATTAAAGTTAATTATGTTGGAGTTGATGGTGAACCCACAACTCCCATAAATCACTTGCAAGTAGTTATCTTGCAACAAATAGAGAGAAAAACGAGATGGATTTTTCCAAAACCTTGAGGTATTGATACAATGTCTAAATGATTTATTACAATGAATGATGAATCCTTATGAAAAGGAAAAAACAACCCTAGGTCAAACCCTAGTGAGGATAAGATTAGATTGTGACAAGTTTCTTCATCCTATGGAATGAGACAACTGATCTATAATTAGCTCAATCTAATAATAAAAAATAATTTCCTAAGTTTAGCTTTGTTGAATAGGACAACTGAGGGGATGGGGGGTGAATCAGTTGTCACAGAATTAAACCTTTAATTCAATCACCAAAAATACTGCTTAAATGAATAAATGCCAATGCAAAAACACACAAACACAATAACACCAAATTTACATGGAAAACCCAATAAGGTAAAAAAAACGGTGAGTATTAACTCACACTCTAGAGAATATCAAAATTGATTACAAAAAGGCTCACTTCCTGAAACAATGCTCACTACCTAAAATACATACTTACTATTTGGAACAAGGACTCACTATCCAACAGGGCTAAAACCTAGAAGGATCACTTCCACAGAGATACAAAGAAGACAAAGAAGTCTTGTTACAGAGAGACTACAATCCCAATGCAACAAAGGATTCCACCAAAGTCACTCGATCCACTTGCATGAATGATAGAGTTTTCCTTTTGCTCACTACATTTAAAAACTCAACATTAAGCTTTACACTGATCTTCCACACTCTCAACACACTCACTCACTGAATAGAATCAATGTCACACTAAACTACACTTCCTCTTTCCTCTTTATCACTCTTCTTCTTCGCTCTTGTCTCTCATCTCTTCACCATTAACTCATCTTGCATTTATACCATCTTCAACTTTGAAACATATCCAAAGTCGGCCATCCAATTCAAATTCAAATTAGGTCAACGCTAAAACATCCTAGGGTGGAATTAGAATAAGGGAAACGCAAACACATGCTTCATAAGGATCCAAATAGATCCAACATGCTTCATCATCCTCGAAAGTAGTATTTCACACAAGGTCGACCAAACCGGTGTAAAACACATAGAACCATTAAGCATGAATCTTCTAAATGTCAAAACTATCTTCAATAGAACCAAGGAAACAAAACTCTAGAACCACACGTCATAAGACTTCATCAAAGAGAAATCCGGACCAACAACATTTCTCTCAGACCTCAACCAAAAACATAGAAAACCACAATTCACAATTGGTGAACACAACTTGCACTGTACAACAAATCAACAACCAAAAATTTGGATATAACATCTTCTAAAAACCATGAACAACATATCTGAACCGCACAACCATAGGAACAAATCTAGACCAAAACCTAGAACAACCAATGAACACCTGCAGTTGCATATATTCATTACAATTTTTTCAATATCCTCGACATATACAACCAATAACCAACTGACCAGTTGACATCAATGACAACAACTTTTCCATTCTTGCAACAATCTCCCCCTTTATCATTGATGGCAACACATGATGTGAAAAGCCATCAAATACAACATATAAGCTCTAAATACACTTTTTTGTTTCTCCCCCTTAGTTGATAATTTCTTATATGCTTCTTCTTCTATTCTTCCTTTTCTTTTTCACATTCTTCTTCTCTCCCTTTGACATCAATGGAAAAGGAAAAATAATATTTTCCATTAATCTCACCTTTGACATAAAAAAATAATACACACAATGAAAAAACTTGATTCTACCTGCTCCCCCTGAGAGGTAGCCACCAAAACATCAGCCTAGAAGAAAGATAAATTCATAGATTCACCAAACTGATGCATAGATCCATATGCATCTAGTTTGAGAAAGGAGGGGTAATAACCCCTAACTTCTCCTGAAGATACTCAAAAGTATCTTTAGGAAGAGCCTTTGTGAAAATATCAACAATTTGATCCTTCATTGGAACATACTAAAGCTTTACTTCATTCTCCATGATCTTCTCTCTCAAGAAATGATATCTGATAGATATATGCTTCGTCCTTGAGTGCATCACATGATTCTTAGAAATGTTAATTCCACTTGTATTATCACATAAAATAGAAATGGGAACATTATATACCACTGTGATTTCTTTCAATGTCTGTTTCATCCATAAAAAATTTGTACAACAAGATGCAACAATAATATACTCAGCTTCAATAATAGACAAAGAGATCGAATCTTGCTTCTTACTCGACCATGCCACCAATCTGCATCCAAGAAAGAATGCACCACACCTTGTAATTTTCTGTCATCTACACATCCAGCCCAATCTGCATTTGTATAGGCACTAAATGTAAAGTAAGTATCTTTAGGATACCACAATTCATAATCCAGAGTGCCATTCAAATATCTAAAAATTCTTTTAACAACAACATGAGTTTCTGTAGGGTCTTCTTGAAATCTAGCTACAAGACAAACAACATGCATGATGTTCGTTCTAGTAAATACAATAGTCCACTAATCATAGATCTATACTTGCTCTGATAAGCCTTAGGTGAATCGTCATCTTTTCCCAATTTTCAACTAGTCACCATAGGAGTACTTACCGATTTGGAACCATCCATCCCAAACTTCTTCAACATCTCTCTCACCTACTTAGACTATGAAATGAAAATTCCTTTCTTTGTTTGATTAATATGTAGCCCAAGAAAGAAATTCGTCTCCCCAAACATAGAAATTTCAAATTCTTTCTACATTTCTTCCGCAAACTTCTTGCACATATTTTCATTTCCTCCAAAGATAATGTCATCAACATACACTACTTCAATCAAGAATATGTCATTTTCAATATTAAAGTGCATATTACTATCTATCGTACCTTTGTTAAAACCATGCTAAATCAAATACCTATCTAACCTCGCATACCAAGCTCTAGGAGCTTTCTTCAACCCATATAAATCTTTATTCAATCTGCACACCATATTCTATTGATTTGTTAATTGAAATCCTTTCGGTTGTTCCATATAGACTTCTTCTAGCTCACCATTCAAAAATGATGACTTGAAATCCATCTGATAGACCTTAAAGTATTTAATAATGAGTAGGAAATGCCAAGAACATCCTTATAGCTTCCATTCTTGCTACCAGAGCAAAAGTTTCTTGAAAATATATACCTTCTACCTGTGAGTAACCTTTACACACAAGCCTCACTTTGTTTCTAACAACTTCTCCATTCTCATTCAACTTATTTTTGAATACCCATTTCTATCCAATGATGTTTTTATTTGTCGGTCTTGGGACCAATTCCCAAGTCCGATTCTTCTCAATCTATAAAAGTTCTTTCATTGCTTCCTTCCAATATTCATCTTTACAAGCTTCACTTGTAGTCTTTGGTTCTATCTCAGAAAGTAAACATAAATTCACTTCAACAACAACTTTGCTTCTAGTTAACACATCTTTTATCTTATCTCCAATAATCTAACTTTCTGAATGATTCTTCTGTACATATTTTGGTGTCCTAGGGGACATCACCGAAGCATCTTCTTCTCTTTCATTATGTTCAACTTGCTTCTCTTGCTCATCTTTTTCCTGTTCTTCCGCAATTTCTTCTATTCTTGCACAATCATGTTCATCAGATACATATCCATCAAAGTCAATAGAATTCTTCATTGTCTCATCAACCTTCACAGTCGAGCTTTCTATAATCTTTCTTAGTCTTTTATTGAAACATTTGTATGCCTTGCTTTTAGTAGAATATCAAAGAAAAATGCCTTCATCACTTCTTGCATCAAAATGACCCAAAGTTTCTTCATCTCTTCTAATATAACACTTGCTTATGCATACCTTGAAATATTTAACATTAGGAATTCTTCCATGCCATAGCTCATAGGAAGTCTTTGTACTATTTTCTCTTGCTTGAACTCGATTGAACACATAAAAACAATATGAATAACTTCTTTCCAGTAAAATTCTGATAAACCAACCTCAATAATCATTGATCTAGTAGCTTCTTGAATTGTTCTATTTTTCCTTTCAACAACTCCATTCTTCTGAGGAGTTCTTGGGGCAGATAACTGTCTCTTTATTCCATGCATTTCAAAAAACATATTAAACTCATGAAAGATGAATTCTCCACCTCTGTCAGATCTTTCACCAAGTAGACTTCCCACTCTTGAAGGACCACAAAGATCTATGTGAATTAAATCTAGTAGTCCAGTAGTGGACCATTCCTTTGATCTATAATGATTTCTTCCTTGCTTTCCAAACTAACAATTCCTACAAATAGCATTAACAGGCTTTGTAATTCTTGGTAAATCTCTCACAACTTGAACAACACTAATCCTTTCCAAGTTATCAAAATTCATGTGACACATCCTTCTATTCCATAACCAACTGTCATTAACCTGAGTCAAAAAATATCATCCATCAACACCCTTAAGTTGATAGATATTCCCTTCAGATTTCTTTCCTATAGCAATCAATGTTCTAGATTCTTTTCGGATCTCACATTTCACATACTTAAACATAAGATCATATCCTTTTCTGCACATCTGACCAACACTTAATAGATTATTCCTTAAACCCTTAACATAGTAAACATATTTAGTATGATGCTTTCTGTCAAAATTTATTGAACCTATCCCATATATTTTAGCACTAGTATCATCTCCAAACATAACCAAGCCTCCATCATATTTCTCAAGCTTAAAAAACTTACTTTTATCACCAGTCATGTGATGTGAAAAACCACTATCAACCACCCAAAAATTCTTTTCTTGTTTAGCATGTAGGGCAGAGATAATTGTATCTTCATTTTTCTCCTTCTCCAAAGGGCTTCTTTTACTTGTTTTAAAGAATTAGCAGAAGTAGGTTCATCCTTAATCAACAAGAACAAGCATTCATTGTCACCTAGATCTTCATATTCTGAATCTGCATCAGATATACTGGCATTCTCATTCACTTAGTAAGCTTTGTTAATCTTCTTTCCTTTCTTTTCCTTCTCATATATTTGTTTATTCCTTTTAGCTCTTTTTGGACACTTTACAACATAATTACCTATTTCTCCACAACTAAATCATTTAAAGGGCAACTTACTTCATACTTACCAGAGCCTTTCCTCATTCTTCTTACAAATTTAGCTTCTATTTCATCAAAGTTCTCTTCATCTGGATCTTCAGAATTTGTAGCTTTAAAAGAAGTCTTTGATTTACACCAATTCCTTAGACTCGACTTCCTCATCTCATAAGATGTCAAAAATCCTAGCAACTTATCCTTAGTGTAGGTCTTATAATCTATAGTATGCTCAATAGAACTCACCTTCTCACTGTAACCATCAGGAAGAGTTTTGAGAATCTTCTTTACTATCCTAGTTCCATCTATAGTAGCACCAAGTCCTCTCATTCTGGCTACTATCTCATCCAATCTTTGTACACAAGCTTTAACATTCTCATCTTTAGTCATATGTCGAAGATCAAACCCTGTCTCCAAATTTTATAGTTTCACCTCTTTAACTCTTTCATCACCATCATGCGCTCTTTCTAAATCATCCCAAACTTCCTTAGCTGTCTTCAAGTTTTGAACCTTAATCAACTCTGAATGTACCATAATGTTCTTCAAAATCTACTTCACCTTATTGTTTGCTTCATGTGCTTTGATCTCTTTAGGTGTACTTGGACCATTGGCAGGAGGAGTGTAAGGATTTTGTAAGCTTTCTCCACATCATATCTACAATACTCCATATATTCTTCCATCAATACTTTCCAGATACCATAATTAGTTCCATTGAACCTCAGATAATCATAAACCATTTTTCCAACCATCCCGAACCTTCCTCAAGCGGTTAAGCTCTTCACCAAGGAACCTCACTCTAATACCAATTGTTGAATAAGACAACTGAGAGGGGGGGTGAATCAATTTTCATAGAATTAAACCTTTACTTTGATCACCAAAAATACTGCTTAAATGAATAAATGCCAATTTAGAAACACATAAACAAATAACACCAAATTTATGTGGAAAAACCATGGTGAGGATTAACTCACACTATAGAGAATATCAAAACCGATTACAAAAAGGCTCACTGCCTAAAACAAGGCTCATTGCTTGAAATATGGACTCATTGTCCAGAAAAATGACTCACTGTCCAACATGGCTACAACTCGGAGGGATCACTGCCACAGAGATATAAAGAAGACAAAGAAGTCTTGTTACAAAGAGACTACAATCCCAATGCAACAAAGGATTCCACCAAATTTACTCGATCCACTTGCATGAATGATAAAGTTTTCCTTTTGCTCACTGCATCCAAAAAATCAGCATTAAGCTTTGCACCAATCTTCCACACTCTCAACACACACACTCACTGAATAGAATCAATGTCGCACTAAACTATACTTCCTCTTTCCACTTTATTGCTCTTCTTCTTCGCTCTTGTCTCTCATCTCTTCACCATTGACTCATCTTGCATTTATACCATCTTCAACTTTGAAACATATCCAAAGTCAGCCATCCAATTCAAATTCAAATTAGGTCGGCACCAAAATATCCTAGGGTGGAATTAGAATGAGGGCAACACAAACACACACTTCATAAGGACCCAAATAGATCCAAGACGCTTCATCATCCTCGAAAGTATTATTTCACACAAGGTTGGCCAAACCGGTGTAAAACACATAGAACCATTAAGCACGAATCTTCCAAATGTTGACGCTATCTTCAATAGAACTAGGGAAACACAACTCTAGAACCACAAGTCATAATACTTCATCAAAGAGAAATCCATACCAACAAAATTTCTCTTGGACCTCAACCATAAACATAGAAAACCACAGTTCACAACCGGTGAACACAACTTGCACTGTACAACAAATCAACAACCAAATTTATCTAGATATAGCATCTTCTAACAACCATGAACAACATATCTGAACCGCACAACCTTAGGAGAAAATCCAGACCAAATCCTGGAGCAACCACTAAACACCTACAACATATCTTCATTACAATTTTCTCAATATCCTCGACATATATAGCCAATAACTAGCTGAATAGTTGACATCAATGACAACACCTTTTCCATTTTTGCAACAAGCTTAAGTGAATAAAGTAGAAAGGGCCTAGTAATTAATTTATTATTAATTAATTATTAGGTGATTACCTATTTACTCCAACACCCCCTTAAGATCAACTAGGGAGAAACTAAAAACTTAATGATGAATACAATAATAGATGTAGAATGGGTCTTTACTACAAGGTTTGATGAGGTGCCCATGTAAAAATAAAAGAAATATCTCATAACTAGATAAATGGTGAAAATATCCTCTCCAAAAGAGAAAAAAGAAATAAAGTTTACATATGACAAAAGAAAGTAGGACTGAACATGTCCCCCAAGCGCTACTTTAGTGACATAATTATAATCAAGACCCCCTAGAGGAGAGAAAAGAAGAGACGATGAATCCCACCAATAAAGAAGTAGCTCATTTGTCAAAGGTGAATACTTGAAGAAGAATGCTTAAGATGAACTGAAATTGGAAAACATTATTTCTCCCCTTAGGAAGAAACAAATCCAACGAGGAATGCAGAAGAAACTCTCTCAAAAGAAGAGGTATCAAGATGAACATCTCAAAAAATTCTCAAGTATCCATTTGTTTGAATCAAAAGATGAAAAATGAAATGAAGTAAATCCAAACAACTATGAAAATCCCTATAGAACAACCTCCAAAGGCTATGATGAAGTGATGATAGGTGGGATGAATCTATCATTAAAGAGGAAGTGAATATCCTCAATCAGGTCCTCAATATCTAAAATGTGTAACTAAAAAATAATGCTACACCTTTTTGTGATAAATCATCCCACAAATTTGAAACTAAAAGACTAGAAACATCCCATTGAACTAAGTTGATCTTTGAAGATGTAGGAGGTGGAATATCAACATAAGTCTCATGAACAAAGGTGGATGATTGAAGTACACATGGGTTCAAGTGACAAAAATTATCCTCAAATATCTAATCCACTCTAGATGCACAAGAGTGTAATCTAGTAAAAGGTACTACAAGCTCATCTAGAGAAAAATGAGAGAAGGCATACAATTGAGAGGCATGATCAACTAGATCCCAATTGCAATAATCTCTCTACTATGAGAGTACTTTATAAGCATTGAATTAGGTACAAACTAAATTTTCTTACATGCCCCACTATGTGCAATTTGATAGATGGAATTAAGATTGGAGGATAGTGAAGGAACACAAAGTATATCATGAAATGTCTCATCATCAATATCTATCTAGATCCTTTGAATTTTAGGATACTATAAACACTTAAAAAAGTACTGAATGGTATTACACACTTAAATTTGATATATTAACATCATTTCACCCTGAAATCCATCTTCTTTTCACCTATTTGATTAAATTAGCCTAGCTATTTAATTAAATGCCTCATTTTTCACCTATTAATGTAATTAACCTAATTGGGTTAATTCACCCCTTCTCACACTAACATTTAATCTTGTTTAGTTAAATAATGAAAATTATTTAATTTATACCCTAGGTCCTCTTATTTAATTAAATAACCCTAAACTTTAATTAAATATCATTTTGCATTCCCCTTTTCATTAAATAAATCAGTAATTTAATGAATATCCTATTATTCTCCATCTTGCACATCTAAATTTAGTTTTAATTAACTAAATAGCTAAAATCATCCTCACCTTCCCACTTGCAAGGGAATATTCCTCGTTTGCACTTTCCTCCAAAAGAGAATATTCCTATGGATTATCCTCTTTTGTGCACTCATTCCTCCAAAATATCTCTTAATCTCTTCCTAATTCTTAGGAAGTGTGTTTGTTGAAAGCTAATTTGGACCATTGATTAAATTAATTGATCCTTGTCAATTTTCAACCTTGACCATGGATTGGAATCCTCAATCCATGTTTCATCCTCCTTTCATTATTTACCATTGATTGATCTTTTCAATGTAAGCCCTTGATTTTTCATTTTCTCTCCTATAAATAGATAACTATTTAGAGACAAATGGATCCATCTTTTGATAGCAAAGTCATGTTGTTGAAACTCACACTTAGCTTGCATCCATATTGAGAACTTTTATTTAGCATATTAGATTAATTTCATCCATTTAGCTTAAGCATCCATTAATGGCTTCCATGGTAACTTAGCTTGCATCCATTTTAATATATTTTGGAATCTAAGGCTTACATCTTTGAATTTTGTTTACATTTAGCATAGATTGCATCCTTTTTATCAATTATCTTAGCATTTAGCATTTTAAATCTAGTTTTTCATCATGCTTTAGACACATCTCATCGATTTCATCAGTTTTCTTCAATAAAATTGATTGGAACAAAGCTCATATCATCCAAGCTTATTTCAACAAAATGGGATTGGGAAAGGGCTGAATTCCAAACTCGAAGCAACACCAATCCCCCAATGGGATGAGGCTTGTTGAGTTTAATTAGGATTCTTTGTGCAATTTGAGCTTTATTTCATGTTTTAATGGCTTCCTAGTTTAACTTTGCAAGAATTTCATTGAGAATGTAACTTGATTTAGTTAATTACAATGTTTTAAATTGCTTATTACAATCATGTTTAGCTTAGTTAAGATTTACATCCATAGATATAAATTTTGATTTTTAAAATTTTAAGAAATTGAGGGTATGCTTTTAACCAAAAAGAAAAAAGGAAGACTAACATCTATCCATAGCCATGAAAATAGATGCGATTAAAAGTGATTTGAAAAG
Source organism: Sequoia sempervirens (assembly GCA_007258455.2). Classification (NCBI taxonomy): domain Eukaryota; kingdom Viridiplantae; phylum Streptophyta; class Pinopsida; order Cupressales; family Cupressaceae; genus Sequoia; species Sequoia sempervirens. The sequence continues at coordinate 675,613,300 of VDFB02058242.1, read as the reverse complement.
ATTAAATAATGCTAAAAATTAAACTGGCAAACAATCAATATCATAGCTCATAGACTAGATTATCAAAATTTTGCCGACTTGACTCACTGTACTCTAAAAATTTGTTGCAAATAAATGAACAAGATACCAAGGAAAAACACATCCTCATAGGGAAGGAATATTAAAATGCTTATCTAAGCTCATATACTTATTCATAAGCATTATAGTTTCATTCATAATTCATTGCACATAGACAATAAGCATCTACAACAAGATAATCAAAACTACAAACTTGATCTTTCAGTTAAAATCGATTCTCTCTCATGCATCACAGTGCAAGGGGGATCAAAATTATTGACCCTTGTAGTGTCTCAATAAAATATATTTATATTTTTAAATCATAGTCATTAGAATTTTCTTGAAAATGGATTCTTGGAAAGATAGTAACTGTTATCTGACCAAATAAGTAGCTTGTGGAAGGCCAACCAATTATTTTTGGTCATGACATATAGTCATTAATGACTATTTTTAAGTATAGTTATGATTACATCACAACTTCGGCTTGATAAGATAGGAGAATAAAATGATACCAACTATATGCAAGCCTTGTGGCAACACACTCATGCGAATAGTCTGCCACTTTTCACTTCTAGTGGTTGATAGTATGCCACCCAAGATTTTTTTCATGCAAGGTTTTTAAATACATAAGATTTCGTTGGTGCCAAAACCCACTCTACTGAATCCTGATAACATCACTTCACCAAGTTACTAAATTTGAAGCCATTTGAATGTACTTCCTACATTTCAAAGAATCTAGTGGTGCATTCAAGGAAAAAACATATTTCAATTAGATATCACTTTCTAAGAGAGAAGGTTGTGGAGAATGAAGTGAAGCTTGAGTATGTGCCTACAAAAAATTAGATTATTGATATATTCACTAAAGCTCTTCCTAAGGATACTTTTGATATCTTCAGAAGAATTTGGGGGTTATTGCCCCTCCTTTGAACGAGATGCATAAGGAGATGCATCAATCCAGTGGATCTCAAGATCTATCTCTTATTCTAGACTGATGTTGGTGGCCACCTCTCAGTAGGAGTAGGTAGTGGTATTGCAGCCAGTAGTGTGTAATGTCAAAGGGGAAGAATAATGCAAAAATTATGTCCTTTGAAATTGATGTCAAAGGGGGAGAGAGAGAATCATGTGAAAAATTCATAAACATAGGGGAAGAGAAGATGATCTAAGGGGGAGAAAGAAACATGTGAAAGAGGGAGTCAATTGACTTGAGAGAGTCATGTAAGGGGGAGAGTGTGTAAAGAGAAAAGAGAAAAAGAAACAAGTATGTTCAAATTTGTTGTGTCTTTGATGTTTTTTCACATCATGTGTTGCCATCAATGAAAAAGGGGGAGATTGTTCCAAGTATGTGTAGATTAGTGTTGTCATTGATGTTAACAAGCTTGTGTTGTCATTGATGTCAACTATATGTGTTAAGGGAGATTGGTGTTGAAGATGAATAGTTGGTAAATTAAGAATAGATGGATTGCAAGTGTGTTGAGATTGTTCCTTTGATAAGCTTCTATCTATGGATGTGGGTGATCCCACAATACTGGCTTACAATTTCAGCTAGGAGATCCTGATTTTTGCTGAAATAACATATTTTTAGAAAATATAATGATTTAAGCCTTGAAACATTCCATTTAAAGGATTCCAATTGAAGAAGGTTTGATCAAACCACCTTAGATCAAACCCCCTTGGATAGAACCCTGCTAGTTTTAAACCATACCTATAACAAAGTCTCCTTTACACTTATCAAAATGCTGATAAAAAACCACTTTTGATTTACCTTTTGGGGGATCAAATGAATTAATTTAAAATTTATTTTTTGTAAGTATGTAGTCCTTATTATAAGCTTCCCAAAAGTATAATTTTAAATAAATTTAATTTTATTATTATATTATTTTTTTCTCTTGTGAATGTAGGTTTTTCACTGAAAATCAAGCTCTCTGTTCCACACATGTGGAAAAATAGCATATTATAAAAAAAAAATGAAAAATATCAGTGCACTAGATATTGAAGTCCTTGATCTAACAAAAAAAAAAAATTTCTATACATACAAAAAAAGTTATGTTGTATACAGTTCGCTTATGTATGAATTGTAATTGGTTTGACTTCAAAACTTGATTAAGGAAAAAATATTTAATAAAACACTATGAAACCAAATGAAATTGCTAGATATCATTGTTACAAATCTAAATTAAAAAAAAATAGAATTTTACCCTTCATGGAAAAAAAGTTATGTTGTATACGGTGAGCATATCACTCCTTAAAAATGGTGTTTACTAAAAAAATCTAGTTTTCAAAGAAGATGGAAAAAGAAGGGCAATCTGATTCCAAAAAAAATTAAAAATATATATTTAGAATCTATAGACAAAATGTCACAAATCACTAGTTTGCATCATCTTCAAATTCTTTACAGTTTAGCTGCTATAGGTGCCCAAAAGTGAAGATTTAGTTAGAAAAAAATAGTTCAGTGTCCAATTTGGCCAAAAATTATAAACCAGTATTGTGGGATCACCCATGTAGTAGTGATGAAGATGATGTGGATGTGTCTCTAGTGCTTGGTTTCCAAGTTCTTTTGAGAAAATTTGATAAAAAGAGGAAATAGTGTGTTGCAATGTTGTTCTGGGTTACAAAGAGATGTTCTAATTTTGCTCCGCATTTCTTCTAGGTTGAAGATCTTCTTGTGTAATTCAGATATGTTGGTGAGAGGTTTTCAAAAATTTTATATTCAAGACATGTTATGCTGGATCTTTGTACAGTAGAAGTTGTGTTCACTAGTGTGTGACTGTGCATTGCAGAGGTGTCTGTGAGAAATATTTCTCCTTCGCATTTCTCCATAGTTATTATTCAGGTCTTGCAATTCTGAAAGTGTGTTGATTATGTTGTTAGTTTACCTCAGTCAAGAGGATTTGAGGTTTGGTGTTTCATAAGATAGTTTTTCAAATAGCAGTGTATGGAAAAGCTATCTGAGTGTACTGGGTTTGTACATTCTTCAGGTGGTAGTTTTTGCGAAGGAGTTTGTTGGATTGCAAGATGTTTAAGGAATATTACAGATCATGTTCAAGCATGGTGTGTGGTTTTCAAGTATTCCTTGGTGTTGAGGAAGCATGTACTTAAAATTTTAATGGTGTTTGCATGGGTAACGACTGACCTAGTGTTTACACTACATGCAAAGGATAAATATTGTTTGTGGTAGCATGTGGTTAAGTGGTGTTGCTGATTTGGGTCCCAATTAAGTTTTGATGTGGTCCACATTCACTTCTATCTTCCACAGAAGTGTTTTGGCATTGACCTAATTTGAATTTGCATGTTTGAGGTGCATATCCAACCTTGGAAAGGGTTTCAAGGTTGAGGACGGTATAAATATGAGTTGAATTGTTGGAGGTCAAGATAGATGAAAGTGTGAAGTATGAGATGCAAATGATGTGAATTGTATAGATGTAAGGTGCGAAATTGAGCAAAGAAATGTGAGTTTTTAAGTGCTGGATTATCCGATGTAGTGAGCAAAAGGTTTTTGCAATCATTCAAATAGATTGTGAAGGTGTTGGAGATATTGTGGTCGATTTTCTGTAGCATCGAGATCATGTTCTTTATGTAAATTTTTTTCTCTATCTTCTTTTTCTATTCCGATAGTGAGCCTTGGCTATGAGACTTTCAAGGTAGTGTGCCCCTTCTGGAAGTGAGCCTTTGTAACCAATTTCACAATTACTTATATTGCGAGCTAATCCTCACCATGGTTTTTCCCTCCTTGGGTTTTCCACATAAATTTGGTGTTCTCTTGTGCATGGTGCTAAATTTGTTTTAGTTATTTTCTTTTCATGTTAAATCATAATAATAGATTAAGTGTTTAATGAATGCATATGGATCTAAATGTTAATGAGGGTTTTTATGTTTTGATAAGATACAATTGATTCACTTCCCTTTCATTTGTCTTGTTCATTCAACACAATCAAAGTTTTGAGATCAGATAGAGGTGGAGAATTCAATTTTGACAAACTGTATGAAAAATTCTATGAAGAACATGGGGTTTGGAAGCAATTTTATTCTCCTAGGACTCCATAGAAAAATGGAGTTGTTGAGAGGAATAATTGGATTTTATAGGAGATGGAAAGAGCAATGTCATGTCAATAAAATCTACCGGATTTGTACTAGAGAGAAGCAACTCAAACTATTGTATATATTCTAAATAGAGTTCAAATCAGACACAATACTAATAAGACACCATATGAGCTATGGAGAGGAAGACCGACTTTAGTCAGACATCTCAAAATATTTGGAAGCAAGTGCTACATCAAAAGGAATGAAGATAATTTGGGTAAGTTTGATTTTAGATCTGATGAAGGTATTTTTCTTGGTTATTCTTTAAGAAGTAAAGCATACAAATGTTATAACAAAAGGATGAAGAGGATTGTAGAAAGTGTAAATGTGAGAGTTGATGAAATTTATTTATTCAGTCTACATGTTTTCTAGAAATAGAAGATGATGAAGAACCAATTCACAACAGTAATGAAGATTCAAAAGTCATTGCAAAAACTCTAGTAAAGTATGTTCAGAAGAATCACTTTGAAGACTAGATCATAGGAGACAAAGATAGTGGGGTTTACACCTAGAAGAGACTTGAGAGATAAAATGAGAAAGTACACTTTTCATTATTGTCAAAGATAAAGCCTAAGTCATATGAAGAAGCAAGCAAAGAGAAAGTCTAGATAGAAACTATGGAGGAAGAGTTGAATCAGATCAAGAAGAATGAAACTTGAGAACTTGTCCCAAGAACTAAAGGAAAGAATGTGATTGGAACCAAGTTGGTTTTTAGAAGAAAGATAAATGAAGAAGGTGAAGTGACCCAAAACAAGGTTAGACTTGTGTGTAAAGGGTATGTTTAGATTGAAAGACAGATTTTGAAGAGACATTTGCTTCATTAGCAAGACTAAAAGAAATCAAGATGTGTTTAGCTCTTTTAGCATTCAAGAATTACAATGTATACCAGATGGATGTGAAGTTAGAATTTCTGAATGAATAGCTATAAGAAGAGGTCTACATTGAACAAAACAGAAGGGTTTCAATGTTTTGACAATTTGGATTATGTTTGTATATTGAAGAAGGCTTTGTATGGACTCAAACAAGCCCCCAGAGCTTGGTATCCAAGATTGGATGGATACTTGCAACGGTAAGGGTTTAGGAGAGGAAGTGCATATAGTAATTTATACATAAAAATAGAAGGTGATCAACTTTTAATAGTTGTGGTCTATGCAAATGATATCATTTTTGGTGGAAACAGTGATCGCATGTGCAAGGATTTTTAAAAGGAAATACAAAATGAATTTGAAATGTCTATGCTAGGTGAATTATATTTCTTTCTTGGTTTACAAATTTCACAATCAATCAAAGGTATTTTCATTTCTCAAAACAAGTACATAAAGGAGATGCTAAGCAAGTTCAGGATAAAAGACTGCAAATTGGTATGAACACCTATGGTTACATGATGCAAGTTAAGTAAAGATGAATATTCTCAGGCATACCAAAATTTATACAGATCCATGATTGATAGATTTTTGTATGTGACAAAATCTAGACTATAAATAATGTAGGTAGTTGGAATGGCTGCTATATTTTAGGTAGCACCTAAAGAAACTCATTTTAAAGCAGTGAAGAGAATATTCAAATATTTGAAGGCTACTATGTATTTTGTTCTATGGTATCCAAAGAGTGAAAATTTCTCTAACTGCATCCACAGTTGTAGATTGAGAAGGAAGCATAGATGACCAGAAGAGCACAAGTGGTAGAGAATTCTTTCTTGGTGATAGTTTGGTGTTCTAGTTAAGAAAAAAACAAGAATTAGTTTCATTATCCATAGAAGAAGTGGAATATATTGTTGCAACATCATGTTGTACTCAGGTTAAGCATAATCTAAAGGAGATGAAGGTTGAGTTTGATGAAGGTCTATCTCTATTTTTTGTGATAACATGAGTGCGATAAATATCTCAAAAAATCTAGTAATGCATTTAAGGATAAAACACATTGTAATCAAGTATCATTTTCTAAGGGATAAGGTTGCAAAAAAGGAGATAAAGTTGGAGTATGTTGAGACAAAGGAGCAAGTAGCAGATATATTCACAAAACCACTTCCTAAGGAGATATTTGAGTTTCTCTTATAAAATTTAGGAGTTTTTTCTCCCTCCTCTTGAATCAAGAGGAAGCATAGGTTGAGGGGGATCTTGGTCTCCCTTTTGTAAGAAGGTTTTATGGTCTTGCAGATTGATTTTAGAATCAGGGTAGTATGGATTCATGGGGAGTTGTACTGAAGGAGTTCTCAGAAATGCTCTGCATTTCTCCGCATTTCCAAATGTGCTTGTGTTGTTTGGCAATTTTTCCAAGGAAAGTATGAAGTATGTATGTTCCTATTTTTAGAACATATGAGTTAATACAAGAGTTTTTAAAATCAGTAGAGTGGAGAATATGTTGATGTAGTCAGGGATGTTCAGAGAAATGCTTCACATTTCTCCGCATTTGAAGTTATTGTCCTATAGCTCAAAGGAGGTGTTTATAGGAGGAGAAGTACCTCAAATCTAAAAGGAGAGATTGTTGAACTTTTGCATTGATGTCAAAGGGGGAGAAAGTGAGCTCAAAATTCTACATCCTCCAAGGGGGGAAATATCTTTGAGTGTAACTGGTTGGTTTTATGGGTGGCCCAACATTTTTTTGTTTACCATCAATGACAAAGGGGGAGATTGTTGAACATAGGTTGTCATTGATGTCAGAAGTTCAATATGTTATATGTTGGTAATTTTACTATCAAGATACAAAATCAGGAAATATATGTTACCAGTTTCTAAGGTGTGATTTTATATCTTCTATATGCTTGCAATACATTTCTTGCCTCTATTCTTTGTGATTGTGGTGATCCAAAAGTCTGTAAAATGTTTTAGTTCAATTCTCAAGGCAAATATATTTCTTTAGCAATAAAATTATGGTCAAAATTTCTTTTAGAAATGTATTTTAGCTCTATTGTTTCAGAGGAGAATATGTCTACACATGTTTTGTGTTATTCCTAAGTTTTTGAAGGATATGTTCTATATGCAAAAAGTTTGAAGTAACAAAAGGTTCTCTGTGTCTGTCTATCAACTAGTTGGAGTTCAAGGCATGTGTGGTAATGGATAATAGTGTATGGAATTCAAATCTTGTGTGTGATGTTAAGATATAACATGCTTAAGGTTCATGTGGTAGCACACGACATCATCTTCTTTTGGCAGCAACACAATTTGTTTTTAGATCAAATTGTTACATGTTTCATGAAATTTGAATTTAGGTCCACCTTATGTTGACGTGGTTATTTGCGGACCCCTTTCTAACATAGAAGAAGTTTTAATATAATGTCATGTATATATTCATTAGTTTGATGGATGCACAATTTGAATTGATTGAAGATAGATCAAGCAAACAGAGTGAAAATACAAGGAGATGATCTTGAAGCTAGATTTATTCAATGTGAGTTGTATTTCAAGATGTGCACCATAATCATAAGATCCTAAGAAGTGTAGAAGAGTATCTATAGCCAATACAAAAGTGTATAAGGTGTCTTAGGCTACAATTGAAGATATGCAAGCTTTATCTTTGTAATATGGTAGGACTTGTTCTACATGTTGTATTGATTCAATTAGGGATTGGTGTCTCTAATAGGTTGGTGCCTACAAACACAATAGGGGATTGGTCTCTCTGGTAGGTAGGTGCCTACTTCAATATGTAAAATTCACTTGTATATTTCTGCATTGTGAGGCTAGATTTGGATAGTAGATCCAAGTAGCTATTCTCACTGTGGTTTTTCCCATCTTAGATTTCCACATATATCTGGTGTTCACTTGTGTGCTTTATGCTTTTATATTTTGGGATTTTTTGTGAAGAATCACATATCTAATAATTGTAACAAAGTTAAGAATTTTGAATCAAGATTAGATCTACTAATTCACCCCCCGCTTAGTAGATTGTGCGCCCTTCATTTTTCCCCATCAAGGAAAATATTTAGTATTAGACAACCATTTCAAATATTTAAAAAAGAAGAAGAAGAAACATTTTCACTCATTGCATACTTTAAATAATCATTTAATATTAGTATATTTATCTTAGATAAATTTACAAAAAATATGTTGAGAGATATATTTTTTAGATTTTTATTTTATTTCACTTGTATATGATAAATTGATTAAAAAATAATACCTTGGGAAATTATCTCTCACTGTCTTGTACATAGATTTATTTAAGACAGAGATGCTAGTAGCATCTACAATTATAACATTTAAATAGTATTAACAATTATTTTTATTTGAGTAATAATACAATAATTTTATTAAAGATAATTCAACAATAAACTTGACTGAATATAATCCTTCAAAATTATTCAAAAATAATTTTAATGTAATATAAATAGATAAGAATAATACTTTAGAATTTTTTATTATAATAATTAATCATAAATATATGAATGATATAAAAATGTTTATTTTATCTATATATATTGTATATAAGGATATATATGTACATAATATTACTCCCATTTAAAGAAAAAAAAGAATAATAATTATATATCTATATATTATATAAAGAAAGTATAAATAAATATATTTACTTAAGAGTGATTTTACTTCATTTATGAACAAATGGAAGATTCTACAGAGAATATTTTGTTGTTAATATATTAAAAATACTTGTCAATCTTCTCATTTCAGTGCTTGTTTTAGACCATAAAGTGACTTCTTTAATCTATAAAAGGGGTTGAGATATTTCTTATCTACAAAACCTAGTGGTTGATATATATGTATACAATGTCTTCATTTAAATCTTCATTTGAGAAATTTTTTAACATCTATTTGATGAATATGCTACCCAAGACTAATGACTAAAGAAAGAATAATTCAAACTATATTTATTTTGATGACAAAAACAAATGTTTCTTCATAATCAAAACCTTCTTTTTGATCAAATTCATTAGCAACCAACCTAGATTTAAAATTTTTTATGGCTCCATGTAATTTGATTTTTTTTGTAAATCTATTTTCAATCAATAACATTTTTACATTTGGGGAGGGGCACAAGTTCTTAAGTTTTTTTTTTTAACAATGCATCAAATTCCTCTTTCATGACTTGTTCCCATTATTTCTTCCCTCTAGCGTGCTCATATGAGATTTGATAATTGATTGGTAAGAGATTTTTCATGAGCTATTCTTTCCTTGGATCTTCAAGCCTTGGCTATTAGTAACTTTTTTTCTCAAGTGTATATACTCCAACCATTCTTTAACATAATGTCATTGCTAGAAAAATGGTATAGCCACCATTGGTGGCAAGGCATATATTGTTATGAGGGTGATGGTGGAGGAAATTTTCACCTATTGTTTATCATATGACACTCTCAAGAGCACTTATACCAATTATGATCCATAGTCTACATAATATATGACTTGTACCATACCCCATTCACACCAACAAAAACTTAATGAAAGAATTAGTAGCAAAAGATAGGGAATGATGTGAGTCCAACATATAAATATGTAGTAAGAGAGATCTACCTAAGGTGGGTGGGGTAGGGTTCACAAAAATATGCAATAAAGGTTCAAAACACTAATAGGATTAGATAAATGATAAATAAATGAGGTACAATATACTATATACATTAGACTATTACTCAAAAATCATGTATAGGAACTAACAGTATTGAAAAATACCTTGAGGAGGTTGTCAATCATGATGGCCATGTTTACCTAGGTCAACATTTAATTAGATTGGTTTTGCAATGAAAGATGAATATTGAAGAATACAATCTCACGCACATAGGTGCCCTAGATGATTTAAATACATATTATAGTTCCTTTTAGTGCTCCAAAATGAAATATTTCTAGAAGGATACTTTGTGTAGTGCTTAAGATTTTTGAAGATGCCTCCTTATGTTTAAATGCACAAAATAATTTCTCTAAATAACAAGACATAATAAACAATTGCAAAAATGTGTACCAAGTCAACTCTCAACAACCAGTTAGAAAGAGTAGTGGTCAACAATTTCAAATTTTGGGTTAATTTGTTGTCATAGGACACTGATCTTGTGAGTCTTGAGATTGACACAATACAAGGAATGTAAAGTGTTAGGATTGGGAATACATGATATTGTGGTTAATACTAAGGTAAATGTATAAAAACATGTGCAAATAGGACTGAGAAAATATTGGATGTATGAAAATGTACAAAGTGAGTAAATAAAAATTAAAAAGAGTCAAACTTAACACAAGAATGAAAATGTACAAAGTGAGAGTAAATAAAAATGAAAAAAGTCAAACTTAACACAAGAATATGTCACATGCAACTATAAAATTGTATTAAGACATTCCATCAAAATGTATCTAAAACTAAATGAAAGTTGACATAAATATATTGATTTCACCATTACAATATCAAACTAATAAAATAGTTAAAAATAAAAATACCTAACACAACATTTCATTCAATAAATTGAAATCTATAAAAATAGATAATATGCATAGTACTTTTAAAATTCTATGGAGAGAAAATATATTATAAGATTGTGTCATTCTCAATTTTTTTCCTAGAAACTCCCAAGAATCTTCTGAAAAAAGATATTATAAGACTATGTATTTCTGAAATTCTCTTTCATTTGTAATTAAAAAAAAAAAAACTAATACTATAAAGTTATGTCTTTAAATAATAATTATTTCCATCATCGCTGGCCATCTTACAAATCAAAATGATATCATAAACACAACAAAAAAATTAACTAAAAAAGACCAGTTCAAAACTAAGATCATATATAATATGCAGGGTTAGAGAAGTTTAATTTTAATATTTTTTAAGAATATTAAGATAATTATTTGCAATACTGTTGACTTGCTTGGAAGAGGTCCAGTCTTTGTTTGATGGGCATAAACAACGGGTGGTGTCATCCGAGAAAATAGAAAGCAACTTCCTTGTACAACAAATATCATCTATGGTGGATGGCACTATATAAACTGGACTTAGACACAGGACTCCACAGTCCATTGTAGACTTTCACCTTCTGTAATGTCCCCTTTTTCATGAGCGTTGGAGTTTAGAGGAATTAGCCTATTCTTGATCCTTGTAGGCTAATAGGGCATGGTTAGAGGGTCCTCTTGGCAGTTATCCAGGTGTTGGTTGGCTCATTGGATGCATTAGATTTGTCATTTCTTTTATATTCTGGATGTTAGAAAACATGACATATTGGAAAACATAAGGTTGGAAATCATAATGTTGGATAAAATATTGCATTGGAGAACATCATATGTTGGAAAACATATTGTTGGAAATCATGATGTTCGATAACACAGTGTTAGAAAACATAATGTTCGAAAACACGTGTGTTTGAAAACATATTAATGAGTCATTTTAATAAAATAAAAATAATAAGTTATCAAGGCCAACTTGAAGAAGCTTCTAGAAGAGGTCGACTTTAGTGGAGGAAAAAAGTATAAATAAACATCATGGGCTCATTCTCATCATCCAGATTTGAGTATTGATTTGAAAATTTTCAGTTGTGGAGCCTAGGGTTTCTACAGTTGTTTCAGTTGGCCATTGAGAACGAAAACTCTCAATTGGTAAGAAATTTTGAGGGTGTGAAATATCATTTGAATTATTGCATCTGGGAGGAAGATACTTTAGTCCTCCATTTGTGCTTCATTGGTTAAAACTTTGTGGCCTTTGGCCAAGTTTTGTATGATATTGATTGGTGTTTGCATTGGAGACATTTTGGAGTTCATAGTCTTCATCGATTTTTGCATTCAGAGGTTGAGTTAATATCTTGCACAATCAGATTGGTTTATCAGATGTTTTCAGACTTCCATATCAACTAGATGGAAAGGGATGATTTAATTCATTGGAGAGATAGATTTGCATTGATTTCTTCCTTGGAGTGAGGCACACTCTTTCTTGGGGTCCATTGATGCTATTTGAAGCTTATGAAGGATAAAAGGAGCTGCTGATGATTAATTACAAACATTCTGATTTAGAACGGGGTGATTTAGAGAAGGTGGTGGAATTTCATGAAAGGAGCAACAATAAAATTCCAATAAAATCAGGGAGGCATTGTGGAAGGCTAAGAATACTAGGTGCAACAACAAGAGGGCCTTTGACTTCATCTACAAGACAAATCAAATATATTTGTGGAGGCTGCTAACAATTCCAGGTTCCATCGAATTTGTGTTTGCTGAGTCATTTCATTATAGTTAATTGTTGTTTTAATCAGCAATCTATAGCATTGTTGTATTAGTCATTTCATGTGTTTAACATGCTGCTGTAGATGAACACTGAAGTTAGATTTAGTATTTCATATCAAAAGCTTAGTGTTGCAGCTATAGATGGTTATTTGTATATCAGATTTGACATTGTAATTGCATCCATAAGTGTAAGCCAAGAGTCGTGGCATTTTCATTGTTATAAGTATAGAAGGGATAACATTTCAATAAAGATATCATCAGTTGGGAGTTATATATTAATGTAATGATCATTTGAATATTGTATTCAAGGATGTATGCCAACTGTTTGACATAATGTTAAGTGGTTGTAGATGTTATTATCAACATAGTAATTGCATACCAACTGTTTGATAAAATACCAGTTGGTTGTAGGTGATCATTTCTCATGCTTAGATCATATATATGCATTGAATATTGCCAAAATAAGTTGCACATTCATTTTAGGACATTGTTTAGACAATTTAGAGTCATTTGCAAGCATTCTCATTGATGCTAAGTGAAGGAAAGTGTACATAAAAGAAAACTGAAATGTTACATCAGTCATATATCCCTTGTATGCAAAGTGTTTGATGAAATTCCCAGAGCCAAAAAATAGAAGTTTTCAACTAGATTTGAGCAGGGTCATTACAGTGGTATCAAAGCAGTTTCCTGCCAACCTGTTGGGTAGGTTTGAACTGCTGATTAGAAGTTCAGTTGAACAACATGGCTATTTTCTGGAAATAGTCAAATGCCATGATAAGAGAATTGGAGAAGCTAATACAAAGTCAGAAAAAAATGGCTGAATTGATTTCACACCCTGCAACCATAAACAAACTAGCACTGTATATGACTTCCATTTCTAAGAAGTCTACATCACCAAATGAAAGGAAGGAGGAACAAGAGGTCTCTACAAGTGAGGTATCTAGAAACCTCTACAATGAGTTTGCAACAGTTGATGACCAACATACAACTAATCCTATAGAGGGAAAAAATAAAACCAACATAGAGGAGGAAATTGGGCACAAGACACTTCAGGAGGATTTCAAGGTTGAAGAAAAGCAAGTGGTGTCTGAAGACTCCTTACTCAAAGGAAGGATGCACATTGTGATGAGGTTGATAAGCTTGGTCAATCAAAGGACTTGGTACAATTTGAGGTTTCTTCATGTGGTGTGGAGGTTGATCATTCTTTTGAAAAGGATGATGATGTTAGTGATGTCACTCTCAGTGGATCAGCCACTCAAGAGTTGTCCTTGGAGGGTAATGAAGGAATCCACAACCCATCTTTGGATTTGTTACCTATTTCATATGATAAGGCAGCTATCTATTTGTTGGTTGGTGACTTAATATTAGATTCTTCATTGATTGATGGCTATCCTACTTGGGTTACCATTGCACATTCATATTTGGCATGGTTTTCATCGGCTATTGAGTGGACTCAATAGTTCCAATTGGTTGTATTAGTGTTGGTGTTACAGGAGATGTTTAGCGATGAAAGGGACATTACACAGATCGTCACTTTGGATCCAAGTGGAGAAGAGTTGTACTTGTTGCTGAGATTGCTTGGGGACAAGCAATTTCAGGGAGGGTAGACTGAAATGTCCCCTTTTTATGAGCATTGGAGTTCAGAGAAATTAGCCTATTCCTGATCCTCATAGGCTAATGGGACCTGATCAGAGGGTCATTTGGCAGATATCCAATTGATTGGTTGACCCATTTCATGACTTCATGAAGGTTTTCCTAGTATCATCATGGATATTTCTATTTTTGGAAACCTTAATTTTATATTATAATGTTATATTGCACTTTAGGAGTTGATTAATATTTTATATTATTATAAAGTGCAATAATAAAATAATATTATAATATTCCTTCTAGAAGCCGACTTGGAAAAGTTCTAGAAGGAGGCCGACCTCTTGAGGAAAAGAATAAATAGACATGAGGAGCTCATTGCCTATCATCCGGATTTGAGTATTGATTTGATATTTTTCAGTTGTGGAGCCTAGGGTTTTTGCAGTTGTTTTAGTTGGCCACTGAGAACGAAAACTCTCAATTGGTAAGCAATTTTGAGGGTGTGAAATATCATCTGAATTATTGTAGTTAGGAGGGAGATATTTCAGTCTTCCATTTGTGCCTCATTGGTTAAAAATTTGTGGCCTTTGGCCAAGTTTTGTATGATATCGATTGGTGTTTGCATTGGAGACATTTTGGAGTTCATAGTCTTCATCGATTTTGCATCAAGGAGTTTGATTGCATACTTAGATTTTCATATCAGACATTTCTAGAATTTTTGGTATAATATTTTCAGTCACATAGGTCTACATATTTGAGTCATCAATTTACATTCATATCATCATTTTGTTGGATACTTTTTGGACAATATTTGGTGCATTAGAGCTTTCATTTTTGCCAGCAAGAAGGGGTCGATTTGCAATAGCACATCAGATATATAATTGTAGTCACTTCAGACTTTTTGTCAGACCATGAGAGCCATGATTTTTCTCTTACCAATCACTTCTTGCATCGATTTCATATAGCAGATGGATCGCTCCAATTCTCTTGACTAGGCGACCATTTTAGGAGCTTCAAAGGAGAGTTTGAGGCAACATATAATTTATCATCAGTGGTTGTCTTCAGAACAAGGGCGGCTGCAACCTTGGGTCGATTTGGGCTTGGCTGTGTTATATTTAAATGGATATTGGTTGCTTCTTCACCAACACCCTTGGGTGCTTAATCTTAGACCAAGTTCCTTGCATTAATTCTTGCATTTGAATAGTTATTGATATAACTACGGTGTTGCATTGTACTCAAACTTGTCATTAGATTTCAGACTTGGCATTGTTATTACATCTTCATATTTACCAAGAGTCTTGGCTAATACATATTACATTGTATATGGATTTGCAATTTGAATAAAAGAGCTGCAAGTTGGAGTCCTATAGTTGCTTTAATGATCATTTAGAATAGTGCATTAGATTGTATTTGTATGCCAAGTGTTTGACGAAAAGTCACTTGGCTATAGGTGACTAGTTGCTCATAGAAAATCATTTATATACATTGTAATTGATTAGAGAGAGTCATTAATGCATCTAGATGATAATATAATCATTATAGTATTGAATTGTAATCATTTGAATTCTTCCATTATCGTTGATCAAGCCTACAATCAAACTACAACAACTGAACAACAAGCTTAAAGGTTGCATATGAACTGTTTGACAAAATTACTAGGGTCAAAATCAGAAGTTTTTAAATCAAATTTGAGCAAGGTCATTACAGTGGTATCAGAGAAGTTTCCTACCAACCTATTGGGTAGGTTTCAACTGCTGATTAGAAGCTCAGTTGAACAACATGGCTATTCCTAGAAGTAGTCAAATGCCATGATACAAGAATTGGAGAAGCTAATACAAAGTCATAAAAAGATGGTTGACTTGCTTTCAAACCCTGCAACCATAGACAAACTAGCACGGTATATGACTTCCATTTCTAAGAAGTCTACATCACCAAATGAAAGGAAGGAGGAACAAGAGGTATCTACAAGTGAGGTATCTAGAAACCTCTACAATGAGTTTTTTGTAGTTGATGACCAACATACATCTAATCCTATAGAGGGAAAAAATCAGACTAGCATAGAGGAGGAAATTGGACACAAGACACTCCAAGAGGATTTCAAGATTGAAGAAAAGCAAGTGGTGCTTGAAGACAAACCAGTTGCTTTGGAGCAGCCACATGAGGATATGGTTTCTTGTGATGCTTCATTAAGTGAGCCTAGCATTGCTTCATCCTATCATGATGAGAAAATAGATTGTGATTTGGAGGCCCAAGATATAAGGGAGGATGTGGAATTTGATCCTCTACTTAGTGGATCAACCACTGGTGTTTTGTCTTCACATGATGAAGAAGGCATTCTACAATGGCATGATGTCATCATGGATTTGTTTGAGGACAACAACATGGTGCATCATTATGTAGGATTTAAGAAATACAAATCCACAGAACCCAAAGAACACCTGCATGCAAGAAACTTATCATAGAGAAAGAAAGAGAACGAAACAAAGGGTTTTGGCTCTGACAATGTGCAAAATGTATTAACAGAGAAATAATGAATCAAGAGCGTTTTAGAATACAAGAGATCAATCCTTATAAAAGGAGATCAATACCGAAAGGAAAACCTAACCCTAAGGTGAGTGCATTTAATAATTAATATTAATTATTAAATGACTAATATATGTGCATAAGGTGAAATCTTAAGAGGAGAGTAAAGTTAATTAATTACTTTACTCTAACACCCCCCCTTAAGATGAGCTACAATGCAGCTACAAACAATGCAGAAGAAAGCAAAGGAACTACAATGCAACAGAGGGTCCCGGCAACATGGCCTGATCAAGTACTCGAATACAACCAAATCTCTATAAAGTGGAGAAATAGAGAAAACCTCATGGGAAAAACTCTACTCCAAAAGAGAGAAAAGAAAGGAATGAAATGCACTAATGAAAGAAGGATAGGAGGTGTATTACATGATACCCCCAATAGATAGCTTCTATCATATAAGTACATATACAATGGTCTCCATAGGAGAGATAGAAAGAGAGAAGTCCCCCCCACAATGAAGAAACTCCTGTCACAATGGTAGATGCCTGATGTAGAATCCAAAAGGAGATCCTGAAGTGGCAAATGATATTCCTCCCCTTGGGAAGAAACAGATCCAAAGGACGATGTCGAAGAAACCCTGTGAAGAGTGATGAACCAATCTGTCTCAAGATGTGTGCCATGATAGGATGCTGAAGAATCTTGATGTTTGAACTGAAACAAATGATGTCAAATCCAAACGGATGTGGAGAATCCTAAAATGCAACCTCTAAATGCACTGATAATGGTGGGCATACAGTGATAACCTAACTGTCAAGGTAGAGGAGATGAATGTCCTCAAAATAATCCTCCAAATCTGCAATATAGGACTCAACAAACAAGAAAGATATGTCTGCAAGATAAGAGTCCAAAGTAGCTATGTCTAGAAGGTGAATGATGCCCTGCTGCATTGAATCAAGAACAACAGAAGATGCTAATGAACTCTCAGTCTGAAGAGTAGGAACTGTGAGACAAGCCTCTGATTCATTAGAATATGTAAGGGTGTCTAAATACTCAAGTTCCTTTAAAGTATCATGATCAAAGGGTGTATTCTCTCTCCAAGCAATGGGTAAGAGACAATCTGAAGCTAGATCTTCTGGGAATGGAGAGAGATTGGGATCTCCATAGATCTCCCAAAGACGTGTCCAAAGTGGGTGGGGACAATCAATGTACGATATAGCCCACACAGTGTCATCATCAACATTAGACAGTATAAGTCCTACTATGTGATCTCTAATGATATTCCAAGCTAGTTTTCCCTTTGAAGTGGCTGGTTCAGGTATGAGATCATACAAATAAGGTAAAATATTAAGCCACCTACAATGTGTAAGTATGCCCTTTGCCCATGACTCATAATTACCCCGTTCCAGAATAACAACTAAAGGGTGAGTAGAAAAACCCATAATAACTTTTCAAATGAAAAAAAAAGAGAAAACTGACCTTACTACATTTAGATCAAATTAATATAACCCATCTCACACAAATAGAACCCATGTAGGTTCCAGAATGTCCAAGTAATTGAGCAAAGTGTAAAAACACACAAAGCTGAATAAAATTTACTTGGTAATTTTTTTGATGAAATAGACTGCAGATCTAAAAATATCACTGTAACACCTTTCCAACGCCTATTTGTTTGCGAAAAATGGAGCAAAATTGAGCAAGTTATACCCCTTAGAGTGCAAAAGGATCATCTAAATTTGACTATGAAAAGATGCAACCAAACTAGAAAATTTTGAAAAATGTCCTATACCATTAGAATGGGCTCGGAGCCAGCTTTCCAATGCCTATTTCCATTTGAAAATTTGAGTTAAAATGTCCATTTTACACCCGATTTAGTGCAAGTTGCTCAAAAAGGTTTAAAAAAAATTGCACAGCCCTCAAGGGCTAAGATTTTTGGCCCCTGGTCACATGGACGACCAGAGGGCTGGCGGCTAGGTGCTGGGCGCGCGGCCGCTAGTTCTACATGTGACCTTGCTGATTGCAGGGTAAGCCCTCAGGGGCTGTCAGCAGGGTGCTAGTCACCCACTTGACCTGGGGCTAGCCGAGTTAAGCCCACGGGGGCTTCACAGCGCACCGGTGGCGGACTAGTGGCTTTGCCTGGCCCGGTGGCACCCGGGTGGCCGCCCGGTGGCCAGTGGGTGGTGGACCGGTGGTGCCCAGGTTTAACACTAGCCGCGCAGATTTTTTTTTTTAAACTTTCAAAAATAATAAAAATTTGATTTTTTTGAATTTTTTGCCTCGATCTGCGTGCCCTGGGGCCGTACGGCCTTAGGGCAAATTTTTTTTCTCCTTCTGGTGCAACTGTGTTCGAATCAAATGTATTTTATATGAAAATAGGGGTTTTTGGACACTGTGAGCTCAACGGTGAGGTCTGTTTGAGCTCAAAGTGCACCAAAAAAAAGAACCCCCCATATTCCAAATAAAAAATAGAAGACAAACACAGATCTGATGCAACTAAAACCTAGGTCCCTAATTCTTTCAAAAACTGAACAAGCTGCATCAGATCTGACTCTGATACCATGTAGGATTTGAGAAATATAAATCCATAGAACCCAAAGAACACCTGCATGCAAGAAACTTATCATAGAGAAAGAAAGAGAACGAAACAAAGGGTTTTGGCTCTGACAATGTGCAAAATGTATTAACAGAGAAAAAAAGAATCAAGAGCATTTTAGAATACAAGAGATCAATCCTTATAAAAGGAGATCAATACCAAAAGGAAAACCTAACCCTAAGGTAAGTGCATTTAATAATAATTATTAAATGACTAATATATGTGCATAAAGTGAAATCTTAAGAGGAGAGTAAAGTTAATTAATTACTTTACTCTAACACATTATTCTTATGAAAAGGAAGCTTGTGATCATGGGCAAGCAAATGATATGATATCATCTCTTGATGGGAGCCCTACACTCATTAGTGGACATGAAGATATCAAGTATAAGAAGACCGATTTTGTGTACTCTGGCATTGAAGAGATTAAAAGGTTTGAAATGATGAATGAAGAGTGGACGAGGAAGGCCAAGGAGGCTAGGTTAGTAGCTATAAATGCGAGACAACACCTTCAAGAAGTGAAAGACAGTTAATCTCATCAATATGGCAAGACAAAAATGAATAGATCACATTAGAAGACTCCTCATTCAAATGAAGGATGAATTTGAAAATGCCCTTTGTTCTAATGTTGGTGATGAGGACATGGCTTCTTCATATTGTGCGAAGATTTCTCGTA
Organism: Sequoia sempervirens; assembly: GCA_007258455.2. Classification (NCBI taxonomy): domain Eukaryota; kingdom Viridiplantae; phylum Streptophyta; class Pinopsida; order Cupressales; family Cupressaceae; genus Sequoia; species Sequoia sempervirens. The sequence goes on along the minus strand of VDFB02058242.1, from coordinate 675,593,665 downwards.
GCTTGGAGACTAAGTTGAAGGCGAAGGAGGATGAGATTATTGCTGCATTATCTCATAACGATAGGATGCACAGATTGATTGAGACGCATCTTTGGGCAGTCCAGTTAAAGAGAAGACAAGAGGGGATTGGAGGAGGATCTTCTCATGATGATTTGCAGGTTGTCAAAGAAGGCATGTTGACAATGAAGTCAAATTATTTGAACCTTCTTTCTGATAGAGACACCCTTCTTAGCCTTGTTGGGATCTATTTCAATTCCTTGATGAGGAAAGAAGAGGAAGCTGACAAGTTCTCTCAAGAACTTGAGGGAATTAGGGGTTCCTTGAGAGGTGGGTGGAATAAGAAGTGTTCTAGTTAGCTTTGGTATGACTTACTTCTGACCTCAGATGGTGGTTCCGAGTTTGGTAGGTCTTCTACATTGTTCTCTCATGATGATTACTATTTGATTCAGGACTTGGGGACTTGCTTCATTTTGGATGTGGGAGGTATCAGAGTAACACAATGGGAAGCAATGGGTGGTGGCTTTCCAACAATATGGATGTATCAGATTTATCATCACAATTTTGGGATTGGTTTGATTCAGTAGGATGTGCTAGTGTTACAAGAGCTGTTTGGTGATGTCTGAGACATTACACATATCTTCACTTGGGATCCAAGTAGAAAAAAATTGTACTTGCTACTGAGATTGCTTAGGGACAAGCAATTTCAGGGAGGGTGGACTGTAATGTCCCCTTTTTATGAGCATTGGAGTTCAGAAGAATTAACCTATTCCTGATCCTCGTAGGCTAATGGGACTTGATCAGAGGGTTGTTTGGCAGATACCCAGTTGATTGGTTGGCTCATTTCGTGACTTAATGAAGGTTTTCCTAGTATCATCATGAATATTTCTATTTTTGGAAAACTTAATTTTATATTATAATGTTATATTGCACTTTAGGAGTTGATTAAAATTTTATATTATTATAAAGTGCAATAATAAAATAATATTATAATATTCCTTCTAGAAGCCGACTTGGAAAAGTTCTAGAAGGAGGCCAACCTCTTGAGGAAAAGAATAAATAGACATAAAGAGCTCATTGCCTATCATCCAGATTTGAGTATTGATTTGATATTTTTCAGTTGTGGAGCCTAGGGTTTCTGTTGTTGTTTCAGTTGGCCATTGAGAACGAAAACTCTCAATTGGTAAGCAATTTTGAGGGTATGAAATATCATCTGAATTATTGCAGCTGGGAGGGAGATATTTCAGTCTTCCATTTGTACCTCATTGGTTAAAACTTTGTGACCTTTGGCCAAGTTTTGTATGATATCGATTGGTGTTTGCATTGGAGACATTTTGGAGTTCATAGTCTTCATCGATTTTGCATCAAGGGGTTCGATTGCATACTCAGATTTTCATATCAGACATTTCTAGAATTTCTGGTATAATATTTTCAGTCACATAGGTCTGCATATTTGAGTCGTCAATTTACATTCATATCATCATTTTGTTGGATGCTTTTTGGACGGTATTTGGTGCATTAGAGCTTTCATTTTTGCCAGCAAGAAGGGGTTGATTTGCAACAGCACATCAGATATATAATTGCAGTCACTTCAAACTTTTTGTCATACCATGAGAGCCACGATTTTTCTCTTACCAGTCACTTCTTGCATCGATTTCATATAGCAGATGGATCGCTCCAATTCTCATGACTAGGCGACCATTTTAGAAGCTTCAAAGGAGAGTTTGGGGTAGCATATAATTTATCATTAGTGGTTGTCTTCAGAACAGGGGCGACTGCAACCTTGGGTTGATTTGGGTTTGGTTGTGTTATATTTTAGTGGATATTGGTTGCTTCTTCACCAACACCCTTGGGCGCTTAATCTTAGACCAGGTTCCTTGCATTAATTCTTGCATTTGAATAGTTATTGATATAACTACGGTGCCACATTGTACTCAGACTTGTCATTAAATTTCAGACTTGGAATTGTTATTACATCTTCATATTTGCCAAGAGTCTTGGCTAATACATGTTACATTGTATATGGATTTGCAATTTGAATAAAAGAGCTGCAAGTTGGAGTCCTATAGTTGTTTTAATGATCATTTAGAATAGTGCATTAGATTGTATTTGTATTCCAAGTGTTTGACAAAAAGTCACTTGGCTGTAGGTGACTAGTTGCTCATAGAAAATCATTTATATGCATTGTAATTGATTAGAGAGTCATTAATGCATCTAGATGATAATATAATCATTATAGTATTGAATTGTAATCATTTGGATTCTTCCATTATCGTTGATCAAGCCTACAATCAGACTACAACAACTGACCAACAAGCTTAAAGGTTGCATATGAACTATTTGACAAAATTACCAGGGTCAAAATCAGAAGTTTTTCAATCAGATTTGAGCAGGGTCATTACACCTTCTCAACACTTATGAATGGGTAGTCCATTTTCTTTTTGTTGTTGTTGATGATTGAGTAGCAGATTTTTCTCAGTGATAAAATGTTGTTGCAAAGGAAAATGAATTGCGGAGTTGTGGTTCGCTTTGTAATTTGTCTGTTTGGTGGGCTATACTACTGCAAAATGTTATCTTGAAATGTGTGGCTTGATGAATGCGAGTTAACCCTTTCTGGATTACCAATTCTCATTGTGGAGACCCTGCTTTTCAGATCAAGTGCATGAAGGATTATGCGGGGATGCTCGCTCTGTATCTTCTTGACTATGGAGGTAATAATACTGAATTTTTTAGGATTATGGAGATCGATTATATGGGTTACCTCATCGTAAATTCGACTGCTCTCAAAGCGCATGTAAACATAACAAGCTACACACAGCTACCTCAAGGGGGGACTTTCATTATTTCTCTGTCCAATAAGTTCGTGGTTATTGGCTGCGGCATAGTTGATACCTACAACTATGATAGTGAAGAGGCAAGATGTGTATCAACATGCATGCCTCAAGGTGGTCCACCATACTGCCATTATGGCTATTGTGAAATTACCCTTCCAGAAAATCGAGCGTCAGAATATGAGTTTCACATGTGAAATTACCGATTTATTTCTCAATGGTGATGAGAAAGGTGGCTTCTTCACCATCTTCGACCCGACTACCTTCAGAGTGGGGGATAATAAAACAAACCTCTTCTGGGGAGAAGGCAGGAAGGCTGATTATGGTCTCCGACTTAACTGGGGTATCAGCTATGAGAATTGCTCCAACGCTAAATCAACTGCTGAATATTCTTGCTCCATGGAAAAATGCTTTGATTCCCCTTCCAGTCATGGCTCGTAATGATAATTATGATGGATGTTTCAGACATAGACGAATGCGGTAATTCAAGTATGAATATGTGTGTTGGACAACACCGAGGAGCTGTGTGCCTTAATTTGTCGGGTTCTTACAATTGCTCATGTGCAATCGGTTATAAGGGAGATGGCTTTCGAAATGGAACACTTTGTATGGTCATAAACAATTCAGCTTGTGTTATCTTTACTGCAACCATAGGTGATGAAATATACAATACTAAGTGCTTTTGTGTTATTCTAATTGTATTCTTGCAAGATATTCAAAAATAGGTATAATCTGACTATAGTTTTGTTTCAACATTTGATCTGGAAAAATGAACAGGATCTGTCTCTTCGTTTGTGGTAGTCTCTGTAGCAGCGTGTCTTATGATTTGGTGGCTAAAGACTAAAGAAACACCACTTGAAACTGGTGGAGGCCAAGTATTTTCAACGGTTGCAGCAATTCATGGCTTCCAGAGTGGGGAGAGAGAGCCTCAGAATGTTTTCCGCCAAAGAATTCAAAGGCATTCTATTGGATGGTACTCTTGTGGCCATTAAAAAGTCCTAACAAGCTTTAAATCTAGAGGATGACCATGAATTTCTCAACGAAGTTACAATTCTCTCCCAAATCAATCACAGAAATATAGTGAAATTGTTTGGGTGTTGCATCCAAACTAAATTCCCATTGTTAGTATCTGAATTTGTTCTGAATGGAACACTCTTCGAACATTTACAGTCCGAAGAGAGGTATTTGCCATGGGCTTCACGTCTACAGGGGAGGCTTTGGCGTATCTACATTCTGGAGCATCTCAGCCCATTTTCCACTGGGATGTAAAATCATCTAATATTCTTTTGAATGAGACACTTTCCCCCAAAGTTGCAGACTTCGGGATTTCCCGCCTGATCTCAGCGTCCAATAAAACACATCTGACTACTAATATAATTCGCACAAGGGGTTACTTAGATCCCGAGTACTATCAAACTTGTCAGCTCACCGACAAAAGTGATGTATACAGTTTTGGTGTAGTCCTTGTTGAGCTCTTGACAGGGCTGAAACCCCTCTCTGTAGAAAGGCCCAGCGAGGAGTGGAGTTTATCTAGTCTCTTTCTGTCCAGACTTGACCACAACCGCCTCATAGAAATCTTAGACAGCAAAGTATTGGAGGAGGAAAATCTATAAGAGATGGAAGATATAGCAAGTCTAGCAAGAGAATTCCTTCATTTGGAAAGGAGGAAGAGACCGTCCATGAAAGAGGCGGTAGAGCAACTTGTTTGGGTTAAGAGTGGCACAAGAAAGACAAATTTCCATCACAGTGTAGTATTTGAGCAGACAAGCATTTCCAGAGAAGCATCCCAAAAGTTACGCACAGCCAGAAGTTACACCTTTCCGGCTACGGTTGAGGGAATGTTGGAGGAACTATCCACTGAACTGCTTCAGATGAGGACCCTCCCTGAACCATTGAGAAATGGAAAGCATTTCTAGCTTGCTTTAATTCGTTGCGGTGTACGATACATGGTTTGAGAATGTTTATCTACACAAGGTGCATATACCTGTGTTTAATCACAGGGCTGCACATTTTGAAACTAAATGCTTTATTTAGCTTAGATAAATATGCTGAAGCTACCATGAAATCAATTTATGTTTGTATTTCTCTCGTTGAAACTGAAAGCTCTTTTCAATTTCATATGTAATACTCTGATTTTTAAGGTGATCATTGATATTATGTCTTGGTTCGGTCACAACCCAAGACACATGAAATTTGATTATTAGTTTAGTGTTTGAATGTATTGTTTCACTTGTTTGTTAATGGTTAGATATTTTTGGCTGATTTTTTTAGTGCAGTGGATGCTCATTGAGTAGTTTGAGGTTGTTCAAATAATTTGTAGGCTTTGATAGAATATTTTATTTTGGTTTTTTATTTTGTACATTTATTGATCTTTTGTATTTTAAATGAAAGGGGTTAAATTAATAAATAATCTAATTTAATTTATTTAATTAAGTAAATAAATTTAGAAGTTTAGAATTCACTAAAGGTAAAAAAAGATGAGAATTTTATAATTTCAAGAAAAATAAAGGAATGTGAAAGATGATGATATAAGAGATATATACAAAGTGTTAGTCATGGATATAATTGAAATAATTGAAAAAGTATGGGAGAACCTTACATTGATATTCGATTAACAAATGAAAAATTAGCAAAAGTTGCATCTACAAAGATGGCATGACCCCCATGAGAGGTGAACCCCCAAACCAAGAGTCACCCCTATGCAAAATAATATAAGAAGAATATATAAATAAGATCTATAAGTATCAAATAATTGCTAAGGTTAGAAATAGAAAGATCAAAAAGTGATTGTATAAATAAATTTTGAGATACTAGGAGATGATTACTTTAAAATTTAATTTCCTAGAGATAAAAGGAAAAAGAGAAAGGTTAGTTCAAAACAAAAAAGTAAAACTAGGCAAAGAACACTCGAGGACAAGATAGAGAGAGAACCAAGAAAAATATCAATTATGTGGAGGGACAAGCTCTAAAAGATAAAGAGATAAGTCAAATATACCTTTGGATGGCCATAAATGAGATTAAACTCCCCATGTATAGTAAAGATACCAAAGATGCAAGTGAGCATCTATTTATCTTGTAATCTCATTGAAATACAATGGGTATAGATGAGTATTAGACCTAATTTTATGGATTTGTAGAAACACTAAAAGATGAAGCCCTAAATTGACATATTGAGGTTTATCCAAATCATAATAAAACATGGGAGGAAATAAGTAAACTATTTTTGGCTATTTTTAAATCCCCTAATGGCCTTATGAAAGTGTCAATAAAATGAGGGAGATGATACAACATAAGAATGAAATGGTGAAATAATACAATTAGAGATTTAAAAGTGCAATCCATAAATTGGAAGAACTATTAAACCAAAAATTAGAGTTTTAGTAGATGGAAAAGAATTTGTGACTTATAATAAAGTAGTAGATCTAGTGGCTAGAATAAAATATCAATATTGGAGAAAAAAATTGGTGAAAGTGAAGAAGTTAAGAAATTAAAGTTAGAATTGAAGAAATAAAATATAAAATAGGAGATTCTAGAATAAGGTAGGAGAAAGGAGACTTCCCCTCACCAAGAAGGAACAAAACATAGTGTAACTATTATAGTAGAGAAGCAAATGAAATATAATAAATAAATTTCAATGATATAAGGTATAATACAATAAAGGAATATTTTTTACTTCTAAAAAATAGTAAGGTGTTATTGTGGTATATGCAAACAATGGGATATACATCTAACTAATTATTTCCCTATAATATTTAAAGAAGATAGTGAACCATTGGTTAGAGGAATGAATGGATAAGAATCCTATATTGATGAGGCATGGCTAGGTTATAAGGATTGGTTATAGGTTCCTTACATGGCAATTTGATACATGGCTACTAGGAATCGACATGGAGGAAAAATAAATGATAAATTAATAATGTGAATCATGCATTTCCTTAAATATGACATGAGGAGACTTCTACTAGGCATAAAAATGAGTATTCTCAAGTATGGTACAAGTGACTATTATAACAATAATTGTAGGGTTGGTTAAGGTAGAGAAAAAAGTTATAAATTGAATTGATATTATTTTGGTAAATTAGGTGGATGGGTGCAAAAATTTGGGGGGCCAAAAAGTGGCCAACTTTTTAAAAAAATGAAAATTCATAATGCGAGCACATTATAACACACTCGCATTATAGCTTGAATGTGTTGGTATGTGGCGACTAATCATGCTATACTGTACACCCCAACATGTATCCGGGCTGTTTTTTTTTGTGTCGTCACCAAAAAAGGAAAAAAAATGACTTTGTAAAACCTTAATTCTGGAAGCTTCTAAAAAGCTTGTTATAAGGGGTTGGGATGGGGGTTACAGTATGTAGAAAAAGGTGATTATTCGCGAGATTGTAATATATTTTGCACTGGATAATAAAATCATTGGATGGTTGCAGTTTTGTGGATGTAGCCCGGATTGGGTGAACCACGTTAAATTCTCTATGTTGTCTTATTTTTGCTATAATTTTTTGTGTGTTTTATTTCTCTATTTTATTGATCAAATATGCATTTAACTGTTAGATATCTGTTTCTAACCCTAACAGAATGTACCAAGCCTATAATGCGTCCACGTTATAACTGTTTATAACAAAAAAAAGCAACATTCAATCATTTTTCATATATGTTTCTCCAAGCCCGTAACCTTCGAACCCTCAAAAGCGCGCTCACATTCTTGGAGACCAAATTCTTCATCAAATCATTGTTGATTCTTCACCAAAATCCTGCCATGATGTCGAGGAAGTGTTAGGAGTAATTTTTTTATTTTTTTTGTGATTTTGTTTGTAAATAGGTATATTTAATAGGTTTTTTCATGTAAATTTATTTAATTTATAGGAAATGATAATCAACCTCCCAATCTTGAAAATGCTCCTTCACCTCAACTCAAAATACCTGGTGAACAACAACCCCAAATCCAACAACAAACTCCAACAATTCCTCAACATCCCCATAGAACTCAACAAAATTTAATGGGGGAAATTAAAAACAACAAAAAACAAATTGAGTTAATTGCAAGGTTGAAATATCTTGCAATTTCAACCTCCCAAAGAATCATGCTTGCATAATCACTTGAAGCTATGTTAAAACATGTAGATTCAATTAACAAGCGATTAAGTGGTTGGGAGGAGAAGAGATAGGAGTATAGAGAATATTATGCAAATAAACTATCCTACACACAAGTCAAAAATTACAAAATTACAAAATTTGACTTGTGTTCACTTTTCACTAACCCACGAACAAATCAACCTCTACACCCTACAAGCAAGAGGTTTCCTATCCATTGGTGCAACCATCAAGGGATAAAGGACCATTTTTGGCAAAGGTGGTGGATGGTTTTTGACCATCCTCCATGCAAAAATAACGAGGTCCTATAGTATTTCTTAGGAAACTCTACTACGAGTTTGTCCTCAACAAAATCTCCAACTATTTTGATATGCAGGACTTCCAAGGTAGAGGTAGTGGGTCTGCATAGGATAGACTAGTGGCACGTCTTGATCCTCAGTGGCCAACGAGATGAGCACTTACCAGATCCACTTATGAGCACATGGCTATCCCTTTCATTGTGAAGGAGAGTGCTAAGGTTGAGGCTCTACAGTCTATTAATTCTCTAACCTAGAGTATCATAGAGTGTGTGAGTCCTGCACTACAACGTGAGCTGAGGGAGACTTCGAGGGGTAGGGTTCCACCCCATATTTGTCAGGCTTGTGGGTCCACCTGTGGTTATGACCCTACAAATAGTCAAGAGGCGGTTATGTAGGCTACGTCTACAACTGACTAGTTGGCGATGAAAAATGTCATCTTGAATGAGGCTCTTGGCCTTGATACTCAAGTAAATATTAGCAAGTTCATTGAATTTAATTTATTAAATTTCACTTTTGAAATGAAAGATTAACTAATTTAGTTTAATGATTGTAATGAAATTTCAGGGTCATAGTGTTCATTTTATTTTCAACAGTCCTCCACCTCTGTATTACGCCATGACATGTACTATTGAGGTATGTAACTAGTAAAAAATTATAAATATTACATGTGAAATGCATTGTTATATGAATGGTATTCTAATATCTGATTTTGGATGTTGAATAGGTTAATCTTGGAGATTTCACGGTAACACCTCCCAGTGGCAGTGGAGTTGAAAACCTCAAGTTCATGAAATAGAATAAAGAGTTTAACTAATAAATTGTACTTAATAGATTTATGTAGTTTTTATTCATTTCATTGATTGCATTGCATTGCACATCTTTCAAACTCAAAGCATTACTTCACATTGCATAACTAATAACTAGATGTTGATAGATGACAAAATTTCAATTACAATATAGTTTTTTAGAAAGTCAACATAAGTAGTGATGCAATTACTTCACATAGCATAACTAAAAACTAAGAGCAGTTGTCGATTGCACTTGCTTGTCATGGCATTCCATGAGACCACATTTTATTGAGGCATTTTTTCAAATAGTTAATTGCCTTGTCTATGCTATGGATGCTTGGAAAAAATCTATCAAAGCATAATAGTAAGCAATAACATAGACAAGGCAATGAGCTGTTTGAAAAAATACATCAAAGAAATGTGGTCTCATGGTGATGTCTGTCACCATGAGACCAAATTTATTTGAGGCAATTTTTCAAACAACTCACCACCTTGTCTATGCTACCACATTTTCCATACATTTCTACCAAAGCATTTTATCAAACAGTTCACTTCCTTGTTGCTATGGCTAAAATCCTAAAATGGGTGCTTTCCAAAAAACTATGGATGCTTGGAAAAATCAATCAAAGCATAATAGTAAGGAATAACATAGAAAAGGCAGTGAGTTGTTTGAAAAAATGCCTCAAAGAAATATGGTCTCATGGTGATGGAATGCCATTCCATTGAACCATGAGACCAAATTTCTTTGAGGCATTTTTTTCAAATAGCTCACTGTCTTAAGAATAGATAATCCTATTTGATCAAATAAAATCATTTTAAGGTCTTGGATTTGATCCCCAAATCTAATTCTATCCTCCATCTTCATCCTTAGATTGTATTCTTCCAATCCCCAAGTTTATTTCTAATCCATCATCCTAATTTCCATCCTCATCCAAAATCAATACCAATGTTTCTTCCAATTAATCATCTACCGTGTCTAACCATCTAATCTATCCTCCATCCAACCTCATCTATTCTAATCCAAAATCATCCATTCTAACCGGCCCCAACCATATTGATGATGATGAGGATAGCCTTTTTGACCAACCCGAATATAATCCCAGTGATGACAATGAGAGCATTATGGATCACCTTGAATCCATTCTCAATAGATAGAATATCCAATTTTCCACCAATATCCCATCCAAAGCTCCCCTCAAGTCCCATCCATATCATCCCCATCCACCACCACTAATGTTATCCTCACCTACTACTTCCATAATTATAAGGATGACATGCTTAGATGTCTCCTTGGCATTGGTGCTAAGCTACCATCCTCCCTACCTTCATCCAATCCCAATCCATCTCCTCTTGCTTATCCTTCCTATCCTTCCCCTTCCTTTGACAATGGAAACCAAGCCTTTAGCCAAAATTCCCATCCAAATCCTTTTCAACGTCCTCATCCTCATTCTCAATTTACCAATCCATGGAAGCTTCCACCTCTTATTCCACTTGTTCATATCCCACATCCTTAAAATCCACATCACCCCACTATTACCAAGCAAATTCATCCCATGTCTCTCATAAGAACTTTCTCCAAGGACTATTTGCAAAGGTGGTTGTTTCCCCATGCAAAAATAAATTGGTGTAATCTTCCCATATCATGCATCTACCTTCATCACCCCCACATCAAGATAAACCCTAATACCCTAAATCTTAAACGAATCCCCTATCAATCCATCTATCTAAGTTGAAGAGTCTATAAAACCTTCCTCCCTCATCACACCATCCATATCAAATGAACTATGTCCAGATCTCCTAATCCAGAGTATGCTAACATAGATTCCCCTCCATATAAAGATCAAGGAAACCCTTCTCCATCATATGATCCCATTTCCAATAAAGAACAAAATATCCCCTCTATCTCATCTAATGATATCTTTCCATCTCAAGAGAAATATATTCCTTCATCCCCTCTCCCCCACTTCATTTAATGACATCCTTTTGTGTCCAAATCAAAGTACCTCTTCCACTCCATTGTATGGATGCTCTCGAAATGTGGTCTCAAAGTACACTTTCCACCCCATCTAATGATCCTCTTCCCCTCATGATCAAAACACTCCTTCCTCTTCATGTCATGATCCCCCTCCATCTCATAACCAATACCACACTATACCATCCACCCCATCCCAACATAATAGCATAAATAAGGAAATGAATTGTTTGAAAAAATACCTCAAAGAAATACAGTCTCATGGTGATGGAATTCCATGACAAACAAAAATGCCTCAAATAAATGTGATCTCAAGGTGATGGAATGCCATGAAAAATTTGTTTGTCATGGCATTCCATCACCATGAGACCGCATTTATTTGAGGCATTTTTTCAAACAGATCACTGCCTTGCTGCTATAGATAAAATCATAAAACAAGTGCTTTCAAACAAGATATGGGTAGGGAAAATAGTAAGCTTAATAGTAAGAAATATATAGTTCAATAAGAACTCAAAATTTTGTTGATTATCTCATACATTATAAGCCATGACCTACATCACTATTCTAGTTTTAATGATTGAATGTTTTGTTGTTTTATTTTTAGATGATGGAAGTAGAAACACCTCCCAATATTAATAGGGAAATGGAGCATGGTGTATCTTCTGCAATAGACAAATCGATGGCTCTCATGGGGCTATGAGGCAGATTAGTAATTTTCAAACTACATTCATTGTTATAGCTATTTATTATTGAAAAATCAAATGATTATTGATTTGTATTATAATTTCTATTTGGATGGTTTCTATAGGAATTTGGCACACCAGAGCTTGAGCATGTAGATCTTTCGCTTGAGGATAGAGATCATTTGGTTGCAGTAAGTGATTATTATGTTAATTATATCATTTTTTCTAATGTAATTTCTATATATTAATGTCTTTACTTGTTATTGTAACAACTGAAGCTTGATCAAGAACTAAATAGGAGGAGCAGCCCTTGAATTCAAAGTAAACAAGTTTCATACGCATCTCCATCCCCCTGACCAACAAAGGCCACTTGTTTGTTTTTTTCACTTGGAGGGAAATGAATTTTGATTGGGGTCATTTTTTGTATACCTATATGGCATTTTTTGGACATATTTTGTATTGCATATACTTGACATTGTATGCCTATATGGCATTCTTGTAAGCCTATATGGCTATTTTATATATATTTTATACTTATATATTGACATATATTGGTGTATGCCTACATGGCTATTTGGTTAATACAAATATTTTTTATTGATGATGTCCATATTTACATTATAAATCCATGCTTCAATAGATATTTATAGATGGTTTAATTCAAATATTTAAAATCCAAGTGTTTTCCATGCACTCTTCTTTTCTAAAATTATAAATATATTTAATAAAGTTTGAACATTATACTCCTATAAGATTATTGAACGTTAAATCAATCATATAAATATAGTAATGATTCATGTGCTTCACAGAGGAAAATTATGTGTATGCTCCATGCTTCATGCTACCATTCTTCATGCTTTATATCATTGAGGAAGACATCCACCATTCCACATGTATGCTTCATGCTACCATTCTCTTGTATGCTTCACGCTTCATGTATTATGCAAATAAAAAAAATGTGATGCAGATTAGGGGTGGAAAAATCCAAAAAACCTAAATCAACCAATCTTGAAACCATAAAACATCACTTGGTGGGTCTTTCCTCACAAGCCTTCAATCCTTAAACCCTAAAACATGGGGGTAACAAATTGGGTTTTTTTTGTCATAAATTTCATTACATACATGATATCAAAAATGTAAACATAGTTATAGATACCCATTTTGGATTTATACAACATACTAAAATTTTAGGGGTGATCACTTTGTATGGAACCCTTCAAAAATTGACTGTTCTTCTGCCAATTAGACCTAAAACATGAAAAGATCAGACCTAGGGCATCACCAAAACACGTGAAAAACTTCTCCCCTAATCCTGCAACTTTTGGGAATCAAATAAAACCTTATTATAGACCATTCCATTGATTTTCAAGATTTTTCACTAGTGGAATGGAGATATATCCATTTTTCTTTCTTTTAAGCTACCATATCTAGGGTTTGTGATAGTTTTGAGGAAAATTGATGTAACTCACTCAAAATGCAATGGAATCACATGAAACTAGTTCCAATGGAAAGTGAATTCAATTCTCTATCATCCAAAATTGATTTGGAGTCAAGATATGGTCGTACAGTACCATACTACATTAAGAAACAATGATGCAACGTTCAGATTTGTAAGAAATCAAAGGAACTTTATTGCTCAAACTTCAAAATTACTTCTAACCCTTGCCTCGACCTCCCAAGATATTTTTAAACCTTTCACAATCTTTCCCAATGGTTCATAACTTACTTTTCAAGTTCCAATTGTTCAACTTCCACTAGACACCAAAAAATTGCAAAAGTTGTTTCTTTGCAACTTGACAACATTCAACAACTTTGACACTTTTTTACATTTGCACACAAACTTAACACCTAGTGACCCAAACTAGACTCCAACACATTTAAAATTGTCTTCTTAGACCTTATTACATACTAAGAACTCAAATAAAATAAAACATTAACTTTTCACCCCTCTTGTAAGCATGAAAACCTATGGTGCCCCTGCACCATACTCCAGGGGAAGAAAATATTCAAGCTCCACTTGAATAGATAGTAGAAACATGAGAATCATGCTTGCAATCCTTTTTTTGGATGCCTTTAAATCTTTGCACATTGTCTTCTTTGGAACAAATCCATGTTTGCTTCATCTTCACTGTACGTTTCTTGAACACTTGGCAATGGTAGTTGAACTTGTTAATATAAACTTGTCCCCCATCCACAGCCCTACCTTGTAACTAATCCTTTCTTTCATGATGGACACGTCATGCACTTCAATAGTACCGTGTTCCCCTTCAATGACTTGTTTCATTTTCACCTTAGGTTTCTTGTCTCTCAAGTTTGCAATCTCATCAAGAGCACTTTGTCTTCCCTTTGATATTAATTTGATGTAGAGCAGGGGTGGACAACTTAAAAAAACCTAAATCAACCAATCTTGAAACCCTAAAACATCACTTGGTTGGTCTTTCCTCACAAGCCTTCAATCCTTAAAGTCTAAAACATGGGGCAACAAATTGGGTTTTTTTGTCACAAATTTTATTGTAGACATGAAATCAAAAATGTAAACATGGTTCTAGATACCCATTTGGGATTTATACAACATACTAAAAATTCAAGGGTGGTCACTTTGTATGGAACCCTTCAAAAATTGACTGTTCTTCTGCCAATTGGACCTAAAACATGAAAAGATCAGACCTAGGGCATTACCAAAACATGTGTAAACCTTCTCCCCTGATCCTAAAACTTTGGGGAATCAAATAATACCTTATTACAGACCATTCCACCAATTTCCAAGACTTTTCACTAGTGGAATGGAGAGATATCCATTTTTCTTTCCTTCAAGCTACCCTATCTAGGGTTTGTAATAGTTTTGAGGAAAATTGATATAACTCACTAAAAATGAAATGGAATCACATGAAAATAGTGAAAATGGAAAGGGAATTCAATTCTCTATCATTCACAATTGACTTGGAGTCAAGATATGGCCATACAGTACCATACTACATCAAGAAATATTGATGCAACATTCAAATTTGTAGGAAATCAAAGGAACTTTATTGCTCAAACTTTAAAATTTCAACTTCTAACACTTGCCTCAACCTCCCAAGGAATTTTTAAACCTTTCAAAATCTTTCCCAATGGTTCACAATTAATTTTTCAAGTTCCAACTGTTCAACTTCCACTAGACACCAAAAAATTAAAGAATTGTTTTTGCAACTTGACAACATTCAACAACTTTGACACTTTTTACATTTGCACACAAAATTAACACCTAGTGAGCCAAACTAAACTCCAACACATTTAAAATGGTCTTCTTAGACCTTATTACATATTAAGAACTAAAAAAAAACAAAACATTAACTTTTTACCCCTCTTGGAGGCATGAAAACCTATGGTGCCCCTGCACCAAAACATCATAAAACTATTGACAAAAGAAAATGGAAAGTAACAACTAAGTCTTACAAACAAAAACTCAAGTTTCACAAGTATTATTAAAGATCATGCATTGGATTATTGGAGATTAAGAGACCACAAATCAACCTTCCCAACAACAAAATTCATAGATATTCATCCTATTTCTAAAAATGAATTCAAACCCAATAATTAGAACATTACAACTTTAAAAGTTAAAATTTCATGCTTACAATAGTCAATAAACAAATTCAAGAGATGTGCATGACAAAAAAAAAACAAATGAAATTTCAAGAATTAGTTTTTCCCCAAAGCATATCTGAAAAATTTCCAAATAAATCAATTTAGGTTCCCACGAATAGTGATGATATGAATTCAGTTGTGACTTTTCAAAGATGAGAATTTGTGACCCTTCAAATAGGAAAGACAATGACCCTTTTATAACAAATCATAGTGGCCATTCCTAGTGTAGATTTTCCCACCTAGACGTATTGGTGCTAACTATTTGGCCCCACGAAGAAAAAAACAAAAAGTAGCCTACCTTGCAACTTTACACTACATGCATCTAATAGTTTTGGGGGCATCAAAAAAAAATCACCATGGGAAAAAGACTTGGAGCTATCAAAAACCAAGAGAGGTTATTGTAGAGGGTCCCTACATGATCTTGTAGCCTTAAACGAAATGTGTCTAAGTGCCATGGCTTTTGAGTAATTGCTCATTGGAGTTTTCTACCCCTTTGCACTTTGGTCTCTTAAGAGATTTCACCAATAAAATGTAGCTCAAACTATTCTGGCATGTTTGGGTGTGAAAAAAGAAATTTCCTAGCATAAACCCACCCATTCAGATGTGTTGGAATAAGCGGTTTATTCATATAATGAACATAATGAAAGTTACACCACTTTGCAACTTTACACTACATGCAACTGATCTATTTTCCTTCAACTGAAAACTCTTCACCATAGGAAAACGACTTAGATCTATAAAAAATAAAGAGAGGTTATTATAGAGGGGCCCTACATGATCATGCAGCCTCAAACAAAATGTTTCTAAGTGCCATGGTTTTCAAGTAATCGCTCATCAAAGTTTGTTGCCCCTTTGCACTTTGGTCTCTTAAGAGACTTTGTCGATATAATGTAGCTCAGACTATTTCGACATGTTTGGGTACAAAATAGGACCTTTCCTAGTATAAACCCATCCATCCAGATGTGTTGGAATAGTTGGTTTGGTTTTATGATGAACAAAATGAAAGTTACACCACTTTGCAACTTTACACTACATGCAAATGACATGTTTTCCATCAACTGAAAACTCTTCACCACAGGAAAATGACTAGGAGCTATCAAAAACCAAGAGAGGTTATTGTAGAGGGGCCCTAAATGATCCTGTAGCCTTAGATAGAATGTTTATGAAGGGTCAATTTTTTTTGTTGGCTATGGTTTAGGACATAGAACAACAATCTTCTACATTCTCATTCAAGGATAACCCTAGAGATCTCAATGCCAAGGATGAAGAGATCTTGCAATAGGGTTGTCCTAGGGGATGATTATAAATTAATGAGGGGTTCACCACCAAGTTAGTGTTTGAAAATAAAAATGCAATGCAAGATGTAATGCTTAACCCTAATATGATGCAATCTTTCACTAAATGACCTATAAGTGCATGAAAATCAAAACAGAGAGGTGAGATCTTACAAAAATGCACCTACACACCTAAAGGAGGCTAGAATGAGCTCTGAAACATTGAAAATATTGAAATTTTGACCTACTGGGACTCATTCCAGTCTAGGAATATCAGTCCTAGATAAAGGTTTCTAGGCAGGAACTAGTTTTTGGAAAAAGGGTATCTGAATCTACAAGAATCTGGAAAAAACCTATAGTGGGACTCATATGCCACTTTTGGCATATAAATCCTGTTCCACTATTTTGGGAATTTGTAGTTTAGATCTATGCTCAAATCTTTACCCTTCCCTTCCAAATCTATTTTTGGATTTGACTCTACGAAAAGACTTGCAAAACAAAATATAGACTTGATTTGCTTATGGGGGGTTTTTCTCGGTCAAACCCCTAGTTTGGTAATTAAAATTCGATAGAAATAATGAAATATGCATGTAAATAGGAATGTAAACCCTAACCTTAAGTGTGTCTAAGATTAGGAAATCTGAAATGCAATGCAACCCTATTCCAATGTGCAAGAATGAGATGCATGAATGACATATGAAGATGAATGACTCACTTTGAGAGATCTCTCATCACCCAAATGAGCCCTAATAATGTTTGTACCTTCCTTAGGCTAAGTGTAGAGCGATAATGGAAGATGGAATCACTTAGAAAACAAGTCATTAGGCTTGGATTGATGTCTAGTTGCATCTCCCCAACCTAGAATCCATCATGATTCACCATAGGCAACCATGATCAACCCTTGATAATGCTATACCTTGAATGAAATTGAGCTTGAAGACCTACAAAAACACTTTGATGTTGCTCCAATACTTCAACTTTACTTTCTTTTGAAACTTGAATGCTCTTGTGAAAGAATGCTTGGATCTCAAAGTTTCTCTTGAAAATTCTTTCTTAGCTGAAATAATGACTTAGAAACTTTCTTATATAGGCATTAACACCTAATTTATCGTTATTTAGATCTCAAAACTGACATCAACCAAAAATTTGAATTAAAAAGGTGATTTTCCCACTTAAACCCTAAAAAATCCCCAAATGGGACTCATACACCACCTCTGGCGTATGGTTCCCACCTAGGGGGACTCATATGCCCAAGGTGGTGTATGAGTCCCACCCTAGATTTTTGGGGTGGTTTTTTGGAATTTTTGAGGTTTTTGATGATTTTTTTAGGTTTTTAGCTAAAATAAGCCCTGAGATCCAAAATAATGGGTCTTAGGGGCCTATTAATGATGATTTAAAGGGTATTTAATGCAAGGGTGCAAAAATAGGTCCAAATTAAGTGTGAAATTGCACCACTTTCAAGAGCATATAATTTTCTACACTACATTTATCCCCCACTTTAGTGCCCATATGGCTCTATGTGCATATGCAAGCTAAAAGACTCAAAAATAAACTTTATTTCATAAAAGGATACACATATAAGTTCATTCACAACACGGGAGAATAAATCCCCCACTATAGCTATCTGCAAAACCACAATGTCAGGAACCATGTCCTACAACTTGAATTCGTTAGTTGTCTAAAAATCCTCTTATCTAACTTCTAGAAATCACATTCGAGGATAGATGTATGCCCCCCTTGATTCTGCTTGCTTTACGGAGGTGGAATCAAGGTAGCGATCTAACCACATCGAATAATGCAAGTCATATCATATAGGGTATTCCATGTACCATATTGCATGACGATAGAAATTTGATGAGGGTGAGAGTGGAATCAGGATTCCAATGCAATAAATGGCATCGAAAACGGAGCTCTCTAGCACCTGTTATGTTAATTTGAATGAAAGACACTTTTTTAACCCTACTATAGTAAAAACCCTAATTTTTAACATATATAAGAGTAAAAAGTGGAGTAATTTCTAACTATTTTGTCATTTACCTTCTTGTAGCTTGACTTTAGTGGAGAGTGATTGAAGATGTCGAGCCAATGAGAGTATGAGCCTTTGAGACTAGATGTCTTACGAGAGCAAGTAGCTCATGGCGAGCATCATTATCAAGTGAGTTGATTTTTCTGCCTTAGCTTTGTCCTTATGCATTTATTTTATGTTTTGTATGCATTTCTAGGTTGATTTAGGACCCTAGAAAAAAGGTTTTCAAAGTGTCTCTTTTTTTGTAAATTGTCCCCTTTTTTTGCAAAGTGTCTCGTTTCTTCACGCAGTATCCCAAAGGGGGTCTAAAGTGTCTAGGACCCTTAGAAAAGTACACTAGAACAACTTTAGTACATTTTTTTGATTGTTGATGTATAGATTTAAGATGTTAGAATGCTTATAAGACATTTTTTTTTTGTTCTATTCCTCCCTGTTCGCGACAACGTTTTAGTGGCAGACAAATTTGTTTCCTTCGAGACCTAGCCCTGACACTTTCAGCAGAGGATACAGAGATAATACAGGCCACAAGATTGTATTCGGCGTACCTCATGCCCCCAATGAGGTACCGTGATGCTATGTTGATGGTATTGGAAGAGTGGTGGGATGTGGATACATGCAAATTTCATCTCCTAAGAGGAAAAATGATGATCATGTTAGAGGACGTCCATCACATACTATGAGTTTCGATTCAAGGTGAGAGGGTACGTTTTCTAGCAAATCAATCATTTTGTGAGATGAAATACGATATGCAGTATTGTCTTGGAGGGCCAATTCATGATGACATTGTGCAGTCGTGAATTGATCTAGTG
This sequence comes from Sequoia sempervirens, assembly GCA_007258455.2. NCBI lineage: Eukaryota > Viridiplantae > Streptophyta > Pinopsida > Cupressales > Cupressaceae > Sequoia > Sequoia sempervirens. Next base: position 675,574,265 of record VDFB02058242.1, on the reverse strand, counting down.
ATGTTACTATATTCACGAGCTCCACTTGTTGCACAGATTATGATGTTTACTGTAGCACTAGTACTTGTTCCTGATGGTCAGGGAGCATATTTAGAGGGAGGGCTAGTACATATGACATGGGGGATGGCAGAGTAGAGGATTGTGTATGCCTAGGTGCGTAGCATCCTTGCACACTTATATTATGATCTAGGGTGGTTTTCATTTCATGAGATTGACAGTATGGTACATTGTACGTTGATGCAGGTATGGTGTCTAGAGCATATCACGTACACTAGGCCGACAGGAGTGTTAAAAAAAAAAGGACAGCCAACTGAGAGGGGGGGTGAATCAGTTGTCATAGAATATTTAAAATTTTCAAACTTAACTTTACTTAATCTCATATCTGATGAATTAACAATTAACCACAGAAAATCAACACATCAGAAACATAGAGAACACCAAGATTTTTTATGTGGAAACCTTGTTAGGGGAAAAACCACGGTGGATGTCAGTCCACAATATTATACCCTGTCAAAAGTATAAAGAAGAATAATGGGAATGCACATGCATTTAGGCACATTGCCTAGAGCTCACTGCTTAAATACAAGAGGGCTCATTTCCCAAAGAAGACACACTGTCTTACAAAAATTTGGATTAGATCCATAGGGTATGAATTGATAAAATAGCTTCTACAAAAGCCTGATTACAGTTCCAGTTAAGCACGTAAACACTCCTTCAAACTTCACTCAAACTTCTTCACACTCTGCTCTGTAATTGAATGATTAGATCACTATTCACACATTTTCTCTTCCTCTTCTCTCACACACACTTTAACTTCACACAAAAAAATGTTCTTATATATCCGCAACATGGATTTGCATCAACAACTTCATCGACCAAAATAGAATATGAAGTATAAAACATATACACAATGTCATCCCAAATTTAATAGTAAATTTTCAATGCGAGTCAAACACCATTGGCCAATATTATATTATGGCCCAAAATAACATCCTTGAGTGTTCCAAACATTCAAATTTTAATCTCCAAGGATCCACAACACACTACAACCACCATGTTGGCCAAGAACATAAAAAATTAAACACAGAAGAGAAAAATCACCAACCATGAACACACCGATCAATGCAAACATGCAACAAAGATAGAGCATGATATAGAAGCATCCAAAAGCACCATAAAACACCAGAGAAACATTCACAACAACTGAACTTATATAAATCACTTGATCTTCATTCAAGAACACAACTTGAAGTAGCAGAAAAACTATCAGAATACAAATCTTCATAACTTGCTCAAAACTTCACACAAACCTCTGAGACTTCTGGTGGATAAACTAGATACACTTAGTAAGAAATCCTTTATTCCACAACAACTGATCATCAACATATTGATCACACTCATAGAATGATCTTCACTTCTCCACTGATAACCTATAACACTTCTTATTACAATTTTATCAATATCCTCGACATATACAACCTTCAATACATCAATGCTAATAGTGTTGACATCAATGAAAACCACATATCAGCAACACAACCACAAAATCCAACAATCTCTGCCTTTGGCATTGATGGAAACACATGATGTGAAAAATACCATCAACACAACTACACTTACTCCTCCTTTAGGTTTTGACTCTTCCCCCCCTTTGACATCAATGGAAAAGATCTCTTCTATACAAGCTCTAAAACACATATCTATACATCTGACTACTCCCCCTGAGAAGAAGGTACCACAACATCAATCTAGATCAGAATATGATCATGAAGTGCACAGATTGATGCAAACCAATGCATCTCTACTTCATATCAGGAGGGGTAATCACCCCTAGCATCCCTCTGAGATACTTAAAGGTGTCTTTTAGCAACAACTTGGTAAAAATTTCTGCAATCTATTCTTTGGTAAGCACATACTCCAGTCTGACTTCTTTCTCACTTACTTTCTCCCTCAGGAAGTGAAACTTGATTGATGTATGCTTGGTCTTAGAGTGTAGCATCAGATTCTTCGATATGTTTATTGCACTTGATTTGTCACAGTATATGGCAGTAGGCTCATCATATACAATTTTGATATCTTTCAGCATCTATTTCATCCACAACACTTGAGTACAATTATTTGTAGTAGCAATATACTCTGCCTCAGTAGTAGATAGGGAAATGGAATTCTGCTTTTTACTCAACCAAGACACCATCTTCTTCCCTAGGAAGAAGGCACCACCACTAGTGTTTTTCCTATCATCTACATCTCCTGCCCAGTCTGCATCAGTATAGGAATTTAAGATAAGATCATCATATTTAGGATACCAAAGCCCAAAATCAACTATTCCTTTTAGATATATGAAAATTCTCTTTACAATAGTCACATGAGATTCTTTTGGATCAGCTTGAAATCTAGCAACCATACACACAACATTCATGATGTCTAGTCTAGTATGACTTAAGTAGAGCAATCCACCAATCATTAACCTATATATTGTTTGATTTTCCTTAGGAGAATCATCATTCTGTGTTAAATTTCATCTCCTTGAGCTCTCTATCCTGATGATGGATCACAGAGTGTGATCCGAAATGTTGATCCAAAAAAGCTTACACAATCTAATCCAGAAATAGCTTCTCTAATATTGTATCTGGTTACCATGGGTGTACCAATAGGCTTTGAGTCTTCCATGCCAAACTTCTTCAACAACTCTCTCACATATTTGGACTGAGATATGAAAATCCCATTGTCCAATTGAGTGAATTGCAATCCCAAAAAGAATTTAATCTCTCCAATCATAGTCATTTCAATTTCACTTTTCATTTCATCAGCAAACTTCATACATAGATAATCATCTCCTCCAAAAATAATGTCATCAACAAAGACTTCAATAATCAACTCTTTATCATGATCCAACTTAAAATACAAGTTGTTTTCAGTAGTACTTTATTGAATCCAAGCTTTAGTAAGTATTTATCCAGTCTAGCATACCAGGCTCTGGGGGCTTGCTTGATTCCATACAGTGCTTTCTTCAATCGACAAACCATGTCTTCCTTATCAGTCAGTTGAAATACATCTGACTATTCAACATATACCTCTTCTTCTAACCCACCATTCAAAAATTCTAAATTCACATCCATTTGACAGACTTTATAGTTCTTATATGTGGCATAAGCAAGAAATAATCTTACAACTTCAATTTTTGCAACAGGGGCAAAGGTTTCTTCAAAATCAATACCTTCCATTTGTGAATACCCTTTATATACCAGTCTTGCTTTATTCTAGACCACTTCACCTTGTTCATTTAGCTTATTCTAAAAGACCCACTTAGTACCAATCACATTTTTGTCTTTAGGTCTGGGAACAAGAATCCATGTATCATTCTTTTCAATCTGGATCAATTCTTCCTTCATAGCCTCCATCCAGTGTTCATCATTACAAGCTTCATTGACATTGTTAGGCTCAGTCTTGGAAATTAGACAATACTCTTCTGCAAACCTTTATTCTTATCTCCTATAATTTGATCTTCATAATGACTTAGCTTTACATACCTCAGAATTTTAAGATTCTCTTGCACTTCTGGTTCTTCTGTTCTTTCTTTTACACTTCCACTTGTTTCTCCTGCTTGACTTTCTTGATTCACCAGAATAGTTTGAGCTTGATTTTGTGTCTGAGCATTCTTCCCTTTGTATGTACTATCTTGCTGGTCCTCTAAGTCATATGCACAGTATCTGGATGATCTAGTAGAGCCTCATCAACTCTGACATTTGCACTTTCAACCATTTTCCTCAATCTTCTATTATAGCACCGGTAAGCCTTGCTTTTAGTAGAGTAACCTAGAAAGATTCCTTCATTTCTCCTTGCATCAAACTTTCCTATCTCCTCATCTCTTAATATAACACTTGCTTCCAGAGATATTGAAATATTTAACAATAGACTTATAACCAAACCATAGCTCAAAAGGAGTCTTACCAAAAATACCATTGACATTTACCCGATTTAGAGTGCACACAACAATGTTTACAACTTCTCTCCAATAGATGTGAGGCACATTTCCTTCCAACGTCATTGTTCTAGAAACATCCAAAATTGTTATGTTCTTTCTCTCTACAACTCCATTCTGTTGAGGGGTTCAGGGAGTAGATAATCGTCTTTTGATTCCATTCTCTTCACAGAAAGAATTGAAATCCTGAGAAGTGAACTCACCACCTCTATCTAACCTTAGGAATTTAATGTTTAGACCTGTCTCATTCTATACCATAGCTTTCAAACTTTTGAACTTCTCTAATGCTTCACATTTTCCTCTTAAGAAAGCAACCCATATCATCCTAGAGTAATCATCAATAAGCAACATAATGTAACTTTCTCCTTGTAGACTTCTGATTTTGGAGGGACCGCACAAATCAGTATGTACTAGCTCTAGTATTCCATTAGTATGATGTTTACTTCAAAAAGAAACTCTAGTCTATTTTCCCATTTGACATTCCTTGCATATTATGTTATTAGGATTTACTAGCTTAGGTAGATCTCTTACTGCTTGAGTGGAGCTTACCTTGACAATGTTATCAAAATTCACATGACACAACCTCCTATGCCATAACCAACTTTCATCCACTTGATCAATCAAACAAATTACATCAACACTCAAGTTAAAAATATTACCTTTTGTCTTTGTACCTGAAGCAATTTCATTTCCAAAACTTCCAAGTATTCTGGATCTTCCATTTTTGAACCAAAGATTGTAACCCTTGTCCACCATTTGTACATCACTCAACAAGTTATACATTAAGGACATCATCAGTGTTATGTTTACCACCAAGACAAATAGATCCTCTGTCACGAATCACACCAACATTGTTATCTCCGAATCTTACAACCCCACTATCATATTTCTTTAGATTTATAAATTTTATTTTGTCACCAATCATATGATGTGAGCATCCATTGTCAATAACCCACTCATCCTTTTCTTGAATTTGGGTTGCAAGAGCTTTCTCAACATTAGCAGATTCAGTAGCCACTAGACCATTTTCCTTGATAGCAATGAAATCCCATTCATCTTCATTTCCATTTTCTTTATCAGATTCTTCATCAGTCACACCTTCAACATAATAGCATTTCTTTTGAAATCTAGGTTTGTAAGGCTTGGACCTAGGAACTCTTTCAGGACACCTTGAAGCAAAATGACCTATTTTGTTGCAAAAGAAAAATTTAATAGGAAACTTTCCTTTATACTTACCTTGTCTTCTGCCTTCTTTCTTCACAATCAGTGCTTCTAGCTCTTCTACCTCTCTTTCTTCTTCTTCAAGTTGTTTCATCTCTTCCTCATACTTGAATGTCTTTCTAGAACTTTCTCCTAGATCATATATTTGCATGTTTCTCCTAGATATAGAAGCCTTAAATGAAAATTCAGTCTTAGGGGCAGAATCACTAAACTCACTCAACTTAAAAGCAACAAGTTTACCAATCAACATATTTCTTGTCACATTTTTCACTGTTATGAGCTCTTCAATAGCATGATCCTTTTATTTTTAAGAGGGAGACAATGATATGAGCACTTTAGCTACAATTTCTTGTTCATCCAAGGTACCACCGGCACATCTAATACCCATCACAAGTTCATTCAATTTTTGCATAAAAGAAGAAATATTTTCATCTTCACCCATCTTCAAAGTTTCATACTTTCCTTTCAAACTTGTTATCTTAGTAACCTTCACAAGTGCATCTCCTTCATACAAAGTCTCTAGCTTCTTCCAGATCTCATGAGCTGTCTTCAAATCCATCACATTTGTCATTTCCAAAACTGCTAGAGCACTCAACAAAGCTTCAATAGCCCTGATATTAGTCTCAACCTCTTTAACTTCATCAAGAGTGGAAGGACCATTCTGAGGAATAACATTTATGTTCTTTGTAATATTCCAAAAGGGTTCACCAATACACCTCAAATGACATTCCATTCTTGCTTTCCACAGAGGGTAATTTGTTCCATCAAATCTAGGATTGTCCTTCCTGTAAGATGCCATCTCGGATCACCTCAAGCTTTTAAACTTCTTCAGAGGAACCTGCTCTGATACCAATTTTTGGAAAAACAAGGACAGACAATTGAGATGGGGGGGTGAATCAATTGTCATAGAATATTTAAACTTTTCAAACTTAACTTTACTTAATCTCATATTTGATGAATTAATAATTAACCATAGATAATCAACACATTAGAAACATAGAGAACACCAAGATTTTTTACATGGAAACCCTATTAGGGGAAAAACCACGGTGGATGTCAGTCCATAATATTATACACTGTTAAAAGTATAAAGAAGAATAATGGGAATGCACATGCATTCAGGCACACTGCCTAGAGCTCACTACTCAAATATAGGAAGGCTCACTACCCAAAGAAGACACATTTTCTTACAAAAATTCATATTAGATCCACAGGGTATGAGCTGATAAAACAAATTCTACAAAAGCCTGATTATAGTTCCGGTTAAGCATAGAAACACTCCCTCACACTTCGCTCAAACTTCTTCACACTCTGCTCTACAATCGAATGATTAGATCACTATTTGCACATTTTCTCTTCCTCTTCTCTCACACACACTTTAACTTCACACAAAAAACCATTCTTATATATCCTCAACATGGATTTGCATCAACAACTTCATCGACCAAAATAGAATATGAAATATAAAACATATACACAATGTCGGCCCAAATTTACTAGTAAATTTTTAATGTGAGTCAAACACCATTGGCTAATATTATATTTTGGCCCAAAATAACATCCTTGAGTGTTCCAAACATTCAAATTTTAATCTCCAAGGATCCACAACACACTACAACCACCATGTCGGCCAAGAACATAAAAAATTGAACACAGAAGAGAAAATCACCAACCACAAACACACCGATCAATGCAAACATGCAACAAAGATAGAGCATGATATAGAAGCATCCAAAAGCACCATAAAACACTAGAGAAACATTCACAACAACTAAAATTATAGAAATCACTTGATCTTCATTTAGGAACACAACCTGAAGTAGCAAAAAAACTGTAAGAATACAAATCTTTCATAACTTGCTCAAAACTCAGACTTCTGGTGGATAAACTAGATACACTCAGTAAGAAACCCTTTATTCCACAACAACTGATCATCAACATATTGATCACACTCATAGATTGATCTTCACTTCTCCACTGACAACCTATAGCACTTCTTATTACAATTTTATCAATATCCTCGACATATACAACCTTCAATACATCAATGCTAATAGTGTTGACATCAATGAAAACCACATATCAACAACACAACCACAACATACAACAACCTAATTTCCATGTACATCATCCCTAGGGTATCCTCATGCATTCAACTATCCATTGAGGCAGATATAGTAGTACAGGGATTTGCATTTTTTGAGAGTCTGATTCGACCGATTGGATGAGGAGGAGATCATATGGAGACATTACCAGCTTATACCACAGTGTCCAGATGAGACTCATCAAATGATGAGATTATAGATGGACATATTTTTGATAGGCAGACACGATTACATAGTAATAACCTTCTACTACGATCGTGCCATGCAATAGTTTGGATAGGTTCAGGTACCACCCATGGCACGACCCTTTTTCAGGAGATCAGTATGGAGTGCCCAAAGGCCCGGTGATACTAGATGGTTCACTTCCAATGATGTCATCTACAGTTACTTTGATGATGATGATCATGATATGCCTCTGTTCTCTGACACTGATGATGTTGGTACCATAGATGCCTATGAGAACTGGTGGGCAGCAGCACGGTCAGCTCCTGTATTCCTGATGGATGAGTCGATAGGTGATGTAGGGCCACTCTTGGATCAGATAGACGATGAGGAGGATAGAGCTGAGGAGTTATGGGTCAGGGTTGTAGACATATTCACAAATGTGATAGATGAGGAGTATGACAAGGTTGTAGATCCTAATTATGATGGCTGGGAGGAGGAGGATGAGGAGGACAAGGAGGAGGATGAGGAGGAGGAGTAGCTGATGAGTGAGGGTGATGAGACATCAGATGAGGATCTAGTGGGCCATGAGTGGGGAGAGTCGGCTCCTACTCGTGTGACTAGATCACAGTCAGCAACTGCGATAAGCACCATCACCTATAGTCATGGAGAGGATAGCACATCCTCCATGCCTCCTACACATGACAAGGTTGGCTTTACACATCCAACCAGAGAGCTAGGTGATGATATTTTATTTATTGCCATGCTTTATGCTTATGTTCATGCTTTATGTTTTAATTTTATGTTCATATATATATATATATATATATCATGATGTGTACTGATTATATTTATGATTTCTATCTTGCGGGAGTTGTGAGAGACCTTCATGACCTCTATTGTCAGGTTGCTACCGAGATAGTTCCCCCATCAGTCTATGAGGAGGTTGCTGATGCAAACTATGTTTTGCCACCCATTGTGGAGTGGGATCCAGAGCTATTCAAGTCGTACGTCAGACTGCGGGAAACATATAAGAGTTTCAAGAGGTGCACCCACTGAGCCGAGGCTGCCCAAAATTATCAATCATCTCAAGCCCCGACAAAGGTTGAGAGACTTCAGTTAGAGGTAGCCAGACTATAGGCAGAGAGAGATCGTCTAGTGGAGGATTGTCGAGAGGCTCTTGGGCGAGTGCAGGGTTTGCAGTATGCTCTGGATGTACTTGATGACTCACGATCATGATTGTATACCATTGTCTCTCGACAAACCACCTCTAGATAGATGCAAGCACCAGATCTTGAGGGATCTAGCAGTCACAAAACTCATTATCATTGTATATATTGATGACACGTACACAAAAATCATATATATATATATATATAGATGTATGATCATTTGATGTTTGGTTACTTTTTTTATGTGTTAAATGGCAATACGATTGATCAAATAATCTTTGTAATACTATTTAATAAATGTCACCATCATTTAACCTGTTTTATGTGATCTAATTAAAACTATCTTAGTTTTCTTTTAAATGCAACATTATGATTAAGTATGTTATGCTAAATTAAATGCACTTATGGTATAATTAAAGAACATTAAATGCATATAAGGATCTAATCTAACACAACATACAAGATTATCTTGAATAGGATAACATCTAAAGTAACCATCTAAAATTTAATTTAAAAAATTAATTTAGTATTCAAGACACAAATAATTGTTTGTCAAGAATGAAGCAATGCGAGAGCACATAGAATGTTATCTAATAACTCTAACACCACTTCTTTATCATCCATACTATCCAAGAAGATTAGGGATAATACCGATGCAAATGTGCAACATTTATAGGCTCCTTAAGTGGTGTACTGTCCATTTCTACAAATGTATATGCTCCAGACGCATAACTTTCATTAATTATATAAGGTCCTAACCAATTAGGACATAATTTTCCTTTTTTAGTTTGGTTGGCATTAATGTTATGTTGATTTTCAAATAACACCAAATCACCTTTGTTGAATACACGAGGGATAACATGATCATTGTAACTATGCTGCAATTTTCTAGCATAAGCTTGGAGATGTTCAAGAGCGTAAATGTATTGTTCATCAAACATATGAAGTTGATGCAATCGTTGTTCTTTATAAGTATTGTCATCAATAAGCCCTTGAAGATCAATCCTTAATGTATGGATTTCTAACTCCAAGGGTATAATCACCTCGGTACCATAGACAAGGTTATAAGGAGTTGTACCAGTGGATTTTTTGATACTAGTACAGTAAGCCCATAATGCATATGTCAACTGTGTGTACCAATCCTTATTGTGTTTATTTATTGTCTTTCTTAGGTTTTTCCCTAGGGTCTTATTAGTTTATTCAAATTGACCATTAGATTGCGGGTAGGAAGGTGTTGAAAAGTGATGTTGGATGTTAAATGTTTCTAGGAACTTCTTCACATCATTATCCTTAAATGGTGTCTCATTTTTTGAAACCAACGTTGAAGGAAGTCCAAAGCGAGCAATATTGTGTTCCAATATGAAATGACATATCACATCAATAGTTTTGATCGAAGAGGAATAAATTCTACCCATTTTGTGAAATAATCTATCGTGGTGATTATAAAAGTATGTCCATCTGAGGAATGTAATGATATTTTCCAATCAGATCCAGTCCCCCACACTGAGAAAGGCCAAATAGGAATTTGGGCCCGAAGCTTAGAAGTAGGAGCATGAATCAAATTGCTATGTTCCTGACATTTGTGACATCTCTTAACATACTCTAAGCAATATTTTTTCATATGTCTCCAGTAGTATTCCATGCAAACAAGTCTTTGGACTAATGATCTTCCTCCAAAATGACCTCCACAGGCACCTGCATGAGCCTCTTCAAGTGTTATGGGGATTTTAGATTGTCCAAGGCATCTAAGTAAAAGTTCATTAAAGGATCTTCAGTATGTTGTCCCTCAGTTGTTTCCCTTGATGTCAAAGACACACAAAGAAGAAATCAGGTTGGTGGCATGGTTCAGACATTGATTTTCCAGATTGATGGCAGATTGGTGACTATAGCAAATTGGTGTTTATGTTCTTGATTGCTATTGAATAGGACCTTACATTCAAGTCAAGGCAAGTGCTAGTGACACTTTGGCATCATATGATAAAATGATAACATGTTTGACAAATTGGCATTAATGTCAAAGACAATAAGGCATCTTGCAACATTACTCTCTTTGACATATTGTGTGGTATATATATGTTCATATGCAAATATAATTACAAGTCTTGAAAAGGTTTCGTTATAAGACTTTTCATTTGTATATTCTTCAATTTATATTTGCAAAGAATGAGAACAAATATTTTGAGGACATGATGAATGTTAAGTTCATCAAAAAGGCATAATAAGTTGTATCTTTCAAAGGTCAACAAGGTATCATGTCTTTGATTATTTCAAAGGTCATTATACATTCGGGCTTTTTAAAAGCATGTGGAGATAAAAGTTAACACTGACAATATGATGATGTTTTCTTTTCCCTAAAATGATCACTCTTTTACAAAATACAGATCAAGGAATGTGTAGTCTCATAGGGCAGTTTGTGGTGAACAATGGAGGATAGTGTTTTGTGGCTAGCTACACAAGAAATTGTTTTCAGACCATTGTGAGAGTTATGGCTTATGATGAGCAACATATAGATATTTTGTTTCCTTAATTCTTGTTGGCTTATTTGGAAATGGTAAAGGTTTAAATTCTCATTTAGCTTTAACCTTTTGTTTTAAATTCTTGTGTAAATAGTGTTGGGTTTGTTCAAAATAGGTTTTTTTACTATTAATGTCTAAATCTTTGAAACCCTAGTTAGGTTCTATAGTTTATAGTGTCGATTGCCAGTTATGGGTACTCAGATTTTTTCTATGAATCATGTGTGTATATATTTCATAAGGGTGTGTTTCTCCTTGTTAGGGTTTGGTTGTATATGTGATAATTGTCTTGTGTGCATGTAGTGTCGATATGCCGAGGTTTTTTTGTTTGGTCTTGATGCATATGCATTGTTAGTTATAAATTTTTTTGTGTACAGTTTGTGGGTTTATGATTCAGTTTCTTCCTTAACCCTAGTTTGGGTTTATTAAGCGAATAATTTTCCTTTATAGTCCCAATCAATGTTATGTTAGCCATTCAGTTTATTGTTATAATGTGCATAAACTATTAAAGGTGGTTACTATTTAGAGAAGCATTTTCTAGTGCATAAACTGTGACAGGTAGTTATGGAGTTTTCAATTCTATACCTGTTAAAAGATATTGAACATTACATATACTTTGTGAAAAGTATGTTGTGTTGCGTGTTGAGAAAAAAAGAAATATTTTTCTTAGCTTAGAAAATGGCACTTTGTTGATCCATATATGAAAAGTTGTTTGGATAAGCACATTCGGTGCTTTGTGAAATTGATCAATTATGTTATACTTAAACTTCTTCCTTTGAATCTTAAGTGATGCAAGATCAAAGGATATTATAGAGAAAAAAAAAGATGATACTATGTGTATGAAATTCAAATGGTGTTTGTGAATAGTAAAGTGTAGCTAGTGAGGAATTGAAAAGCTTATTAGTGAGATAACATTGTCAATGAGACACATTGCCAATGAGGCATTCTTGTAACCAATGAGGTTCTCTAGTCAATGAGGCCACTTTCGCCAGTGAGGCATTGTAAACAATTTTTTTTTAGATTAAGCTAGTGAAGCATAATTTCTGGAGTTTTTTTTTTATCCCTAGAGGGTTTTCCACTCGACAAATCTTTATCTCATGGTCTCATTGTTTTTGATGTGATAATATTTCATGATTGTGATGATCTTTGATTTGCTTTAATATTTCTTATTTCAGTTCTTTAATGGTTGCATTCAATTCATGAATGTATTAATCATTGAAATATTAAGAGCATAAATTATTTGATTCTTTTTAAAGGAAAAAAGTTAAAATTTGTCTAAGACACTGATTCACCCCCCCTCTCAATGTCTTCTTCACTCCAACATGGTATAACACGTCAGCGAGAATTATATACTTAGATGCTAATTTTTGAAGAGGATCTTGAGTATTCTTAGTTGTTGGCTCAAGAAATATCAGTGTATACCATTCACTAGAGCTTTCCATATTTATTGATAATACTTCTTTGGCTTTGGGTTCGATTGATGGTTTCATAATTGTATGGACAATAAAGGTGAAATCCTTTCAAGGATCTTGAGGGGATATAAGAGAAGCTGCACTTGCCATTGCATCCACATGTCGATTATCCTTTCGTGAGATGTTATCAATGGTAAATGATTCAAACTTATCTAACAAATTCATTGTGAGATCCTTATATTTTGATAATTTGTCATGCTTTACTTGGTATGTCCTATTTATTTTCTTAATGAATAATTGTGAATCACTGAATATCTTAATATTTCAAACTCCCAAAGCTAAAATAGCATGCAAACCAACATTTAATGCTTCATACTCTTTCGTTTCATTGGTGCGTAGGAAGTTTAAGTGATAGGATAAGGGAATAGGCTTCCCTGCAGGTGAGACTATTATAACCTCGGAGTTGGAGCTTGTTCTACACTTAGATCTGTCAAAGTATAATTACCATGTGTCTTCATCTTTCTAAATAGTCCACACATTCTCATTAGGGAATGTTTCTACATTAGGTAATGTTAGGGGTGAGGGAGCGTCTGCTAAGTGGCCAGTTAAGGCTTGTCCATTAATTGCTTTTTGTGAAACAAACTTAAGGTCAAATTTTGTTAACAACATAACCCATTTAGCTAAGCATCCTGATAAATTTGTTTTTTTGAAAAGATATTTTAGAGGATCAAATTTCATCATCACATGTATTTCATCATCCAGTAAGTAATGTCTCAGTTTACTTGTAGAAAATACAAGAGCCAAACATTGTTTTTCTATCATTGTGTATCATTTCTCATAATCAATCAATGTTTGACTAATGTAATAAACATGATGATCTTTATCATTTTCATCTTGTTGAGCCAACAATGTGAGAGAATGGGATGATGTTGTGTAAAGGATGAACGGTTTTTTTTGCAGAGTGGGTTGTAAAATAGGTGGAGTGGCAAGATAATCCTTCAAACTCCCAAAATTCTATTTACAATCCTCGTTCCAATCAAAGTGCACATCTTTCTTAAGGAGATGTGTAAATGGTAATGTTTGATCTGCTAAAGATGCTACAAAACGATGGATAGCTTGAATTCTTCCTTGTAAGGTTTGCAATTGAGAGATGTTTCTAGGATATGGCATGTTAACTATAGCATCACTTTTATTTGTTTCCACCTCAATGCCTTTGTGAGATATGATAAAAACTAAAAAAATTCCACTATCTACACCAAAGAAACACTTTTTTGGATTCAATCTCATGTTATATTTTCTCATTTGCTCAAAGATCTTCCAGAGGATATTCACATTATCTTGTCTAGTTAAAGATTTGGCTAGAATATCATCAACATAATCTTCCAAAATCTTATGTATGTAATCATGAAATATTAATTTCATAGTTCGTTGATATGTTTCTCCCACATTCTTCAATCCAAAAGGAATCATGACCCAACAAAATGTTCCCCAAACAGTTGTAAATGTTGTTTTGCATTGATCTTGAGGGTTGATAAAGATTTTATTGTACCTAGAAAATCCATCCATGAATGAAAACAAAGCATGTCCCATAGTCGAATGTACTATCATGTCGATATTAGGAAGGGGAAAGCCATCTTTTAAAGATGCTTTATTCAAATCAAAAAAATCTGTACAAATCCCAATACGATTATCAAGTTTTACAACTGCGACAATGTTCAAGATCCAAGGAGAATAATCTATAGGTCTTATGAAAATAGCCTCAAGGAGTTTTTCAATTTCTCCCTTAACTAGCAAGGCTATCTTAGGATTCATCTTTCATATCTCTTGTCTAACCGGTTTAGTATTTTCAGCAAGGACTATGTTGTGTGTTGCTATCTTAGCATCAATTCCTAGCATATCCGAATAATTCCAAGCAAAAAGTTCAGGAAAGGCATGGAGTAAAATTGTGTGATTTTCTTGTTCTTCATCATAAAGGAACTTTCCTATCTTAATTACTTTCTCCTTATCATTTATTTCCATTCGTATGTCAATTGTATCTCCTGGAGGAAGTGCTCTTGGTTTTGGAAATTTAGGGTTGTATTCTTCTTTACTCATGTCCATCTCACTACTTTCCTTTTCTCCATTGTTTTGTTTGGTGCTAATCATAGCACATGTAACCCTTTTATTTTGAGGAAGAGTATATGGTTTATCATAAACTCTTAGCATTTGTTTCAAGGATTCATCATCTTCAAAGAATTCCCATGATGGTTCATAATTCATATCAAGCAATTCAACATGCTTCATGGTGAGATTGATTTTAGGTTTACACATATTGGTGTTGATGTTTAATGAAGGTCTTTTGTTTGCTTGTGTTATATTAGAAAGATAGTATCCCAAACCACTTTTTGTTTCTTGTGTGTTATGTTCCATAGGAACACGAATGCCTTGTTCTTTCTTTCCACATCCTTTTCCACTATAACCCAATTCCTTCATAAGTTCATAACCTCTCCGATAAAGTCTTTCCATTTCTTTTGGGTTTGGTGGTTGTTGATAATCTATCTCATCAAAGTTTTTTGTGTAGCTTGTGTCTTCTTCAAGGGTAGATGAGGTAGATTCTTGTGAGTTTTCTTCCGAGTTCTGTGTTGAGATAACCATTGGTTGCTTTTGTTTTTCATCTTCTTTTCTTGTGATTGTGTATTCTATCATAAACGAAGGTGTGAACTCCAAGGAACCCCATCATCATCTAATAACTTTGACACTATTTCCATTTCATTTTTGTCTTCTTCCATAGGTTATATTCTTGGTGTTGGAATCAATTTATTTAAAGGACTTGTCATTCCTTTTTTAACTAGCAAAAAACTTTCAAGCTCAAGGTCTATTTCAATTTGATATACCTTATTGCTGTAGACATACTTCATTATAGAATGAAGGGTGGAAGGAACTACATGCATTTCATGAATCCAAGGTCGCCCTAAAAGAAGATTATCTAAAAATATTATCGAGCATTACATGAATAGGGGTTTGCAAAGTAGCTTTTCCAATTGTAATAGGTAAAGTAAACACACCCAATGGTTGCTTTCCTAAACACACCCAATGGTTTTTTTCCTATGTCATTGAATCCATGAATTGACAAGGAATTAGGTTGAATTTTTAACTTATCCACACCAAGTTTATCAAAAAGTTTGACACTACACACATTAAAAGCAGAACCATTGTCAACAAGGGTTCTTTTTATTCCTAATCTTTTGTAGATGGCTATTATCATAAAGGCATCATTTTTCTTTCTCAATTCCAAAGGAGGTAATGCATGTTGATGGAAGGTAATGTCTAAATTAACTATATTCATTCCTTGTATTAGAGCTTCCACATAATTTTCATTTATATCAGGGGGAACCACTACAAGTGTTGTAAAGTTGTTTGAAGCATGGTGTGATAATTAGGTGAATTTTGAATTAGGTCCCATAGTGATATCTTTTTAGGAGTATTTTTAAGTTGTTCAACAAGATCATACTCCTTCCCATTATGTGAAGTTAAACGAGGAGTGTTAGGAAAAATTGGATTAGGCAAAGATAAGGTTGTTGGAGTTGGTTGTTTTGGTTGCATATTGTTTCGAGTGTTGTATGTATGAGCCATGGTATTATTACTTGTTTGTTGCAAAACATTGTTCTTAGGTGGTTAAAGAGTAAGTTCAAGCTTGTTTTTAGGTTGAGGTTTGTGTGAAGGTGGGTAAAGGATAAATTGAGGTTGAATCACATTAACTTCTCTTAGTTTCGGTTTATCATAACAAACCTTAGTGGATGATCCTTGTGAGATGAATTCCTTAAGGGCTTCATCTAACATGTCAAATTCATCACTACTAACAGGCTAGAGGGTTAGATTAACTTGGAAAAAGAGATTTTACATAGTCAAATAGCTATACCTTCTCCAAGTGGTTCATCAATTTATAGGTGTTTTTGTTTTTTTTTTCAAGCGAATGCCAAATGCACTCCAAGCTAATTGAATTATGAACTAATGTTGAAATTGAAAAGTGAAAGAATCTAATTCTATCCACAATTGCAATGAAAGTAGATTATACTAATTCTAATAATTTGAATGTAACATAAGCTATGCAAATTGAAACAAAAATATTTTAATAGCAAACAGAAGCACAAAAACAAGGTTTTAAATTCTAGAAAATGCATTGCAGAATATGTACTAGGTTTGATTCGCCTAGAGGGGTGTATGAGTCCCAGTGAGGATTTTTTTTTCAAATTTTTTATAAAAATTCAATTTATTTTGATTCTTTTTATGTTGTATGATCTGTAACCTAAGTGAAAATGCTGCTTTTACATGAATTTCAATGATTTGAGATGCAACAATGCAACCTATATGTAGTTTCACTAATACAAAATTAGAAACCCTAGAATGCCAAATAACTAATGCAAACCCTAATGCAATGTTAATGCAAGCAAGATCTAGGATGATGATGCACTCCAAATTAGAGTTATGATGTTGTAAATGCAAGTTCACCAAAATGAAGGGTCAAAAATTATTGTTGGCTATGGTTTAGTTCATAGAATAAGAATCTTCTACACTCTCATTCAAGGATAACCCTAGAGATCTCAATGCAAAGGAGGAAGAGATCTTGCAATAGGGTTGTCCTAGGGGATGATTATAAACTAATGAGGAGTTCATCACCAAGATAGGGATTGGAAAGACAAATTCAAAGCAAGATGTAATGCTTAACACTAATATGATGCAATCTTTCACTAAATGACCTATAAATGCATGAAAATCAAAAAAGATAGGTGAGATCTCAAAAATATACACCTAGAAACCTAAAGGAGGATGGAATGAACTTTGAAACATTGAAAATCTTGAAATTTTTAGCTAATGGGACTCATACGCCAGTCTAGGCATATCAATCCTAGATCAGGGTTTCTAGGAAGGAACTAGTTTCTAGAAAAATGGTTTCTAAATCTGCAAGAATCTAGAAAAACACCTATAGTGGGACTCATACGCCACTTCTAGTGTATCAACATTGTTCCACTTTTTCAGAAATTTAAAGTTCAAATTTGTGCTCCAATCTTTGTCCTTCCCTTCCAAACTAATTTTTGGATCCAAATCTTGTAAGGAAAGTAGAGGTATGGAAACAATTTCCTAATGCTAATTCTAAGAAGAGAATGCAAACATATGGTTCAATTTCAAATTATAGTTCATTAAAAATGCACATTAGCAAAAAATAGATTAGAACAAATTTTAACACAACCACAGAATGGAAACTAGTTTTAACGTGGGAAAACCCTTTCGAGAGAAAAATCCCACCACACCAAGAAAAAACACTTTGTATTACAGTAAACAAAGTCCACATATAGATTTATAGTTTGTTGCTTCTAGAGATGTCAATTCACACTCTCAATGTAGGCAACATTACAATTCATGATCAATCTCATTCTCTCTCATCAGACTCACAACTCAACTAAAAAAACTATTACAATGCATTACACATTATAGCATTTTCCTTTTGGGAGAATTCCAATCAATCTGTATCACCATAATCATGCAAGAAACATACCAATTGAGTTCCCATTCGTTACAATAGTCAAACCATCAATCAATAGATTCCTTATCGGGTTTTCATTGGGACAACTTCAAATGTCCCATCGATATGCAACTGTCTTACTGATGTTCACATTACCATTCAAATAGTTCACAATGCATTGGTCTATTGGCAAGACCAACTTTCACATCCTGGTGATGGAGTTATGTCTTGGCGGTCAGTCTTACCATCGACACATTGGGGGGACTAGCTTTCAAGTCTCAGTGATAAAGCACAATCACAATGATGAAGTACTAACTAGTCGATGTAGTCCCACTACCAAGCCAGCTCTAGCTACTGCTTTCCTCTAGTCAGCTCGAGTCCCACCATGGTCATTGTTTCATCGGGTAGACTAGGTTGAAAGTCCCAACGATGACCTTAAGTCTCACCGACGAAGGAACATTATCATCCTATCATTGGGACATGACTCATAGTCCTACTGATGGAGTAAACTCCTTCTGATAGAATGAGACATTAGCACTAGATCATTGGATCATTGTGGGGACAACCTTTGGAGTCCCATTGACCAAGCAATATCTCGGCAATGAAGAACTAAGTGAAACCTTGAAGGCTCATCGGAACATCATTGGGACAGAGAACAAGGTACTGCTGATGGAGCACAATCCTACTGATCAAAGGGAGAAATGTACACAATGCTACCAATAACCATCTAGTAAGTTGAGACATTTCCAACATGCTCCCACTTGATGAAGACTTATTAGATTCTCCAATATTCAAGATTACTGAAAGTTATAAGCCCCAAGGCCCATCGAACCAACACACCACCTATACTTTTTTGTGCTCACTAGTTTCGTTAATGCATTTACAACATTTTCTAGAGTATCCACCTTTTCAAGACTAACCTTTCCATCCTCCACCATATCTCATACAAAATGATACTACACATCAATATGTTTTGTTCTAGCATGGAAATTTGGATTTTTTTCCAAACAAATAGCACTCTAACTATCACAACAAATGGTAAATTTCCCTACATTGAACCCAATATCACAACACAAATTTATAAGCCAAATGGATTCTTTACAGGCATGTGTTGTCATATTGATAGGGACAGGGTTGGATTGAGACAATCACTGCCTCAATGCTCTAGGTCTCACCTTGATGAATCCCCTTGGTGTCACTCTCCACCACTAAACCTATAGGTCCTTTACTATCTAGGCTCCCCTATTTTTTCTTGCCAACCCTGCTATCATTTCTAGTTTGCAACTACCAAGCCAATTCTTGGTGCTATGACTCCATTCTTCTTTAGCCTTTTATGCATCCAAAAGACTAATCCTCCCTCAATACCTAAATGGATCTTGCAGGGGTGAGGGAATGCTTTCCAAAGCTCCAAAATAGTCTCCTAGGGTTCTTGAAACCTCACTTAGACTCCATCTTACCAACGCTTGCATGAAGCCTATTCCATAGGTTTAGAAGGCTAGTAGCCCTTGAGCAAATTAGGCCTCCAATTTTAAGAAAACTGAGGATTACTCAAAAAATTCTAA
This sequence comes from Sequoia sempervirens, assembly GCA_007258455.2. Taxonomy (NCBI): domain Eukaryota; kingdom Viridiplantae; phylum Streptophyta; class Pinopsida; order Cupressales; family Cupressaceae; genus Sequoia; species Sequoia sempervirens. The sequence continues at coordinate 675,554,636 of VDFB02058242.1, read as the reverse complement.
ATAACCACCCAAACTCTCTTCAAGACTATTGATTCACTTGATCACCACCTTAAGATTTTAACAGTATCAAGCCCTAACTGTCCGTACAGTGCCTAGTCTTGAAAATGGACAACAAACTAGGGTTTCAAAGCTTTTAAAAGCTGTTTTAAGACTGTCAGAAAAATATCCTAGAAAATTGAAAAATCCTCTCCCTAATCACCATGCATAGTTAGGACCCTTTCCTAAATCCTCAAGAAAGAATATTTCAAAAATCTTCTTTCCCCTGCAAATAATCCCTGCTATCCTGTAGCCTTTCCTAGCCGGGCTTTCACTATCTCGCCTAGGGTAAGGCCTTTCTCTTAACTCATGCAACCAAAAAAAAACTAACTCCTACCATATTTACAAGCATGGAGGTAGGGAACATTTCCCAAAAGGCCGTACAAATTTTACAGTGGGAAGGTGCTCTAAGCCTCCATCTTTTCAACACCGCTTGATTCAGGCCAGAAAACATAGAATATCAAAGTATTTACAAATGCAAGTTAAAAACACACTACAAAATAAAAAAGAAAGGCTTCCAAAGATTTTATAAGCCTCACACTACATACTACACATAGTAAAATAACAAAATCACGCCATTAAAGATCAGTTTCAACATAAAAATATAGGAAAACTATCTTTTCAACGTTGTTTTCTTCAATTTTTGAAAACATAGTCCGTACCAAAAAATTTCTAACCTTGCACAAATGTCGAGGCCACCTTTAAATATGCCTCCCAAACAGTTAAGCTTCTTGGGTCGAGGCTTAGATGACCTAAAAATGCATTTTTGTAAAACCCAATGTGTTTTCAAGCACTTAGGCAATTTTTACAATTTAGCCAAAATGAAGAGTTAAAACTACTTAACTCTTGTTAACCTCCTTCTAACTAATCAAAACCATCCCTAGGTCACCACTAATGGTCTACATGACCTTATGAGGAAACACAAATAACATCATCCAGATCAACCAAATGCCAAAAAGGCACAACAAAACAAAAACTCACTTCCAAAAGCTCTTGATTACCTAGGTGCTCCTGATTACCTAGGTGCTCCTGCACCACATATATTCTACTTCTATAGTAGATAAAACAACTACAGCCTACCGCTTTCTCATCCAACTAACTACACCACCAAATAATGTGAAGATGTATCCATTAGTGGATCTCCCACTATTGATTTCCCTTGCCCAATTAGAATCCACATAACCTTGAATGGTGATGGATCTTTGTGACCCAATCGAGTTACCATGATAACACAAAGCATACTTAGAGGTACCTTTTAAATACCTAAAAATTCTTTTCACAACATCCTAGTGTGGCCTACCTACATTTTCCATAAAATAGATAAGAACTCCCATTGCTTGGGAAATGTCTAGCCTTGTACAAACCATTGCATACATTAAACTATGAACTACACTTGTATAAGGAACTTTGGTCATTTCCACCATCTCAGTAAGAGATTATGGACAATCTTCAACAGATAGTTTTGTTCCCTGCAACACTGGAACAACTAGCTGCTTGCAATCAGTCATACCAAATCTCTCCAGAATAGTATTGATATACTTACTCTGGTTGAGCCAAAGCTTTCTACTTCATCTATCCCTTTTTATTTCCATCCACAGAATATACCTTGCTACACCTAGATCTTTCATTTCAAACTTTGCTGACGATTGAGATTTTAGATTAGAAATCATAGTCTTACTATTTCCTATGAACATGTCATCAACATATAGGGCAATAATAAGAACTTGATCATTTTTAGTTTTGAAGTACACATAATGATCAGATTTCAATCTTACAAACCCCAATGACAACACAAACATGTCAAACTTATGGTACCACATTCTACGCAATTATTTTAAACCATACAAAAATTTCCTTAACTTGCAAACCATATTTTCTTTACCTTTTCCCACAAAGTGCTCAAGTTGGGACATAAATTTCTTCTTTAAGATCTCCATGAAGAAATGTTGTATTCAAATCCATTTGTTCAATCTCTAATTCATATGTTGCTGCAAGTGAAATAATAAATTTGATAGATGTCAGATTAGCTATAGGAAAAAATATTTCACCATAATCAATTCCCTCTACCTGGGAATAGCCTTTCGCAACCAACCTAGGTTTATACTTTTCAACACTGCCATCCAAACCAATTTTCTTCTTGAATACCCATTTACAGCCAACAAGCTTTCAAACTTTAAGCAAGGGCACCAAATTCCAAGTTGCATTATTTTTTAATGATGTCATTTCCTCATTCATGGCTTCCAACCAAGAATTTGAATCTTACATTCCAATTGCCTCTTTCACAGTCCTAGGCTCATCAGTGCTTGTAATCAAAGCATAGGCACAATTTACATCCAACATGGAAAAACCATACCTTCCAGGTTGTCGCCTTTCACGTGTAGACCTCCTCAAAGGTTGAGGTTGAGGTTGTGGTTCTTCTTCTTCATAACTCTCCTCAATTTTAGGTACACTTTGTAGTTCCTCTTTATCTAGAGTTTGAGGAATTTCAACTAATTTTTCTTTCTTTTCTTCTTTCATTTGTGACTGCAAATCCACTTAAGAAGGTTTCAACTCATGAAATATTACACTTCTAATGTATACAACCTTTTTAGTCACAGGATTCCAAAGCTTGTATCCTTTCACACCAATGTCGTAGACAATGAAGATACATTTTACAACTTTATTGTCCAATTTAGATCTTTTCTCATTCGCCACAAAGACTCTTACATGTCTCAAAGAGGGCTTCTTACTAGACCAAGCTTCCATATGGGTTTTTTCAACAAGTGCCAAAGAGGGAGATTGATTTATTAAATAACATGTTGTAGCCACAACCTCAACCTAGAAATTCTTCTCCAAACTAGCATTGCTCAACATACTTCTCTCCCATTCCATTAGCATCATGTTCAACCTTTCAACAACTCCATTTTGCTGCAGAGTGTAAGGTGTTATTTTATGCCTTTTTATTCCATGGTCTTTGCAATACATTTCAAAATTTGTAGAATAAAACTCACCACCATTATCTATCCTCAAGCATTTAATTTTTTTTCCAGTCTGATTTTCAACCAAGTTTTTAAACTCTTTAAACCGACTAAACACTTCTGATTTACTTTTTAGAAAATACACAAATGCCCAAGTCTCAAATAATCATCAATAAAAGAAACATAATATCTTGATTTTGATAACAAAGGAACATTTACTGGACCAAAGACATCAGATTGAATATAATCCAGAACACCAGAATATCTGTGAGGACTAGAATAAAATGAAACACAATGTTTTTTTCCATATATACAATGTTCGCAAAAATCAAACTCAAGGTTACAATCATCAAGCCCTTCAACTAGATTTTTATTTTTCTAAGCTTTTAAGCCTTTTTCACCAATGTGGTCAAGTCTTTGATGTTAGAGCATGGTCTTTTCTATTGGGAGTTTCACCTCCAAAGAGTTTGCACCCAAAGGAACTTCGTTCTCCTCTACACGAGCAAACTTTTTTGACTTTGAGAAGACACTGTTACATTGAACAACATGTGTGTCTAGCTTGTATAGGGTACCAATTCAAGCACCCCTATCCAACACCATCGAGCCTCTAGTCATCTTACAACCACCATTTGAGAATTCAACTTGCACACCAAAATTATTCATCTTGCTAACAAAAAGTAAAATTTGATCCAGACTTGGTATATGCATTACACCATCAATTCATTTGATTCTTCCATTAGGAAATTGAATTTTGACTCTTCCAGAACCAAAAATTTCAAGAGATAAGTCACTTTCTAGATACACCTTTCCACCAACATACTTTTCATACTTTGTAAACCAATCTATGTGAGATGTCATGTGAAAAGATGCACCTGATTCAATCAGCCTGACATCATTTGATGCTTGAGTCGCCAAGGTTGCAATGAAGGCGTCTACATTTCTTTGAGAAGAATCATTATCTGAAGAATTATTTTTCTTCTTTGTCTTTTTCTCCTCTTTGCAATTCTTACGAAAATGACAAGGCTGCCCACAATTCTAGCATTTCACCTTGGGCGAGGAGACTTTGATCTCCCTTCATACTTTGATTTATACTTCATATTTCTTCTTTTCTTTCTTCTTTCCTTTCTCCTTCGATCTACCTCGAATAGTAAGGGCATCCTTTTCCATCTCAAAATACTTCCTTCGCATCTCTTCTGATAGCAATGAAGCAACCACATCTTACATCTTGAAATTTGTTGTACTACTCCCAATAGCCATCACTAAATGATCCCATGAGTTGGGAAAAGAACATAAGAGAAGCATACAATGATCCTCATCATCTATCTTCACACCTATAGATGTTAACTGAGCAATGAGCATATTGAATGTATTCAGATGATTAGCCACATACACCCCTTCCTCCATTTTCAAAGAGTGTAGCTTCTTCCTCAAGAATAACTTATTCACCAAGGACTTGCCCTGATAAATGTCACCAAGTTTCTTCCACAAAGATGTAGACTTCTCTTCATGAACATTCAGGAGAACAAATTCTGCTAGAAAAAGTCTTATCAACCCTTTAGATTTTCTATCTACGAGGTCCCAATCTTCTTGCTTCATGCTTGAAGGTTTAGTCCCCTACATAGCAATGTAGAGATCTCTATCTACCAATAGGTCTTCCATTTTGAGCTTCCACAACTCAAAATTTCCACCATTGAATTTTTCAATTTCTATCTTCCCTGATGTGCTTTCCATATTAATCTACAATCGAAATTACTAGATTCCTCTACAAGACTCCTTCAAAATTGGCAAAAAAAACCCGTCCAACCCACAAGAATAACATCACTGGTCAGGCTCTAATACCACTTGTAAGGAAAGAAGAGGTGCATAAACACTTTCCTAATGCTAATTCTAAGAAGAGAATGTAGACATATGGGTCAATTTCGAATTACAGTTCATTAAAGATGCACATTAGTAGAAAATAGATTAGAAAAAATTTAACAGAAACATAGAATGGACACTAGTTTTAACGTGGGAAAAATATTTCGAGAGAAAAATCCACCACACCAAGAAAAACCACTTTGTATTACAATGAACAAAGTCCACATACAGAGTTATAGTTTGTTGCTTCTAGAGATGTCAATTCACACTCTTAATATAGGTAGCATTACAATTCCTGATCAATCTCGTTCTCTCTCATCAGACTCACAACTCAACTACAAACACTATTACAATGCATTATACATTATAGTATTTTCCTTTTGGGAGAATTCCAATCAATCTACATCACTAGACCCATGCATGAAACATACCAATTCAGTTCTCATTCATTACAGTAGTCAAACCATCAATTAGCAATTTCCTTATTAGGTTGTCACTGGGACAACTTCAAACATCCTACCGATATGAAATTTTCCTAGCGATGTTCACATTACCATTCAAACAATTCACAATGCATCAGTCTATCGGCGAGACCAACTTTCACATCCTGGAGATGGAGTTACATCTTGGAAATCCATCTTACCATCAACACATTTGGGGGACTAGCTTCCAAGTCTCATTGATAAAGCATAATCACATGATGAAGTACTAAGCAGTCGATGTGGTCCCACTACCAAGCCAGCTCTAGCTACTGCTCTCCACCTGCCATCTCAAGTCCCACCACGGTCGTAATTCCATCAGGGAGACCAAGTTGAATGTGTCGATGATGACCTCAAGTCCTGCTGACAAAGGAACATTATCCTCCTATCATTGGGACATGACTCATGGTACCACCGATAGATTAAACTCCTATTGATAGAACAAGTTGTTAGCACCAAATCGTCAGGTCATCATGGGGACAACCTTTAGAGTCTCGCTGACCAAGCAATGTCTCAGCTATGAAGAACTAAGTGAAACCTTGAAGGATCATCGAACCATTGTTGGGATAGAGAACAAGGTCTTGCTGATGGAGCACAGTCTTGTTGATTAAAGGGAGAAATGTACACAATGCTGCCAATAACCAACCAGTAAGTTGAGACACATTTCCAAAAAATCTGTGAAAAGACCTATAAAATAGAATAGACTTGATTTTCTTATGGGGGGTTTTCCTTAGTCAAACCCCTAGTTTGGTAATTAAACCTTGATAGAAACAATGGAATATGCATTTAAATAGGAATGTAAACCCTAACCTTAAGTGTGTCTAAGATTAGGAAATTTGAAATGCAATGCAACCCTATTCCAATGTACAAGAATGAGAAGCATGAATGACATATGAAGATGAATGAATCACTTTGAGAGATATCTCATCACCCAAATGAGCCCTAATAATGTCTGTACCTTCCTTAGGTTGAGTGTAGAGTGATAATGGAACATGGAATCACTTAGGAAATAAGTGATTAGGCTTGGCTTGATGGCTAGTTGTGTCTCCCCAACCTAGAGTTCATCATGATTCACCATAGGAAACCATGATCAACCCTTGAAAATACTAGATATTGAATGAAATTGAGCTTGAATACCTACAAAAACACTTTGATGCTACTCCAAGACTTCAACTTTACTTGCTTTTGAAACTTGAATGCGGTTGTGAAAGAATGCTTGAAGATTATTGAAAGTTTGGATCTCAAAGTTGCTCTTGAAAATGCTTGCTTAGTTGAAATAATGACTTAGAAGATTTCTTATATAGGAATTAACACCTAATTTACCATTATTCAGATCTCAAAAGCCGACATCAACCAAAAATTTGAATTAAAAAGGTGATTTTCCCACTCAAACCCTAAAAAAGCCCCAAATGGGACTCATACGCCACCTCTGGCATATGTGTCCCACCTAAGGGCGACTCATATGCCCAAGGTGGCGTATGAGTCCCACCCTAGATTTTTCAAGGTGGGTTTTTGGAATTTTTGAGGTTTTTGATGATTTTGTCAGGTTTTTAGCTAAAATAAGCCTCAAGATTTGAAATAATGGGTCTTAGGGGCTTATTAATGTTGATTTAAAGGGTATTTAATGCAAGGGTTCCAAAATAGGTCCAAATTAAGTGTGAAATTGCACCACTTTAAAGAGTGTACAATTTTATACACTACAGTTTATAAGTGCCATGGTTTCTGAGCAATCACTCGTCGAAGTTTTCTGCCCCTTTGCACTTTTGTCTCTTAAGAGACTTCACCGGTATAATGTAGCTCAAAGTGTTCTAGCATGTTTGGGTGCTAAATAGGGCCTTTCCTAGCATAAACCCACCCATTTGAATTTCTTGGAATAGTCGATTCATTCGTACAACAAATAGAACAAAAGTTACACCACTTTGCAACTTTACACTCCATGCAACTGACCTATTTTCCATCAACTAAAAACTCTTCACCACAGGAAAATGACTTGGAGCTATTAAAAACCAAGAGATTTTATTGTAGAGGGTCCCTACATGATCTCGTAGCCTTAGAAAAAATGTTTCTAAGTGCCACGATTTCTGAGTAATTGCTCATCGAATTTTTCTGCCCCTTTGCACTTTGGTCTCTTAAGAGACTTTTCCAATACAATGTAGCTCAAACTGTTCCACCATGTTTGGGTGCAAAACAAGACCTTTCCTAGAATAAACCCACCCATCTAGATGTGTTGGAACAATTAGTTTTGTCGTACGATGAACAAAATGAAAGTTACACCAATTTGTAACTTTACACTACATGCAATTGACCTGTTTTCCATCAACTAGAAACTCTTCACCACGAGAAAATAACTTGGAGCTATCAAAAACCAAGAGAGGTTATTGTATACGAGGCATACATGATCTTGCAACCTTAGATGGAATGTTTCTAAGTTCCATTATTTTCGAGTAATCGTTTGTCAAAGTTTGTTGCCCCTTTGCACTTTGGTCTCTTAAAATACTTCGTCGGTACAATGTAGCTCAAACTATTTCGGCATATTTGGGTGCAAAACAGGACCTTTCCTAGAATTAACCCACACATTCAAATGTGTTGGAATAGTCAATTTGGTCTTATGATGAGCATAATGAAAGTTACACCAATTTACAACTTTACACTACATGCAACTAACCCATTTTCCGTCAACTAAAAACTCTTCACCACTGGAAAATGACTTGGAGCTATCAAAAACCAAGAGAGGCTATTATAGAGGGGCCCTACATGATCCTGTAGCCTTAGTCAAAATGTTTCTAAGTACCACAGTTTTTGAATAATTTCTCGTTGAAGTTTTCTACCCCTTTTCACTTTGGTCTCTTAAGAGACTTTGTCGATACAATGTAGCTTGGACAGTTCCAACATGTTTGGGTGTGAAACAAGACCTTTCCTATAAAAACCCCATCCAACCAAATGTGTTGGAAGAGTCAGTTTGGTGAGGCGATGAACAAAAAAAAAGCTACACCAACTTGCAACTTTACACTACATGCACTTGACCTGTTTTCCATCAAATGAAAACTAACCTCAAAGTGTTTTTAGAGTAGACTAACCTCCCTTTCATTGACGATGATTTTTTTTTAATCTTTTAATTTCTTTTCTAAGTTGTTAACTTTAGTCTTTAGTTGTTTTGCTTCAATTTCAACCCTTCCAACTATTGCTCTTGCAGATGCAATGTGACCATCCACACATTTTTCATCATCTCTACTGGTCTTACCTATTTTTCATCATTTTAGTCTTAAGTTCTCCATGGATGTCTTAAGTTCAAGAATTTGTGACTTCATTTGTTCAAATCCACCTATAGCATCATCTCTCACTTTCTTTGCCTGCACAAATTCTTACCAAATACAAAACCTCTTGAGGTTTTCCACTTCTCCATCACCACTTTCCCATTCCACATATTGCACAGGAACCTTCCTTGAAACTTCTTGAGAGCAGGAAGAATTTCTTCATTCAAAACATTATCTATCTCATTCACTTTGGTCTTCTTCTTTTCAAGTATTTTTAGAGTAGATTCCTTTTTTATTTGATACATTCTAGTACTTTCTCCCTCTAGTTTTGCATTGTCATTTTCCCATTGCACATATTGCACATGCACCTTCCTTAACTTCTCAAGAGTAGATGTCTTCTTTCATTCCATGCATTCTACTACTTGTACCTCCAGTTATACATTGTCATTTTCCCATTTCCTAGTTATGAAGGGTGGTTAAGGATATTTGGATATGAGGTGTTGAGATATGAGAAGGGATATAATGTTGAGGGATATGTGAAATTTACTTTCAATGGACCCATTTTAAGGTAAATAAGCCTAATCCTCACAAGAAATGTACAAGCAAGGTAAATAAGCCCAATCCTAACAAGAAAGGTTCGATTAAATGTACTTGTATCAGGTTAGTGTTGCAATGTAGATGATTCAGAGACATAATAAAAGATTAAGTGTTGTGAAGCCAACATATATATATTAAGCCTTGGTAGAGATCACACATACCTGGAGTTTGGCATATGTAACTTCACAATTTTTTTTGGAATTAAATTCAATCCAATGATGCTTGTGGAATTCTTTATAGAGCTTCCATGTAGCTTTAGCCAATGTAAAATTGACAAATGCATAGCCTGAATTACATCTATTTATGAAAAAAAAATCAAGTTAATCTAGTTATTAGTTGAAAGATTTTAAAACTCAATAATTTAACTGTAATTATCAAAGAAAAGTGATTATATGATATTTTAACCAACTTGAAATCTATGGAAAAGTAAACAAAATCATTTTCCAAGAGAGGCTCATCCCCCTCCATGATGTTCTGGTTGCACTACATGCAATGATTTTCCCACATTTTTAGAATCATATCCAGATTGTAAACAAATAAAAGCATGATAATTATCATCATTAACTTCTGAAATGAAGTTTTCAAATTAGGTAAAGATAAATAGCTAAAACACAATATTTCCACTTTCTAGCATTCTAGGTGATACGAAATGACATGATAAGACCAAGATAAGGGGAAATTACTCATATTTATTAGGAATAACCCTATAAAAGGTTTTGGGTTGAGATTGGCCTTTCCCAGAGCTAGGGAAACGACAACTAGAGTTACAACTATTATGTTTTTTCGCCATAGTCTGACTGTCATGGTGCATGTGTTGATGCTTGTTGCAATTTGTATCTTGCCAAAGGCTATGGATGACTCTTGTCATTGTTAAATTCTACCTACTATGGGGAGGATCAAACACTAACAGAAAATAGTTATATGTATCACAATCAAGCCTGGCGTACATGTATGAGAAATTGCAACCCCCTTGGCATACATGTATGAGAAATGTGGAAGCATGGACAAGGCATGTGAATTGTTTGACAAAATTCATCATAGAGTTATGTCAAGGATTGGAATGATTGCAATATATGCACAAAATGGAAAATGTGTGGAAAATTTGGTAGCATAGACAAGGCAATGAGTTTTTTGAAAAATGCCTCAAAGAAATGGGATCTCCTAGACCCCATTTCTTTGAAGAATTTTTTGAAATATCTCACTACCTTGTCAATGTGGTAGCAATGACAAGGTAGTGAGTTGTTTGAAAAAATTTCTCAAAGAAGTGGGGTAACTTGGTGATGTACATCACTAGGAGACCCTATTTCTTTGAAGCATTTTTCAAACAGATCAGTACCTTGTCAAGGTGGTAGCATTGACAAGGTAGTGAGCTCACTACCTTGTCAATATGGTAGCAATGGCAAGGTAGTGAGCTGATGCAGGAGCATCCCAAGCGAACAAGCTATCCATATCACCCAAAAAAAATTTCAGGTTTGGTTTGGTATTCATTGGCATCTTTTTCCTTCACCGAACTTCAAAGTCAGCAAAGAATTGCAAGAATCAAACTTTTGTTGGTTCGTAGTCTTGACACTTTGTAAGAAGTTTTGTAAAATTTATTCCCAAAAATACATAAGAGCTAGAGTAGAATCCTTTTTCATAGACATTTTTGGAGGTTCCGTGTTGAATGCGAAAAAATAATCAAAGTTATATCTTTCACTGTTTGGGAAAAATTAATGTTGAAAATTTGCATTTTTAATGTTGAAAGTGTGTTGCTAGTTTATGAAAAGTTAAATTTTCAAATTTATGAGGACAGGAGAGAAATCATTTTGTAGATGACCTAAGGACATCATTCTAAGCCTACTCACCAATTTTTGAGCGAAATGGAGAACTTTGAATTTTTCATCTGTCGACACCCGATTACTTCGAGTTGGCATATGACAATGTTAAAAATTGAAGAAGAAATATTATTTATTCTTTATTTTTTAATTTCAAGTTTAGATTTTTGGAGAAGAAAGTTTTAGAATAAATGATTTAAATAAAAATGCCGCACTTAGAAGAAAAGGCACGAACAAGATTGAGCAGAGGAAAGATAAGTCAATCAACAAAATGGGAAGTTAAAGACAAATAAAATATATGTAGATTATAGAAAATGGCATGTGAAGGAGGGGAGAGTGGAAGTGGGTGGAAGAGGAGAGAGGTGTGGGAGGTGAGAGGCCTACTGCCCATTTTTTTTGGGCTTAAGAACATATTTTGAGTCAAAAAAAAAAAAAATTCTACAACCATCTTATGAGGAGATATTAAGGCTACGCTAAGGTGGGAAAGTGGTGAAGGTTGTTGCTGCATTGAAGAGGAATACAAAGGCTGCAAGATGATGATAAGAAATAGGCACCATTCAATAGAGAAAATTTGAGGCAGTGGTGCCAAGTTTGGAAATAAAAAAAATAGAGAGTCTATACACAAGGAAGATTCAGGAGACATAGAGAAAGTCTATAGAATGGAACAAAAAGAATCAATGGTTGGCTATGAGGTGCTAATTGAGGAGCTCTAGACTATGATGAATAGTGAAAAGCTATGAAGGCAAGAGGAAATTTTGAATTTATAAATCATATATGTAATCAATAACTTGTAATTAAATGGTGGAGTTATTTAGAAATTGTATATAGATAGAAGTGTTTGTTGGTGAAATTCAGTATTAATGATTTTTTTTTAAATGATTTAATTTGACAAATGTAATTGTCAAATTTGTGTTGGCTGGAAAATTATGGAATCGTGTAATTTGAGAAAAGAGAAATTTTGTGACAATTTAGTTCTTGAATTGTTTGTTTGTTGTGAGTGAGGGGAGGACCCGCTTACATCATGAGCTATTTGAAAAAATGCCTCAAAGAAATGGGGTCTCCTATTTTTTTCAAATAGCTCACTACCTTGTCATTGCTACCACATTGAAAAGATAGTGAGCTCACTACCTTGTCAATGTGGTAACATAAGGGAAAGGTGATATATTTTGGATGGATGAGATGGAAATGGTTGATGTTTCAAGTGAAATGATGGTTGAGGAAGGGTCTCCCAAGTCTAATCTAGGGCCACAAAGGGAAAGTTTGCAAATTGAGGTCTCAATATGGTCAAATGGTGAAACCATAAATATGCATATAATCTGCCCAATATTCATATGTAAACTTAAAATATAGAAACAAAAGGTCTAACTATCAACTAATCTTGATGTGCATACTTAGAATTTTTAATACAAATTAATGTGCATAATTACAAATTAATAAGAACCAATACATTAATATCAATAACATGACTTTACAAAATTAATGTGCATACTTACAAATTAATCCAACAAACCATCTGGGTTTGCTCTACTCTTTATTGTGTCAAGTATTTCCTCTTTGTCAGACTCACGCACCTTCCACAAGGTCTTGTTCAAAGGTCTACCCCCATAATTGATCAAATGAACATTGGATGCTATGACAAGGCTCAAGTAATGAAGAATCTTCCAATGCATGTCCAAGTCTTTAAATAGCCAAACATTAACACTCTTATGTGGGTAACTTCTAAGCCATGTTCCAATAACAACCATCGAGCATGTAGGGTATTCAATATTTTCTCCATCTGTAATTGGGGCCTCCAATTTATTTTTGACCTCAATAAAATGACACAAGTAATAATTTGTTCTCTCTTCATTGTCTTTATCTGCAATAACTGCATAAACATTCCTTACATTGATATGTGCAAAAAATTAGATGAAATTAGTCAAAATTACAAAAAACACTACAAAGTAAGATAACATTAGGAATTTCAAAAAATATGCAAGTAGATATATTACTTGGTTGAACTAGATCTGATATGTTGTCAAAGTCAGCAAATAATTCCATCTATGTCAATTCCAGTGTTGTCAGACATTGATATGTGTCAAGTGGGCTAAGATAACTTAACCACCATTCATCAACCCACTCCTTTGGCTCACACTCATTCCAAGCTTGAATTGTACATGGTGAACAAAAGCATGCCATCTTCTATGGAGGGATACTCCATGAACTTGCATTTGAGCTTCTAAAAGAGTGTAGATCACTTGATCTTTTCAGTGTACAACAATAATCATATGGTGCAATGTTAGTATCATCTATTAACCAAAAAAATCTATGAACTAAAGACTTACCTTCATTACCTAGACCCATCGAAGCATTAAACAACTCGACGATTGATTTTATATTTGTCAACTTTGCATTGTCTTTATACTTTAACTCTTCTTGTGCTAATGCTCTTTTGATACATTCTCCTGCACCATTGATCTAAAAACTTTAGCAAGTGTGCTTACTCAACGAAGTCTTCACTTAAATAGATTTTAAACAATTACTTATCCAAATCTATGCCAAGATATTTAATTAATTATTCGAATTCAATATGTAAATTTAATTCATCAATCTACTGAGCTCACTGATAAGTGCCTTAGTTGAAATGAAAAACAAAAATCAACATCAAAAGTAAACCATAAGATCAGGACACGTTTGATTATGGAGTTCACCTCTCTCGACTACATCTCTGGATCCACTCAATAAGTGTGATCAATTTGCCATTGATGTTGAACCTGCAAACTAATTACAACATCTGGTCTTCTAACTACATGTACAAGTTGTCACTACACAAGAAGTACCAAATCCCTATAAGCACTCCTTGAATCCACTCAGTACTAGTTCTACCAATAATGACAAGCAAAATGTAGTCCTAGTTCTTACAACATCAATTGAATGCGAACTAGATTAGAGGTACTTTCACTCGATTACAAAACTAAATTCAATATGCCAGTATTAAGTCAAGTATCATAAATTCTTTGGTTATACTTGACATTGGACGCACAACCCCGCAAGAGAAGAGGTTTTCAAATGGATCTCACAATACTCCTTCTAGTACAAGCACCATAGTCTTTTGATGTACCTGCATGGAGCTTTGGAACCACAATTCTTCTCTCAAGTCATCCTACAACAATCTCATCACCAGATCCTCAATGAATCTGATATGAAGAACTCAATCTTCTAAATGAGAGAATTTTAATCCAAGAATGTGATGATGGAATGCCTCCTAGCCTTCCCTTTTATATTTGAAATTTGGCTAAAATGGGCTTAACCATCATAATTACAAAATAACCTCTTCTTAACTAATAGCCTTCATCCATAACCCCTTTTACATTCAGCTCCAACCTCCTTTGGCCTGATTCAATTTGTTGGGGTGGTTGTTTTAACCACATATGGTTTTGTTTTATCATTTGGGCTTCAAAGATGCTTTAAATAGCACTGAACCCTTATGTATTCCAATTTTTGGCATAGTAGTGTTTAATAATTTTAATAGGTCGGGGGTTGCAGGTTCAACACCCGCTGCCTTCTATTTTTAAAACTCGTTAAAAAACACTAACACATCAAAAATAGCTGCTACCCATATATATATAAAGACAATGGCGCGGGTATAACAGTTGGACCAGTGGCTTGTAGCATTGGGGTCACGTGTTTGACCCCCACCATTCTTTTGGTGAATAAAAAAAACTTAATCACGCCGACAAAGACTGGGAAAGGGAGAGGGTGCCACGTGGCAGCCTCTGATTAGCTGTGAACAACACGTCAGACTGCCACCTCAACGCTGACTCAGATGCCATGTCATAGTATAGATGTTGACTAGATGTTGATCACACTCTATGATATTCCACATCACTATATGGATGACACGTGTCACGTCCTTATTGGTCCATGTTTTATGACCCTGCTACGTCATCATGTTGATGTCATCATCTATACAGCCTGACCCACTTGGTCAACTACAAACTTTGACGTGTGATATCTTGCGCGTACGTGCTCCATTTTCCATGAAACAAGCATGGTTGGGATCGTGATGATGAGCTCTTCATGTTGAAATTGTTTCTGACGAACTATAAGACGATCAATTTTTTTTCCCTAAAAACACATGCTTGGTTGCAAGGGTTGACCCAACTTTGACTCGCGATATCTTTCACATACGAGCTCAGATTTTGATGAAATAAACATAATTGGGTTCATGTCATTGAGCTCTTTGAATTTATGTCATTCCTGAATGATTCTGAGCCAATCAATTTTTTCACCTTTTGATAGGCCCCTACACCTAGCTTGACCAAACTTTGACCGACCATATCTCAAATGTATGAACTCCTTTTTCACCCATTCAAGTTGTGTTGGTTTTAGTTTTCTGAGCACTTTGAGATGGCGCTAATTTCAAGGGCATCTAGAATAGTTCAATTTTTAGGTTCTCAAGATCCACCTAGATCAGACATCCCCACTGAAGAACTTTTGGTCTCCAAAAGTGTATTATTCCCTTGAAACATGGCTCAAATCAACTTTTCTACCACCTCTGAAGCCACACTGCAATACTACTATTGACTTCACCTTCGATAACTTGGCTCTGATCCTGTCCCATCTTGATACTGTCACATCTACCCTCTAAGGGTCTTACACTTTGACAACACCAGGAAGCATACATTGCTACATTTTCCTACTAGGGTCTTACACTTCAGCAATGCATCGTCACATGAGCTTGCCTATTGCCACATCTGCCTCTAGGGGTCTTACATTTTGGCAACACTAGGACTTCTAAACTCATTAAGATGTAGTCCAAAATAGAACTTTGCATACCAAAAGTAAGAAGAATATCGAGCATGATTAACCTATCTCTTGATGCTTCTCACAGTGGTGGTTCTCGTTCTACATCAACACTAGGAATATTCTGGCATGAATCTGATGCTCCTCCTCACTTACAAACTGCTCGAGCAATGGTAAATTATGCCTTAGCTTGATACATCCCTTCACTTTTGTACTTCAGAATGGTTGATTCAAGGCTTCACCATTCAACTCGGTCCATTCCTATCGTAGCATCAAGGCCATTGAAAACACTTCCCTTTGCAGGTATTTGCAGTCATCATCTGACGGAGTCTTAAAGTAGGAACATACATGCCACTCTAGACCATTCTTTGTAACTCTAAGTCCTGATGAGTAGATGGTCAATCCATCTTACACAAAATTGTCCTTCTTCAATAGAAGCTTAGTGACACATTCTCGCTTTGAGAATTAGTGTTAGCCACTTGTGTACTATAAGAAAACTGTAAGAAACAAATTGTTAACCTACATACAAAATTCTTCAAGTATTCTCATTCGAATTACAAGAGCTATGGCTTTGAAAGCCTTACAAAAATCAAACTAGAGTAATACAACTTCATACAAATACTTGCAAACAATTACATTTAGAGTCTTTCACTCATAACCACACTAGTTTCACATCAACTAACATATTACCACAATTAAAAGGTAACATAAAATGAAGTTGACACAACTACATAGTTGACATGTTTTCCCATCTCTTATGGAGTTGAACGAAGGAACTTTCCTTTTCTAGCTGCTCCTATCTCTGCTAAGGTTCTTCATGGACTGCCTCAGGGATGGTCACCATAGGTTCTTCTTTTACCTTTGCAGCCTCCTGTTGACTAGGTTCCTTCAATGAACATCGAAGCTCTGGGTGCAACTTCTAGCACTTCTCAACCCAATGCCTACTGATCTTGTAGTGAGTACAATAATTTTGGGCTTTTTCTACCATTGTCATTTCCTTCTTTGGAGTGGAATGCTAACGGTGTGTTGCATGCCTTGTTGTCTCCTTCACTTTCATGACTAACTTCTAACAAATCCTCTACTTCTTGTTACACCTTGTAACATGGTGGTCAGGTGCACAACAAAATGTACATGGTCACATATTCCACAAGGCTTGCATAAATGAATTACTATTGTCAAAATCGATAATAGATTTAAAGTATTCATCACTTTTGGCTTTTCCTTGACTAGCTTGAGCACTGCTCTGCTTAGGAGAACCAAATTTTCCTTTGTCAGGTTTTGTCCCCAATTGTTGAAGGTTATCTTCCTTAGACTGTCCTACATCAGGTGCATGTTCAACTTGACCTCTCACAAATATGGTCCTGGAACATTCTCCACTCTCTTCACTATCATAACCCAATCCTTCATAACGAGGTCGTTCTATTGCCTTTATGGGGCTAGCTATTCCTTAGCCATGAATTCCAAGACCTTTCCCACTATAGCCCATCTTTGTTAGAAGCTTCATATCGATCCCCTTGGTATGTCTTTCAAAGGCTACAAAAGCATGGTCATGATTGAAAGAAGGATTTGAAACTACTTCATTCATTACCTTCTCCATTGCTTGGTCAACTTCCTGAATGTTTGTCGATGACTCCTTCTGAACTAATGTAGATGAAGCATCCAAACTATTAGGTTGTGTAAGGGGAATGTGTGAGGAATCCTCTGAGTGTGGAAAAAAGGTACAAATGTCAGGATCTTCAATTCGAGGGTGGATCTTTACAACCAAAATTTCTCCCATCTATTCTTCCACAACACTCTGCAACATCATGTGTAATTTCCTCTTTTCATCTTCCAAGTCTTCAAGGTGACTTCTCAACTCAGC
Organism: Sequoia sempervirens; assembly: GCA_007258455.2. Taxonomy (NCBI): domain Eukaryota; kingdom Viridiplantae; phylum Streptophyta; class Pinopsida; order Cupressales; family Cupressaceae; genus Sequoia; species Sequoia sempervirens. Next base: position 675,536,996 of record VDFB02058242.1, on the reverse strand, counting down.
ATTTTACCTCTTGAGGCATTGGTTAGCTTCCTCAAGTTCTTGAAGCCTCTCAGACTTATCCCAATGGAGTGCTTTGATCATCCTCTTCATAGCAAATAAATCATCCATCATGGATGCAGACATAGTCACCTTGGAAGATTCCCCTTGTTCAAATCCCATCTCTTAGATGTTCACCTGTGGCACTTGTGGACCATCAAACTATTAACTAATCAAAATGGCTAACTTGCACCAATTGGTAATCTACTTAACCAAGCAAACCTGGGCTTAGAAACCGCTCTGATACCACTTGATCTGAAAAATTTAGTGAGTGTGCTTACTCAACGAAGTCTTCACTTAAACAGATTTGAAACAATTACTTATCCAAATCTATGCCAAGATCTTTAATTAATGATTTGAATTCAATATGTAAATTCAATTCATCAATCTACTAAGCTCACTGATAAGTCCCTTAGTTGAATTTTGGAACAAAAATCAACATAAAAAGTAAACCATAAGATTAGGACACGTTTGATTATGGATTTCACCTCTTTGGGCTACCTCTTCGGATATGCTCAATAAGCGTGATCAATTTTCCATTAATGTTGAACCTGCAAAATGATTATAGCATCTGGTCTTTTGACTACATGTACAAGCTGTCACTGCACAAGAAGTATCAAAGCTCTACAAGTACTCCTTGAATCCACTTAGTACTAGTGCTTCCAATAATGACAAGCAAAATTCAGTCCTAGTTCTTACAACATCAATTGAATGTAAACTAGATTAGAGGTACTTTGCCTCGATTACAAAACTAAATTCAATATGCTAGTATTAAGTCAAGTATCATAAACACTTTGGTTATACATGACATTGGATGCACAACCTAGCAAGAGAAGAGGTCTTCAAATGGATCTCACAATACTCCTTCTAGTACAAGCACCATAGTCTTCTGACATACCCGCATGGAGCTTTGGAACCACAATTCTTCTCCCAGGTCATCCTACAACAATCTCATCACCAGATCCTCAATGAATATGATATGGAGAACTCAATCTTCTGAATGAGAGAATTCAAATCAAAGAATGTGATGATGCAATGCCTCCTAGCCTTCCCTTTTATATTTGAAATTTGGCTAAAATGGGCTTAACCATCATAATTAGAAAATAACCTCCCCTTAACTAATAACCTTCATCCATAACCCCTTTTACATTTGGCTCCAACCTCCTTTGGCCTGATTCAATTTGTTGGGGTGGTTGTTTTAACCACATATGGTTTTGTTTTATCATTTGGGCTTCAAAAATGCTTTAAATAGAATCGGCCCCTTATGTATACCAAGCGCCATTCTTGGCATAGCGGTGTTTAATAATTTTAATAGGTCGGGGGTTGCGGGTCCAACCCCCGCCGCCTTCTATTTTTAAAACCCATTAAAAAACATTAGCATGTCAAAAACAACCGCTACCCATATATATCTAAAGACAATGGCATAGGTATAACGAGCGGATCGGTGGCTTGTAGTGTGGGGGTCATGGGTTTGACCCCCACCATTCTTTTGTGAATAAAACAAACTTAATCACACTGATGAAGACTAGGGAAGGGAGAGGGTGTCACATGGGCCACATGGATACCTCTGATTTCCTGTGAACAACACGAAGACTACCACCTCAACGCTGACCCAGATGCCACATCATAGTATGGATGTTGATTAGATGTTGACTGCGTTGTATGATTTTCCACATCACTGTATGGGTGACACGTGTCACATCCTGATTGGTCCACGTCATCTAACCTTGTTGCATCATCATGTTGACATCATCATCTATACGGCCTGGCCCACTTGATCAACTGCAAACTTTTACTTGTGATATATTGTGCATATGTGCTCTATTTTTAACAAAACAAGCACCATTGGGATTGTGACAACGATCTCTTCATGTTGATGTTTTTTTGACAAACTGTGAGATGATCAATTTTTCACCTAAAAACACTTGCCTAGTTGCAAGGGTTGACCCAACTTTGGCTCACGATATCTTTCGCATACGAGCTCGGATTTTGACAAAATGAACATCATTGGGTACATGTCATCGAGCTCTTTGAATTGATGTTGTTCCCAACTAATTCTAAGTCGGTCAATTTTTTTCCTTTTGATGGGCCCCTGCACCTAGTTTGACCGAACTTTGATCAACCATAACTCAGACGTATGGACTCCTTTTTCTCCTGTTCAAGTTGTGTTGGTTTCATTTTTCCAAGCACTTTGAAATGGCGCTAATTTCAAGGGCATCTAGAATAGTTTAATTTTTAGGTTCTTGAGATCCACCTGGATCAACCATCATGCTCCCCCTTTCCATGCCCAACCTCACAAAAGTTACACATATGTTGAAAAACTGTAATAGCATGCATTCTACTCAACCAATAGAAAATTTGTGAGTTCTTGAATTGTGATGCACAATTATCTAACCATATTATATGTTGACTATATGTTATACCGCTCCTCGCCAAATCATTGTAGAACAACTAAAAGAAACCTTGCATGAACTTTGTAGAATGTGTGTGATCATCACTAATGTAAAATTGGTACTCCCTCAATACCTTCATGTTATCCTCTGTACTATCAGTTGCATGAATGAATGTTATGTGCACAAATATAAAAACCTATGTGGAATTGTAATAATGTGATTGCACCTCACATTGTGGTTGTAGACTATAGTTCTTTGCAAAGTCAGTGACTTAAAAAATGCTAATAAGTGGAAAGGTTTCCTTGCATAACTTGAATTGCAAGTCCAACCATTGATCTTTATGGGTATGCCTTACATACTCATACACTATATTGTCACGAAATGTAGAAAAACTAATACACTAGAATCTTTTGAATAACCAAACCACACCTTTTTGCTTCTTTACCATCTTTTGTATTGTAGGCCACTATTTTATACTTTCCAAACTCTACTAGTTCCTTTCCAACCACATTGTGCTTTCCATATGTTCACATATTGGCATATGTTGCAAGCCACCACAATGTTGACATGTTCCATCCAAGTATAACTTCTTGTAGAATATTTGACCTTCCTCTCTTTTACATCAAATTGTTGATATGAAGTCTCTTGAAGATGTTGGTGGGGCATGTATGCCACAATCCTACAAAACATTGTTAGTATGCAAATCTAATCATATAGAATGATAAACATTAAAATGGTTAGAAAATTCAATATGTAATCTACAACAACAAGTAGTGAGTGTGTGATTTATCTTCACATAAAAAGGTTTTAGCATTTCAAAATCTCTATGAAATTTTTTAATTTGAGGATACATCTCTAGAAATTTATGAAAAACCTATGTTTGAGTCATTTCCAAAAAATGCTTTGGATGTGGCTCACGGTTTCAACTACTGATTCTCCTTCTTACCACATCCCTTTGATTTGGAGATACCTTTGTGTTATTCTTCCAAAATTATTTAATTAGTGAACTCAATGCTTCAACAACTGGCTTATATTTTCATGTTAGTCTCCCTAAGAATTCCCATAGTTCATTGGCATCAGTTTCCTCAATTCTTTGGCACTTTTGAATGGATCTTAATAAAAAGTTTCTATCAATTCTCAATTATTGACTCGTGTTTCTAATGAGATGAGCTTTCCTAGGTTGATTACTTACTATTGTCAATGTAATGACATGTTGTGTGACATTACTATCTTTTGGGAGTGAGGTCTTACTGTTAAATTTATATGATCAGATTAGAAAGTAGAATTTAATTCAAAATCAGACAAAATAACACAGCAAATACCCTGGGAAAACCCTCCTCTTGAGGGAGAAAAACCTAGTAACAAAGATCTCTCTTATATATAAAAATAGTGGCAACAATTCTCTTTACAATGAGGCCAAACACAAGGCCAATATTCTATACCTACACTAGATACAATAACAGATAATGACCTACACTTCTAACAATATAAAACTGCCCTTCAAAGATATTCAGAATTTTCTCTTGATAAGATTCGCACTCAACTCTAGATATAATTCGCACTCAGCACTTGGTGAGATTCACACTTGACTTGCCTCTTGATAAAATTCGCACTTGAATGGATGTAATGAATCAAACTTGAAAGATGATGAAATGAATGGAAGAAGGTAACCTGTATATATACAAATGAGAGAGGTCATACAAGGTCGGCCAAGATGCAAGATAATATAATTTCAAATAATAAATATAATTTACAAGGAAAGTCGGCCCAAGATAAGAATTATATTGTTGCCAAGAGATGTGCCCATACTCATTAATTGTCACATATAAATAAATAGCCAATAGGCTACATTTATTTATGTCTTCACTTGTGGTTGGAAGGACGAGCCTGAAGTTGCAATATCATTAACACTCCCTCTCAGCTAGGGAGAGAAATTCCAGCTGCTCAAGAGAAATCACCTCAACATGATGCTCATTACATTGGCTACAACCAGATGTGAAAAGAAGAATATCACCTCAACGTGATATCAGATATCGCCTCAACGCGATATCAACCATAATGGCTACAACCATAATATGGTGTGTACAAGTGTTCATCACTTGCATGATGTTGTCACCTCAACATGACATTCACAAGTACAAGATGTGTCATGGAGTCTCACACATGACATCCACCATGACTCAAGCTAAGAGGGTGGAAACAAGGGCTTACACCTCAAATTCTTTCATCTCAGAAGAAAATGCATTAACAAGGGCTTGCACCTCAAATTCTTCCGTCTCAAAAGAAAATGCATTAACAAGGGCTCGCACCTCAAATTCTTTCATCTCAGAAGAAAATGCATTAACAAGGGCTTGCACCTAAAATTCTTTCGTCTCAGAAGAAAATGCATTAACAAGGGCTTGCACCTCAAATTCTTCCATCTTAGAAGAAAATGCATTAACAAGGGTTCACTGATACTGAGACTCTTACTCAGTCAAGGATGGATTCTCCACCATACCAAGCTTATCTCGGAAGTACTCAAACTTTATCCTGGCGAGAGGCTTGGTGAGAATATTTTCCATCTACTCATCAGTGCTGATGTACCTTAACTGTACAGCCTTCCTCAGTACCATATCTCTGATATAGTGGTACTTGATCTCAACATGCTTGGTTCTGTCATGAAACACAGGATTGATAGAAAGCTTCACACAACTCTGATTATCAAAATGAATGATAGTTGGCTCCATTGATTTTTTGAACAATCCTACAAGGAGCTTACAAATCCAAACTGCTTCTCGAGTTTCCATACAAGCTGCAATGTACTCGACCTCTGTTGTACTCAATGCTACAGATGACTGCTTCCTACTGCACCAGGAAATCATAGCAGAACCCAAACTGGAGCAACAACCAGAGGTGCTCTTCCGATCAGTGAAACCATGTAACTCCAAGTTTGCATCTGAAGTATACCTCAACCCATATCCAACTATGCCACACAAGTATCTCAGGATATGTTTAGTTGCAACAAGATGTATCTGTCTAGCTGCAACAAGATGTATCTATCTCGGATCACACATAAACTAGCTAAGTGCACTTACTGCATAACAAATGTCAAGTCTAGTGTTAACTAGATACATCAAATATCCAATAACTTGTCTGTACAATGTAGGATCCACCAAGTTTGAATTAGCTGCAACCTCCTTCAACTTATGTAGGTTGGTCTCCATAGGTGTAGACATGGATTTGAAATTCATCATGCCAAATCTCTTAAGTATATCAATGGTGTACTTCCCTTGACTTAGAATCATCTCATCTGGTTTATGCTAGACTTCTAAGCCAAGGAAGTAATGCATGAGCCCAAGGTCCTTCATCTCAAATTCAGAGGTCAACTCCTTCTTATACTCAAGAATCAGGTGATCTTCTCTAGTAAGGATCAAAACATCAACATATAAAACCAAAATTAATGCTTCACCATTGATTACCTTGAAGTAGAGATTTGAATCAGCATCATTCTTCAAGAAGCCAAAACTTGACAGGTAACGATCAATCCTTACGTGCCCTGCACGAGGAGCCTACTTAAGACCATACAAGGCCTTCTTTAGCTTCCAAACATAAGACTCCTTCCCATGTACCTCAAATCCATCAGGTTGCTTGATATAAACTTCTTCCTCGATCACACCATTGAGAAAAGTTGTCTTCACGTCCATTTGATGAATCTTCCATCCTCTAGATGCAGCAATGGCAATGATGGTTCTGATAGAAGTATAGTGAGCAACAGGAGCAAATGTTTCTTCATAATCAACTCCCTCTTTCTGTGAAAACCTATGAGCCATGAATCTTGCCTTGTACTTCTCAATGCTCCCATCTCAGGTACTAATGACTTGCAAGAGTTCAGGACTGCCCTTCTTGACCTCATCCTGGATCACACTACTTTGAATAGGTTTGCAGAGCTACCAATGTCAAATCCAGATGATAGACTTCTACAATTATGATCTCGACAACTGGAGAGATCTTCCAAGGACTTTAGCTTTGGCCTTATAATGTTGCAACTTACACTTCTTCTCAGTGGGTCACAAAACTCCCTCTTGATCCTTGTCTAAAAGATTGCAAAGGTGACTTCTGCAAGTGAACTCCCTCTAGCCACCAACTCAGTCCATAGCTGCAAGTTGTGACTCCATGCTTGATCATTTCTTTGGTCTGCATGACTTCCTCACAAGATGTCTAACAATTCTCCCTCTTTGTGTAATCTATCATTACCTTCATGCTTCTTGAACCATCTTGGAAGCATTATAGAGAGAGATTACTAACAATTTATAACTGTCCAAAGAAAATATTAAGGCTAGACTCATACAAGGTTTACTATCTCAATTTATAGCATGAATACATAAGAATTTATGAGCAATATTAAAAAATGAATAAAGAAATCAACCTATAATTGAAATATGTAGCAAATATCAAAAGATCAGAATAAGGGATAAAGAACTTATCTTTATTGAATTCCAACATATCTTTCTTCCATCATTTGCTCCTCTTGAGAGTGTTAATGTCAGTACAAAAAGATAATCTACTCAACATTATGCAGCTAGCATATACAACATAGAATCAGGCCTCTCAAGATACCATCATAGTCCATGCACAAAGAGAATGTTATTGAAGTGATCATCCAATCATAATGAAAATTTAATTCTCTTTTTCATCTCAGAGTCACACTCAAAGATCTTCACAATTAGCATGAACATCTCACAATGAGAGAAAGGTGTCTTCAAGGGATCTTATTGAGAGATCAAAACATGATCTTTACTACACACATGACATCAGATCTGTACAACTTCAGCAGACTAAATTTCAAACCAAAAAAGAAAGAAAATTTCAAGAGTACATAAATACTTATCTCTTTTCTTTTCTTTTTTGTTGCTACAATTCTGCAGGTGCAGTCAGGTGCTTGTCTTGCAGCAGTTAAAAGTTTTCTCCTTATATGTTGCACTTAGACCTCATAGCCATGGATAAAAATAACTCAAATAGTCTCCACACGTGTCGAGTGCAGCCTTCAATGTTTGAAATCAAGGAGAACAATTAACACAGTGATAAGGCCTAGCCAAGGCTCACGTCATCGCTCATGTGCAGACATTTGGCAATAATCAGGGTTCGTAGACTAAGGCAGATCACACACATAGATTTGAAACTTCAATTCTCATTAACGGTTTTAAGACTTCATTCTACCATCAACTTGATATTATTCTCGATATTGGGATGTATGAGAAACAGGCGCCAATGATATATGAAGAATGCAAATTTGATGCATGTTATCAAGTCTCTTGAATATGCACACATTCTATAATAAGGGCCCGATACTCTCATCGCAATGATAAACATGACTCAGTCATCAAGGCTTGTGATGGTTCAGATGCCCGATGACAGGATAACCGTAAATATGATGATTGTTCAATTTCAAGAGAAATAAGTTAGCATTCTTGTGACCACTCTCAACTGCAATACTCTCCATTGAATCACCTTAGGTTTTTCTAAGTTCTTCTTCCAATGCTTCTCAGGATGAAATATGAGTGTCGTGTCTCTTGTTTACAAACTAGAGACATCATGATATATCGCTCCACTATGCTTTGATAGGTTCAACACTGATTTCGATGCCTATTGAGGATTACAAATATGCCAAATACAAAAGAGATAAATAGCTGCGACCTAGAGGCTAGAAGCCCCAACCTTTATCCATGAAGGTGATCTCTCCCAAGGATACGTCCTCTCTAGAGGAGGTAGATATTAGACAACTTCCTCTGAAATCGACACTTCACCATCTATACGACACTAGAGGAGGAGGCTCGAATGAAATAAATATTAGCCACTACAGGCTATGATCATTTGTCTCCAATAAAATTTGATCCTCTACAAAAGTTCCATGAATCCATAATATTTGAATCCCTCATACTAATCACTAAACTTAAACTCCTTGAGCACCTGAAGAATAAGTAGTATCCTAATAAAACTAGATACTCTATATTTTTAGATTCATGGACTTTCAGATTGCACAACTAATGACACTGCTAGAACTAAATCTAATCAGATCTCTAGAACCCGCTCTGATACCATGTTAAATTTATATGATCAGATTAGAAAGAAGAATTTAATTCAAAATCAGACAAAATAACACAGTAGATACCCTGGGAAAACCCTCCTCTTGAGGGAGAAAAACCCAGCAACAAAGATCTCTCTTATATATATAAACAGTGGAAACAATTCTCTTTACAATGAGGTCGAACACAAGGCCAATATTCTGTACCTACACCAGATACAATAACAGATAATGACCTGCACTTCTGACAATATAAAACTGCCCTTCAAAGATATTCGCAATTTTCTCTTGATAAGATTCACACTCAGCTCTAGATATAATTCGCACTCAGCACTTGATGAGATTCGCACTTGACTTGCCTCTTGATAAAATTCGCACTTGAATGGATGTAATTAATCGAACTTGAAAGATGATGAAATGAATGGAAGAAGGTAACCTGTATATATACAAATGAGAGAGGTCACACCTCTTCATGTACAAGGTTGGCCAAGATGCAAGATAATATAATTTCAAATAATAAATATAATTTACAAGGAAAGTCAGCCCAAGATAAGAATTATATTGTTGTCAAGAGATGTGACCATACTCATTAATTGTCACATATAAATAAATAGCCAATAGGCTACATTTATTTATCTCTTCACTTGTGGCTGGAAGGACGAGCCTGAAGCTACAATATCATTAACACTTACCTACACTCTCATATGCACGCATTGGATTCTTCACAATAGTTTTTTCACTTGAAGCCTCTGATGTTCTCAACCCAAGAATCTTCTTGATGGACCTATACTTTATACTTCGCATCATTTCAACAAATAGTTGACATCTTGCGGTCTCATTTAACTTTCCAAAGAACACTCTCCAAATATTATGAGCATATCTTCTATAAGTTTGTTTTGGAATCTTACCTTCCATAATTGGCTTTAAAATATTATCATCAATATTAATCAAATACTTTGGCTTTCTATGCAAAATTCTAGGTGGTGTTGTCAAAGGTAAATTCACTCAACATTAGAAATTTCATCAATATTTAAATGAGATGGACTAGATGGCATACCTTCGATCAAGGGTGGAATAGATGATGTACCTTAAGGTTGAGATGGGAATGATGGTGTACCTCCTTCTTTACATGTGAGTGATGATGTTCTCTCAACTTGAGATGTGGTAGATGGTGTCCCTCCATCTTCACTTATGGTAGGGGATGTGTCTCCAACTACGATATTCAAATTTCTTATAGCACAAAGGTTTCACATTTTTTCCCTTTATGCCACCAATTCCATATCTCTTGTTGATGGTTGAGGTTCCTCTTCAATTGGCATGTCTTCAACAATTGTTTCCAATTTCTTCTCATGATGTTCCCTCATAAATGTTGCTTTCTTTGACCAAACTATGGATGCATGGAAAAATCTATCAAAGAATAATAGAAATAAAAATCATAGACAAGGTAGTGAGCTATTTGAAAAAATTACTCAAAGAAATGTGGTCTCATGGTGATGGACTACCACATTTTCCATACAGGTCTACTAAATGATTTTATCAAACATGTTAGAGAAGAAAATGAGCTATTTGAAAAAATGACTCAAAGAAATGTGGTCTCATGGTGATGTCTGGTGATGGACATCACCATGAGACCACATTTATTTGAGGCATTTCTTCAAACAGATCACTACCTTGTCCATGCTACCACATTTTCCATACATTTCTACCAAAGAATTTTATCAAACATGTTAGACAAGGCAATGAGTTGTTTGAAAAAATGCCTCAAAGAAATGTGGTCTCATGGTGATGGACATCACCATGAGACCACATTTCTTTGAGGAATTTGTTTAAACATCTCATTCCCTTGTCTATACTACCAAATTTTCCATACACTTTCCATTTTTGTTCTTATCTTGCAATCATTGCAGTCCACAAGGGCATATCTCATTGAGGCATTTTTTCAAATAGTTCATGTGCCTTGTCTATGCATGCACATTTTGCATGTGTCTACTAAGGAAATTGTAACCATAACCGTCATGAAAATACCCCCTTTTTTGTTTTGATATATGCCATACCCCATTCCAAGGTCCCCTTGCTACTATGGCTAAAATCCTAAAATGTGTGCTTTCAACCTAACTATGGATGCATGGAAAACATCTATCAAATCATAATAGTGTAGACACGTAAAATATACTGATTGACATTATGCATTTGATCCCGACTACTAACATCGTTTCATCCTGAATCATCCTTTGGTCTAACCATTTAATCAAATTATCTTATCTGATTAAATTCATCAATATTCCTCTCTTAATTAAATAAACCAGTTATCTAATTAAGTCACCTCTTCTCGATAATTAAATTAATCCTTTTGATCTAATTATCCCTATTTAATTAAATAATTAATTTTATTTGATTAAATCTCTAAAGTCTATCTATTAAATTAAGTAAATTAAAACATTATTTAGTTTAATCTAACATCGTCCCTATTAATTAAATAAATCATAAATCCTTATTTAATTAATCCTCTTATCATATTCTTCTCCTATTTGATTTAAATAAATCCACAAATTTAAGTCAAATAAGTCACATCATTTAGTCACCTTCATTAAATTAATTAACCTTGATTAATTTAATCTCCTATCATGTCCCATCCTCCAACATTTACCACTTGCACATGAAAATAGATTTAATTAATTTATTAAATCCCTATTTTCCTCAACAAGGAATCTTTTGGAATATTCTCCAAGTTTGAATTCAAAAATCCAAGTTGACATGTACATCCAACAAGGCATTTACTCCATCTTACATTTCCTTTGCCTTGAGCCAAGTGGCATTTAATGCATTATTTCTTCCCTCTTACAAGTCATTTCAACAAATTCAAAATTCAAAAATAGGCATTTATTGGCACAATCCTCAAAACTTGCACATCCTTCATCCACTCATAGGTTGACATGTGGCATCTTGCCATTGGATGAATGTTAGTCCCACATTGCTCAAATTTGTGCATTCATCCTTCAATCTCATCTATAAATGAAGAGCTCATCTCCTCATTTGGTCATCCACAAATTATGCAAAGTTACCATGCTCAAATATCTATCAAATTTCATCCATCATCATTGAATCATAGCTAGGTTATATAGGTTTTTCCATTGGAGCATTCATCAAGCATCAATAAAGTGGATCACTCATCAAAATTCATCAAAATACATCAATCTTGCATCATAGGAATTGGGAAAGGGCCAATTTTCACATCAAATTGGCACCAATTCCCCCATGGGATCATGAGTTTACTAGCTTAATTAGGATTCAATCTTTATTTTGTTGTTTTCATTGTGTTCTTCATCATTTTTCCTAATTTGAGCTATGTTAATGGATTTCATGGGGAATCCTTGTTCTTGCTTGCAATTTCTAATCTAATGTGTTTATTCTTATTGTTTTTTAGGTAATAGGATTGGGGTTCGCACATTTGGTGCTAGAAGGAGGGCATGATCTCATTTTTTTATCACTTTTTCCTAAAAATTCTGCATTTTTGTTCGTGCACAGAAAAATTCCAATGCTAGAAGCTCAACGTCACCATATAGCACCGCTGGTTCTCCAGCGTTGCCATACAGCACCGCTAGAAATTCAAACTGCGATGCTGAAGTCTTCCCGCCCAAGAATTTGAATTTCAAACTATGCCGCTTGATCAATTTGACCCACAAGATTTTTCAAAAAAATCAAACAACAATGTTGAGCAAAAGTGCAACACAGTTGAGCTCATTTGCCCAAACACAGAGTGACGCTGACTGGTAAGTGGCACTGTATAGCACCGCTAAGAAGTCAAACTGTGATGCAGTCACGGGTTGTGCCACTGGCAAGCAGTAAAAAGTTGAAATTTAATTTTAGCATGTGCTTTTTGTCAATGATGAATTTATCTTTTGTTTTATGCTATTTAACCTCTATGTTTTATAGAATTTGACTAGTTTTCTTTCTTGTAGGATTGGATCAATTAAAACGAAAGAAAAAGAAGCATGATGATGGTACTTCACAAAATCAAAGTGTTTTTAAACACTTTAGTGTTTGTTTAACACTTTTGAGAAACTGTTACTCCTTTTTGCTTAGGACACTAATTTTGTTTGGGCTTTAAAAAGAATCTTTTCAATTTTTTGCAAAGGTTTAAAATGAACATTAGGAATACAACTTACTAGAGTTTGTTTTTTGGTTAACAATTAAACAAAACAACTCTCATTTGTCTTTTGGTGCTTTAAAAAGAACTCACAATTGCTTTGTGGATTTAAAATGAACATGTGCAACTTCGTCTTCGTGATGGCTTACTCAAACTAACTTCATTGAAAAAGGACGTATGCTCTTCTCTTGCGCTTTATAGTGATCTTGAGAATCAAAATTCCTTTTTGTGACTTTAGGTTGAGATAAAGCAATCACCTCCACACTTCATTTTGGGTTTAAAATTGAACAAAATCTTCTGCGAGTGTGAATAAATTTATTGCATGTGTTCTCCCTTTGTTTCTAAACAAGGGTTGATCGAACTATGAATAATTTTATTCTCTTTTGTTTATCTTAGAGGGCCTGCCTTGGGGAAAAAGTACTCACCCAAGGGAACGACTCAACCAATAACACTTTGAACCCGAGAGTATTTCCAGCCAGGATATAAATGTGGGTATTGGAATAAACGCCAATATCACGTGGTTGGCTCTGATGAGATGGATCCAAGAGGGGAATCTCGTTGTATGGGTCAATCTCCACGAACGAAAAGTCCTAATTAAAACCCATGTTTTAGAATTGCCAAAATCCTTGATCTATTTGTTGGTGCAAGAACGGTCGTTCTGAAGCCACCTCACACTTTTACGATCTTTTAGTAGAAATGGAAAGCATGCCATGGGAGTTTCATGGGTGTTGATGCTTGGCTGCCCTGATTGACGTTAATGAGCCATGAAGGGGAGCCAGTGGGGTCAAGCATCTAACCGTTCACTAAAGATAAGCATAGCTGGACTTTTCCAAGTGGGAATCCAACAAATATTGTCTTCCATATCCATAGGGTTGTAATTAATCTTGGTTGCAAAATGCTTTGCTTGTTCGAGAACATCTTGGAAACAAACACTTAAACATCATCATAAAAATTTCAAACCCTTTAGGAGACAAATACAATTGACTCAATCCATATGTTATTGCTTTCCCTTGGGATTCTATCCTTACAGGTTTCTAAACATTTGGATTACATCTCAATTTGTCTACTAAAGTTAAACAACAGGTAACCCTTGCCTTGAATTCATCGAATTTCCACATAACATATTTTGTGGGATTTGAAGAAATTAAGACATTAGACATCTAGTTTGGAAACTTAATCAAAGAAGTGTTTTTGGTAAAATAAAGCCACTAAGCAAAGCTAAACAAAATGAACTCTCACATGTGTTGAAACCTCAAAATCCCAAAATGAAAGTTCTTGTTTCAGAATCCGGAAATGAATGCTCAAATTGAACCATTTCATGGTTATAAAGGTTTATAGAGGCATTACATGTTCTTCAATACCAAGGTTTAGGTAACAAAGTGTCCTTTTTAGGTTCATCTTAGGATCAAAAGAAATCAAATCTTTTTCACCCATCCTTCAAACATAAAAAAAAAAAATCATCTCATCATCACCTTTTGAGAAATCTTGAAACTATCCTTCATGCTAGGCTTTTTGGAAAAAATCAAAATCATCAAATCCTTGAGACAAAATCCTCGAAATCTTTATCAAATCATCTTTGGCTAGGTATGTGTAAATGTATCCTTTTGCATATACTTATTAAAAGTTATCAAACCATCTTGTCTAGCTAGGTATATGTAGATGCATCCTTCTTCATATGATTGGTTAAACTATCATCTTGTTTGAATAGGTGTGGGTAGATGCATCCTTCTCCCTACACATATTCAAATTATCATCCTTTGAGAAAATCTACCCCTTAGATAATCATCCAACATCTTAGGGTCTATTGGTTCAAAATAAAAGCAAATCAAAATCAACCAAATCAAGGACAATCCCAAAAGGAAAATCAAAATCAAAATCCGAAACATATCCAAAAGTCCCAAAAGTCTATTATCCCCCTCAAGATTTATCAAAAGATAAAACATCCACATCATCCATCTCTTGCATCATCAACATATCACCTTTTGATCCTCAAGATATCCTAAAATTTTCTTTTTTTGTACATATAGTAAAGATCAATCCAAAGAATTAAGAGATTTGTCTCCCCTATTCTTGAAAATTGATCCTTGTTTTATGGTTCAAAGTAGATCTCAATACAAGAAGAACATGGAAGCCAACAAAGAAACACTCACTTCAAGTGACCTAAGACAAACAAACGTCGAAATTAATCCTGTCGAATTGAACAATCCTTTGATTACCTCGTCATCACAAAACCCACAAGAGGAAACCCAAGGACAAGATCTTACCTTTGGGATGTCGCATGAAGAAATAACTGAAATGCTCCAAAATCTGGAAAACCATAAAATCATCAACATCGTGATGAGGCTTAACCCTTCACTATACATGCTTGAGCTAGCAAAACAAGGGGCCAAATTACCTTTTGATTTTGATGTGAGTACTATAGTGGATACATATTTACCTCCAATCTCGTCCACCATCCCCATCTCATCTACACCCCCATCCCAAAACATCACCCAAAACATTCCGCAAATCACATCTTTTGCTCCAACCCAACCCAATGTTAATAAGGGAAATGCATTTCTTAATGCTATTCAAACACACCCCCTTGTTAATAATCAATACTTGGATGCAAATACCATCTTGGAACAAAAAATACCCCAAAATCCATTACACAAGTATGTTCCTCTCACTTTCCATCATGATCCATCATCATCATCCTTCTGCGCAACACCTCAAACTCCTCTCCTCACAAATTTGCAAGAAGAGGGTGACATATTTGGACCTGGGGGCATTTTCGACACCACACCCCTCATATTTCCACCACTTCCGCTATTTCCATCATCATCCACACCACTCCTTGGCTTAGGGCTTCCCCCTTTACCAAGTATCAATCAAACCAACATCCCAAATATCAATCAAAACATTATGCCAAACACTCAAAACTTGTCATCGATATCACAACAATAGATGACAACTACACAAGCAATCGCAACATCATCAAAAACCCCCATAACATCTCAAAGAATGGTCTCTCAAGGTCCGATCACATCAACAACACCATTTATCACTCAAACTACCACATCAACAACACCATTCACCACTCAAATCATCAACACGACATCACCTCTCATCACCACCACAAACACCATTCTGAATCCACCACCACCAACTTCCAGCATATCAATCCAAAACAACATGGCATTGCAAGCAGCTCAGCAAGCTACCTTTCAAAGGGGATTCCTACAAGTGCAAAAACAAAAAGTCACGCAACTAGCTGCTCAAGCTTCCCAAGCAACCCAAGCCGCATTACAAGCACAACAAGCCGCACAATGCCAAGCTTTATTGCAACAACAACAACAACAAGCCACTCAAG
Source organism: Sequoia sempervirens (assembly GCA_007258455.2). NCBI lineage: Eukaryota > Viridiplantae > Streptophyta > Pinopsida > Cupressales > Cupressaceae > Sequoia > Sequoia sempervirens. The sequence goes on along the minus strand of VDFB02058242.1, from coordinate 675,521,007 downwards.
CTGCGCAAACTGCTCAAGCATCCCAAGCCGCATTACAAGCACAAAAAGCTTCCCAAGCCCAAATTCTATTGCAACAACAAGCAGCACAAGCACAAGCCCAAGCACAAGTGGCACAAGTCCAAGCTCAAGCTCAAGCGCACACACAATATCAAGCACAGCAAGCGCAAGCACAAGCACAACTTCTTGCACAAAAACAAGCAACACAATTGCAAGCATATCAACAAGCAATAAAATAATATCAAGAGCAACAAGAAGTAGCTGAATTAGCAGCCCAACAACAAGCTTTGTTAGAACAACAACAAGCACAAATCTTAGCACAACAACAGCAAGATCAACAACAAGCGTTGTTCATATAGCAGCAGGTGGAAGCATACCTAGCTCAGCACAATGTGCAAATCCCATCAAATAACACACCAAACAACCCACCCATCCAACCCACAATCGAAACACCCCAGAACACCTTCATCCCACCCCATGATCCAAAAAATGACGTAACAACACAAATTAGGTTGCTCTCGCAACAAGTGCTCGATCTTCAATCAGGGTGAACCACAAAGACACCAAGCAACTTGTGTCCCTATCCATTTGATAGGAGCCTTGAGATGAAACCATTCCCCAAGGTATTTTAAATCCCAAAGTTTGACAAATATCATGGGATGGGAAACCTCGAAGATCACATCAGTGAATTCTAGGTTCATTGCATGGAAGTCGCATATGACGATACTTATCTGATGCGACTATTCCCTAGGAGTTTGGCTGGCCATGCTATGGAATGGTTCTCTCACCTACCTATAGGTATTAGAACATTCCAAGAAATTATAGATGCATTCATTAAAAATTATGCATGCAACATTGCAATGGATGTTAGTCTAGAAGAACTCTCAGCTCTGAAACAAGGTAAGGGTGAATCATTTGCTTCATTCTTACAATGATGGTGATCTAAGGCCAATAAGAGAAAATGGACCATACTTAAGGAACAACAAGTTTGCACCATTATATCCAACCTTGACGGCCTCTTGGAATTTCATCTCAAGGTACAAGGGATCACCACATATGACCAATTGATCTCCAAGGCGCTTAGCATCGAACGAGCCCTTATGACTCAACCCGCGAGATCAAATTCATACCCTGAACAACAAAACAATCACCCACCCTACAATTACAACTATAAACCTCGCACGTGGGCAAGGAACAAAAATGTTACTAATGATGGTGTTGTCGACGCCAAAGTGGTCATTAGTGCCCCTCACAAAAATACACCCGCACCACAAATCCAAATCCGACACCAAAACAATCATCACGTAACACAACAACCAAACAACAATCCGACAATCAATAATCTCAATGATCAAAGGGGACCACCCCAACAGAACAAGAATTAACCCAAGCAAAAATACACCACTCTTGGGGAACCACTAGAAGTCATCATGAAGAGGTTGATAAGTGAAAAACTCATCAAAGCACCCACCTATGGGAATTACCAAGAATTAGATGTGAAACCTCTTTGGTATAATGAGAATCAACTTTGTGACTTCCATAAAATAAAAGGGAATACTATGAATAGTTGTATGAGGCTAAAAAACATAATTCAAGATCTCATCGATCAAAGAATTATAAATGTGGAACAGCCTACAGGAAACCAAGATCTTAAGATATACATGAATCTGATGCCTAACCATGGCAATAAAGGGAATAATAATAACACTGATAAGGGGAAAGGCACCCACAAAAACGTAAATCATGTGTATGAAATAGTTGTTGCCTCCCTAGATGAATATTGCATAGTCATCACCATCAAAAGCGCCCATGCCGATTGTGGAGTCACCACAAGAGGCAGAAAAATTACCATCACAGGATCATCCCAGCCAAATAGAGTCCCTACATCTAGATCTATCCCTAATGGTTATAATGTCCTAGATCAGCTCAAAAGAACGCTAGCGCAAATCTCCATCATGGAGTTGCTAAAAATCTCATCTACCCATAGGAAAATCCTTGAAGAAGCACTGGCTTCATCCACTATCCTCGCAAATCTTGATGCGAAACAATTCTAAGCTATGGTCAGAAATATCATTACGCCAAATATCCTCACATTCTCTGACCAAGATTTCCCCACTCAACCATCTCACAACCGTGCACTCCACTTAGAAGCCATAGTACATAAGAGCAAAGTCAAAAGGGTCTTGGTGGATGGAGGTGCGAGCTTGAATATTTATTCTCTCAACCTCATCAAACAATTGAAAATCTCAGAGGATTCTATCAAAAAAGGAAAGGGTATCACAATAAGAGCATATGATGATCAAGAAAGAGTGTCTCAAGGCATGATCAAGCTCCCTATTCAAGTAAGGCCCGCTATTATGGAAACCACTTGTCAGGTCTTGGACCTCGACTTTCCATATAACATCCTCCTAGGACACCCATGGATTCATGCGATGAAAGAAGTAGCATCAACTTTCCATGAATGTGTGAAATTCACACATGAAGGACAAGAAGTCACCATCCATGGAGATCCTGAACCTTTCTACTATTGCAAGAGCCTTGAAGTAAAGTACTATAAAATCCCCCAAGTACCAAAAAATGATGAGGGTCCATCTACACCATACATCGATCCTGCCACTCTCACATCCACTTCCGCGATAGAGACACCCGCCATTCCCACCATCTCTGACATTAAGGTCATAATCCAAGATAATGGTTGTGGAAACTACAAGCTCCCTAATAATTCTTTTGTGGTAGGAGAGTTACCACAATCTCCTAGATCACGAGGACATCCACAAATAAATGAAGCCTCCACATCCCAAACATCTCCTAAAGACTATCCCAACTTTACAAGTTAGGGAGATCTTGGCCAAGAAGTCATTGAGGAAGATCCATCTCATATGCTATACCAAGATGAAAGACCAACAAATGATTTACCAATGGATGATAGAAGCAAGGGTCTGTAAATGATGCTCACAATAGGCTATGACAGAAACCAAAGACTTGGGAGAAATGACAATGGGCTTATAACACCTATCATTCTAAAGATGCGAGCAATAAAAAATCTTAGCCTTGGATGTACCCCTCTAAGTATAACCATACATGGTCAAAGTCCTCTAGTTAGAAGGGTTAATAATCCTCAGCCAACCACAACAGAACTATGCCTACCAGTATCTACAGGTCGCGTCATAGATAACTTTACATTTGACATAACCGACATCTGTAGTAGTAGTGATGATGAGGATCCCACATCCAATCTACCTAGGCTATTTGAGGATACCACTATTTTCATGATTAGCACCCTATCTTTTGAATCGGACCACCAAAATCATGAAATCCACCTAGTATATCCCCAACTCATCGACTATGACCAATGAGGACCACCAGTTCTTGATACATTTGAAAATGATGAGGCGCTCTCAAAATTCAGGGGACTATGGGATAACATGCCATGTGGGGATCACAAAGCAGGGTTCCTAATCGAGCTAGACACACATGCCTATTATGGGGAAATGATTGAATACCTCAGTCACAAAAGTGAAAAATTAAGAATCATATCTAAGTCCTTGAGTGAAAACCACACTATGGCACTCTCCGACCAGAAAAAAAAGTAAAAAGAAAGGACGCATCCAACGGTGAAAACCTCTCTGAGGCACTCGAGGATGAGGGATTCAATCTTCCTTCTAGAGCTATTCATCAAGAGAAATCAGTAGTCCTGGCAGAAAAATGCAATCCGGTCAATCTAGAAACAAAGGAAACCCCGCATATCACATTTTATGCAGAATCATTACTATCAGAAGAACAAGAGCTCCTAGTAGCCTTCCTAAGAGAAAGATAGATAAATTTTGCATAGAGTTATGTTGACATGCTAGGACTTGATCCAGAGACTGTGGTTCACCACTTAGCATTATATCCAAAAGAAAAGTCTGTTAAACAAAAGCTTCGAAAAATGCACCCTCAGATCACCTTATTAGTCAAAATGGAGCTAAAAAATCTATTAGATGCAAGATTCATCTGACCGATAGATTATCCAGAATGGGTATCAAACCTGGTGCCTATTTCAAAACCTGATGGGAACATTAGAATTTGCATAGACTTTAGAGACTTGAATAAAACATGTCCAAAAGATGACTTCCCACTTCCAAACATCGACATGATAGTAGATATGACAGTCGGACATGAGATGTTGTCACTAATGGATGGATTCTCAGGGTACAATCAAATCATGATAGCTAAAGAGGACCAACATAAGATGACCTTCACTTGTCCATGGGGGACTTACTGCTGGAATATGATGTCATTCGGCTTAAAGAATGTAGGAGCAACATACCAAAGGGCCATGACATTGATATTCCATGACATGATTCATAAGACGGTCGAAGATTATGTTGATGACATTCTAGCTAAATGCAAAAAGAGAAAAGATCACATAGCAACGCTAAGTGCCATTTTTGACAGGCTAGAAGAGTACAAGGTTAGATTAAACCCAAAGAAGTGCATCTTTGATGTACAATCAGGAAAGCTCTTAGGATATATAGTGTCAATGAGGGGCATTGAGGTGGATCCAGCAAAGGTAAAAGCAATCCTTGAGATGGAGGCACCAAAAACATTAAAGCAACTAAGAGGTCTCCAAGGTAGGCTTCAATCCATTCAAAGATTCATAGCATAGTTAGTGGACAAACAGAACCCATACTCTCACCTACTCCACAAGGGAGTAGCGTACAAATGGGATACCAAGTGTGAAGAGGCATTCAATAAAATAAAAGAATATCTACTGACACCACCGGTCTTAATGCCACCAATCCTAAGAAAACCATTAATTCTCTACGTATCAGCAACAACAATAGCCCTTGGAGCTCTCCTAGCACAGCATGATGAAAATGGAATAGAAAGGGCTATTTATTACATCAGTAGAACAATGGTAGGGAATGAGCTAAATTATTCATTCATCGAGAAATCATGCCTAGTGGTAGTGTTTGCATCACAAAAATTCAAACATTACATGTTGGCACATAAAATAAAACTCATCGCCAAAATCGACCCTCTCAAATACTTATTGTCAAAAGCAATGCTCACTGGAAGAATGGCCAAATGGGTGATGATACTATCAAAATATGACCTTGAATATGTGGAGAGGAAAGCAATCAAAGGCCAATTCATCACAGACCAACTTGCAGAAGCACCAATCTATTTAGAGAATCCTCTAATCTCAAAATTTCCAGATGAATCTATTTTCAACCTCAACATAGCTGACCACTAGAAATTGTACTTCGATGGCTCATACACACAACATGGATCAGGAGTTGGCATCTTTATCACCCCACAAGGGGATTGCATACCAAATTCCTACAAACAGACATTTCCATGCACCAATAACATTGCAGAATATGAGGCTTTAACCATTGGTCTCAGAATAGCACTGTAGTAGAACATTATAGCTCTTAGAGTATATGGAGACTCTCAATTGATAATAAATCAAGTGAATGATGACTATCAAACCAAGGACGACAAGCTCACTCCATACAAAAAATTGGTGGAGAATATTAAAGAATCCTTCATTGAAATAACATTTGAGCAGATTCCTAGAACCAACAACAGAGCAGCAGACGCCATGGCAACAATCGGATCCTTACTTGACATCCCCCATAATGTTCCAAAATATGAATTCCTGATAGAGCAGCTTCTCGTGCCTACATTCGACGTACCATAATCAAAATTTGTGTGCAAAATAGTTGGTCCTGGTGATCCTTGGTACCACAACATTTACACATACCTTCAAATAGGAGTCATACCCACCGACTTACCCTCAAACCTCAAATGAACCTTTGTAAAAAAGGCATCCAGATTCATCATCCTAGGAGATACCCTATATTGTAGGAGCATAGAAGGAACCTTACTGCGCTGCTTAAATGCTGAGGAGGCATTAACCACTCTAACTGAAGTACATAAAGGTATCTGTGGAACACACTTGAGTGGAATGACCATAGCCAAGAAACTACTGAGGATGGGGTATTATTGACCCACAATGGAACGAGAAGCACATAACTATGCCAGAAGGTGTCTACAATGTTAGCAGCATGGGGACCTCATCCATGCTCCAGCTCAAGAGCTTCATCCCATCGTCACACCATGGCCCCTTTTGCAGTGGGGGCTCGATCTCATTGGAAAAATCACGCCCATTTCATCTAACAGCCACAAATTCATCATAACCGCAACAGAGTACTTTACTAAGTGGGTTGAAGCCATACCCATGACATATATAACTAGGAAGTGGATTTCAAAGTTCATCCTGAACTATCTCATTTTCTGCTATGGTGTTCCACAAGCCATTATCTCAGATAATGGGACACCATTCAAGAATCAGGAGGTTCGTGACTTATGCAAAAAATTAAAAATCCAACATCACTTCTCCACCCCATACTATCCCCAAGGCAATGGCCAAGCGGAAGCTACAAACAAGACCATTCTAAAAATCCTCAAGAAAACAGTTAATGACGTAGGTTGTGACTGGCATCTACAGCTTAATCCTTCCCTTTGGGCCTATTGAACCAATATCCGCACACCCATTAGCGCCACCCTTTTCTCCATGGTCTATGGATAAGAAGCAGTACTCCCCATTGAGATCAAGCTCCCATCACTCAGGATATCACTGCAAAAACCTCATCACAAATGAAGAGTATAGAGTATCAAGACTAAATGAGCTGGAACTACTGGATGAGTGACATATAGATGCTTTGAATCATTTGCAAGTCTATCAGAATATACTCAAACGGAGCTATAACAAGAAAATCAGAAGTAGGACTTTCCAAATCGGAGAACTGGTATTGAAGGAGAATCAGAAGAATGCCCCAAACCCAAGCAACAAAGGAAAATTTGAACCTAATTGGTTGGGACCATTCATTATCACAAGTTACAAGTCAGGGGCATATCAATTATCAACACCTGAAGGGGAACCTCTACAAGAACCCATGAATAGCTCTTATCTCAAAAAGTTTTATGCCTAAATCTTTCAAGGTATAAAACCAAAAAACAAAAAAATTAGAAAATGTCCTAAAAATGGTTACTTCGGCGAAAACCTAGCAAACAGGCATCTTGGTAACAGTAAAAAAATCAAAAAAGAAAAAAAATAAAAAAAAATCAGAAAAAGGATTGAAAATAGTAAAGAAAAAAATCGTCCTCTAGTGAAAACCCACTTCGATGGCACTTTGGACAAGTACCTTGGTGAAAACCTGGCAAACAAGTGCCTTGTGTAAATAAGCACTTTCCATCCACCAGGATCTTTTCATCTTTTTCTACATAATTCATCCATTACGTTTCCATCATACATCGCATTCAGATTTCCATCCATCACTCACCCACCCGCATCTGCATCATAGCTTGGTCCTGTGTTCATATCATGATCCCTCCTAGTACTACTCAGCCCATCCTCAAGGTGAGTTTGTACTACCTTTATTAGAGTAGTCTATTGCATCTCGCTGGGGGAATGCTCTTATCAGATCAGATTCGTGTATGTTCTTAAAGTCATCAAAACATCAAAAAATCCAAAAATCATCAAAATCCCTAAACAGGTCAAAAAGTCAGTCAAAAAGCCAAAAACAAAGTCGTCTTGTCAAACTATGAGTCTCTGAGCCTTGAACGTAGGAAAGGTTGATCTTTGATCATCTGCTGAGACACTTAGGTCTGTCCTTTAGGCATCCGTCATAATAAACTGAAATCTCATCATGTATATCATCTTCTGTAAATCGGTCAGCTCATCAATCGAACTACGTGGTCTTTGCATGTATAACGTAGGCAAGGCTCATCTATTGATGAGCCCCCGAGGCCCATAGGATAGGTCTTTAGGTTAATCTCTTGGTCAAAATATCAGAAAACCCCAAAACATAAAAAAATCAAAAATCAAAACATTTGAAAATCTCAAAAAATACCAAAAACAGCCTCAAAACATCTCAAAAGATCAAAAAATCCAAATATTTGAAAGAATCCATTTGTCTCATCTCGCTTGCACCCGTAATAACACCACTCATAATAAAGGATCGTCATCTTCAATCTTTGGTAAGATAATTAGAAACAAGTCTAGCAGGCGAAAAGTAAAAGCTCAAAACATCAAGTCTCAGGTCTAAGTCAGTACGTAAACAAGTTGGTCAACTCTTTGTATCGATAACCTATCATCCAATCAGTCCCATATCAATCATTTGAAAGAACACTTAGGAGAAATGAAATGGCATGCCACCATCCACTAACATGTCCTAGAATGCATCCTTCCTACAATGGGCATTATCTATTGGCAATAGTTTTGGTTCTTATCCTTAAAAACACATCCCCTTTTGGTTAGCGGTATTGAAGAACATCGGCTTGTTTGTTTACTTTGTCTTTATCTTGTGACTTATCTTATTGCACTCATTCCAAGGACTTCTCGATGATATCCGAACAAGAGGATTTAGAGAAATAGGAATGGGGCAACGATCATTATCTTTTGTTTGTTGTGCTTGTTGGGCATTCTTGCAATATAACCTTGATGAATACTTGCTTTGTTAGGTATGTATGGAGGGTGTTTTGGGCAAATTGTTGACTATTACATTGATAGGTTATACCTTTCTATGTTTTGGTCTGAGGTGTTTGAAACTTCTAAAGTGCATCCTAGAAAGGTTTTCGTATGTCAGGTGTAAACAAGGATACTCCTATCTATTTTTCAAGTCAAATTCCATCACACTAGGTACAATGCCATCCTGGTTTTCTATACTTTGATGCATCGTACCACGTGTGTTATCAAACATAAGGAAATTGGCCCTTTGAAAATCCCAACTCCTCGGCAAGAAATCATCATCATTTTCATTTTCATCATCTTGTGTCATGTTGAAATGACTTCTTCTCTTTCATCCCTTCTTGCTTATCACGCTAACAAGGTACTATGACAGTTGATCATCATCATCATCATCGCCATCGATCCTGCATCCACAAATCATTAGCATATTGCATCAACATATCATATAGGAAACATTTGTATTGCATTTTCATCATCATATAAACATGATATTACAAGCATTTCCCATAAATTAGCACATCCCTTTCTCATTACATTGCATCACATAAATCATTACATAACATTCATTTGCATAAAAATTACCACCTACGACATAAATCATACATAATAAATACATAAGCATTATAGATAATCCACTGCATACATACTTGCATAACATCATAAAGCCATCTCACACATTATGTTCATTTTGCATAAAACATCATCATATCAGTGCATATAGGGCATCACATTTAAAAGCATCACATACATTACATTTATCATTTAATATGTTTAGGATAATAATATTTGTTATTCTAAGCATCTTAAAAAACCATCTCATTTGCATCATCAATACATATCATATAAAACATGACCATTGCATTCACATTGCATTAATCATCCATGTCATCTCATAAATAGCATCATGATCATTTTTAATTTTCATTGCATCAATCATTCCACATCATTATAAGCATAAATTGGAACATACAAGAATCCATCACATACAAAACGTACATCCCTCCATAAACATTTTATAAGCATGATTCACATCATTTCACATATACACCATAGATCATTTTGCATCATTACACATCACATAAATACATCTTCATATCATAAGTCGACATGATATAGATCTGTTAGTCATAATCATAATGCATATATCATTAGAAATAAATACATCCATAAATACATCATATAGCATCATAAACATCATTGCACAACATATATAAATAGAATCATCCATACATGCATAAATAAATGATACACATCACATCACATCAAAATCATCATCGTCTCATATATATATCATCAATAATGTAACTGTCATAGTACAAAATAATTGGATCATTGTACATGTATGTCAATCAGTACAAAAAGGCCCATGGGGCTATCAAAAAGGAGCCCATAAGGCACAAAATGATATCATCTCGATCAAGGTCTACCCCCTATATGCTACCCTCGCCCCTGTCACCGTGCCCCTCTACTGGTCTGTGGCTGGTCTGCTGCAAGTACTCTGGAACCCATGCTACCCTCGGTACAGCCTTGTGATAATGCATCTGGTAGTACTTGGCCTCTCAAACGACATCCCTATTGGACCAAACATACACTGTACTCTAAGAGGAGGAGGCTGCCATGCTCTCTAACTATTGTCTCTGGCCTAGCTCTGTGGCTACCTATAACTCTATAGCCTATCTCTATTGTATGGCCTAATCCCTCTCGGCTCTAAGTTGATCTCTCTCAGTCCTAGCTTGATCCCTCTAAGCTATCACGGTTTGTACCTGAGCCTGCAACTACACAATCAACACATCGGGGATCTACCTGCCCTGTTGGTTGTGCTCATGGATGTACCTGAGGTTGATCCTCAGCCCGTGGTGGTACACCTGGTGGCACCTACTCCTGATCCAACATCAGTACATCTTCCTGACCTGGATGAACTAGAGGCCTGGTCGGCTACTCCTGTCGTGCACCATCCCTCTCTCCTCGTCCTCCCCCTCTTCCTCTCAACCTCCACCCATCGGGAACTACTCCTGCAATCGTCAAATGTAGGGGAGGCTGAAACCAATCCCTGTATGCCTGTGTCACACCTAGATCTATAGGCCCCTAATCATAGGCCCATGGTTGATCCACTAACTGTCTAAAACTGTCAACGACCTCTGAGGTAGGAATGTATCATCCCCATGAAACCTGTGACATGGTGCAGGAAAAGACGGCCACATAATCGTCATCTAGCTGATCCTGGGGCTCACCAAACTAACGGTGTACGTGCCCGAGAAGATATCTCTCGATCATCATATGCTCTTGCCCCTGCATAAAGCGGTCTTGGCAGGTGTAGAACATCTGATCTACATTGTCGGCCCATCTGGGCTAACCAAGGTACAGTCACCATGTGAACACCTGCATCTTGTCTAGGACCCTCCTCCAATAAGGGATCCCATGCTCGCTTGTGTGTGTGAAGGACACACCACCTCTATAGCGCCATACGAGGGGATCATGTGGCATCATTGGAACTATAACAATTTGTGGCCAAAGGACAGTAATATGCTCCCATGCCCATACATGGAGAACTGTCACACTCGCTCTGAGTGCTTTGCCATCAATGTAGACGTACTCGTGGAGATCTCTATACATAGAGGCAAGATGAACAGGCCCCCAAGCAAAATGGACTGGTCTATCGTGAACCATGCACTCCCAGCAAAGTCCCCAGCTAGGATTGAAATATCAGCCCTATCGGTCTGGGGCAACGAGACTCGAAATAACTACTGCAACAACCAAACGAAGGGAGGTGTTAGGGCCCTATGTCACTCGATCTCGATCTGCCACTCGCAAATAACAATGTCCTCTGTGATGAGGACTCTATGGCAGGCATTGCACCCCTCATCCATATCAAAAATGACTCACTGACCATGAATCGACAATCTCAAAATGCGCCAAATCTCCTCCAAGGTGACAGTGGCCTCATCGATGGGAAGGTGGAACAAAGAGGTCTCACTGTGCCATCTCTCAACAAGGGTTGATATCATCTCAAGGTGCGTGCGAATGGGTGCTGCATAAGCAATATACCATAGTCCCATGTCTCGTAGTCAATCTTGATCTCTGTCTCTCAGGTCCCACAAATAATCAAACAGATCCCATGACCTGTGCTCTCAGGAGTAGAGCTCCCTCACCGCATCCTACATCAGGAAGGGTCATCATGTTAAAAAATTTGATTTTTTTTTGCCGAGCATCCAACAAACCTCTCCAGCGTCGCAATCCGTGAAGGCATCGCAGTTTGATTTTTAATCAAACTCTGATGCTAGGGCACAAAAGGCTGAAAGTGCACCACTGCGGTGCACTTTCTTTCCCAGCGGCACACTTTGAAAATAAAAAAGACCGCTGTGTTGCAGTTTATAAATGACCCCACGGGCCATGACCTTAGCGTCGGATTTTTCAAACTTCAAACTCCACCGCCGCGGTGCTATTTGACACCGAGCGGCGCAGTTTGATTTCTGAGCAGCGCTATATAGCGCTGCTACAAAATAACCGCCTTTGAAAGCATTTAATGAATGTCAAAAATAAAAAACGAAGCTCAAGTAAGGGTCACTTACCGATGCCCCAATGTTGGGTGGTCGTTGGAACGTCCAGACTGGGTTAGAAATGTGCATCAAAAGCTATCGTTGCACCATATCATCCGGAGGTCAAAGCTCAAATCTCAGGAGTGCTAGATGGCTGTGTGTGAAAATGAATTGTGACCCCTCGAAGCCTTTTTAAGCTTGAAAATTAGGGTTTTTTCACCCTAATTGGCTATCCTGCTAGGGTTTTGGACCCCTGAACTTGTTTTTGTCTAGTTGAGGCATGTTTTACATTGTTTTATTGCGTTTAGACATTTTTTTGGCCTCCTGGAGCCTTTTCGGACCTGTTGGGCACCTTGTCCTCTTTTTTCGCAAGATCACCCAAAAATTGAATTTTTTGTCCAATCTCTTGAGGGGGCAATATATTGGCATGTTTTCTCTCGCCGGACAGTAGTGGGGCAAGATTTTTTAATAACAAAAAAATATGTCTTTGATCGAGATCGTTTATTCTTTGAACCAACGCAACAAGTGCATTGTTTCAAACAGGGGAAAAAATGTAGACACGTAAAATATACCGATTGACATTATGCATCTGATCCCGATTACTAACATTGTTTCATCTTGAATCATCCTTCGGTCTAACCATTTAATCAAAATCTCTTATCTGATTAAATTCATCAATATTCCTCTCTTAATTAAATAAACCAATTATCTTATTAAGTCACCTCTTCTCGATAATTAAATTAATCCTTTTGATCTAATTATCCCTATTTAATTAAATAATTAATTTTATTTGATTAAATCTCTAAAGTCTATCTATTAAATTAAGTAAATTAAAACCTTATTTAGTTTAATCTAACATCATCCCTGTTAATTAAATAAATCATAAATCCTTATTTAATTAATCCTCTTATCATATTCTTCTCCTATTTGATTTAAATAAATCCACAAATTTAAGTCAAATAAGTCACATCATTTAGTCCCCTTCATTAAATTAATTAACCTTGATTAATTTAATCTCCTATCATGTCCCATCCTCCAGCATTTACCACTTGCACATGAAAATATATTTAATTAATTTATTAAATCCCTATTTTCCTCAATAAGGCATCTTTTGGAATATTCTCCAAGTTTGAATTCAAAAATCCAAGTTGACATGTACATCCAACAAGGAATTTACTCCATCTTACGTGTCCTTTTCCTTGAGCCAAGTGGCATTTAATGCATTATTTCTTCCCTCTTGTAAGTCATTTCAACAAATTCAAAATTCAAAAATAGGCATTTATTGGCACAATCCTCAAAACTTGCACATCCTTCATCCACTCATAGTTTGACATGTGACATCTTGCCATTGGATGAATGTTAGTCCCACATTGCTCAAATTTGGACATTCATCCTTCAATCTCATCTATAAATGAAGAGGTCATCTCCTCATTTGATCATCCACAAATTATGCAAAGTTACCATGCTCAAATATCTATCAAATTTCATCCATCATCATTGAATCATAGCTAGGTTATGCAGGTTTTTCCATTGGAGCACTCATCAACATTCATCAACATACATCAATCTTGCATCATAGGAATTGGGAAAGGGCCAATTTTCACATCAAATTGGCACCAATTCCCCCATGGGATCATGAATTTACTAGCTTAATTAGGATTCAATCTTTATTTTGTTTTTTTCATTGTGTTCTTCATCATTTTTCCTAATTTGATCTATGTTAATGGATTTCATGGGGAATCCTTGTTCTTGCTTGCAATTTCTAATCTAATGTGTTTATTCTTATTCTTCAGAAATTTTGAATTTCCACGCTTTGTACAAAACTATACGTGCATGGATGGATGTGTAAATGGTTTCAGGAGTGAGGTATCTCAATCACCTACCCTATTCTTTTTGTTCCATGCAAATACATGGAGTATTGAATGAGATATTGCACCTTTAGTTAAAACTGCTAAAACCCTCTGTTATGGTATCTAGAGACTGTACATAATTATGTTTCTCATTATTTTGTTGGAAAAAGCATCCAATTTTTGGTGATATTGTTATTTTGTGTATAAACTCTCATATTCCAATGATTTTGAGTCAAGGCTATAAGATTTAAGGTGTTGTGGAATGAAGTTCTGACTGGTTTTTTTTCTGAGTATTCAGTCTGACACAGAATTGTGAAGGAAACTTGACCTAGGGTTTACAAAATTTGATATGGGAATGAACTTTTAATGGTGAATAAAGCTTGTGAAGGTCCAAAATAATGTGTTTGAAAGGTTGGAAAATATTAATCAAGGTCAGAGCTTGTATATTAAATAAAGCCCTAATGTGTTGAAGCTTATTTAGCCCTGTTTAGCAACGTAGACAGTCATATTAGAATAGATTTATCAAAGCAACATATGTTGAACTTATAATATGTTTTAGGGCCAGGTAAGGGGTATTAAAATGATTCAATACAATCTTGAGATGTGGCTTGCAATAAAAGTTATTTCTAATAGTATGCATTGGGTATGCTACAAGGAATTAGCACAGTCTATAATGAAATGTTGAAAAGGTGAATGGTCTGCATTGTGTGGGTTAGGAAAGTATTTATCTGTTATTTTTACTCCAAGGAAGGTGACTTATGCATTAGTTTGATTTGGTTATGCTTCTGAAGACAAAATTTATTGTTTTTAGCAAAAGTGCCATGATATGTATTTAAGGACAATAGTGAAAGAATCTGATCTTTGTTGATGTTTGAGGAAAATATAGTTGAATAAGTGTGTCAAAGGAAGGTGAGTCAAAGATGTTTTGTGTTGGACAATTAAGATTGTTGAAAGTTATTTTTTTCTTTCTCTATACTTGCATCAAATTGGTATCAGAGCCTGAAGATGCTCTGGGAAATTTGTTTGTGGTTGTGTGTGTGGTTGTTTGCAAGTTGATGCAATGAGAAAGTCCAAGAGACTAGGGAGAGAAAAGTGGAGAAACCTAGGTGAGGCAGAGAGTTGTGAAGCAAGGAGGAATTTTGCTTGTAAAGATGGAGAATTTGAAGAGGAATTTGTAGGTAGAGGAAGAGAGAAAGAAGAAGAAGAAGAGACAAGAAAAGATGGATAGAGAAATTGCTGAGTTGAAGCAAGAGTTAAGTAGGTTGGAAAAAGAGTTCCAAGAGTCCATGAAGAAGATGGAGCAGATGATTGAAGAGATGAAAAGTTGTCACTTGAAGATAAAAAAAATATTTTTATGGCCTATAAGGAACATAATCAAGAAGAGAAGAAGACAAATGAGGATAAAAGAGGTAGAATACTTTGAAGATGTTGAAGAGGAATTTATGGAAGAAGGTAAATTTGTTGTAGACATTCTAAGGCAAGAAGGTGAAGGTATGATAGATATAAGAGACTTGATTTCAGGACTTGAAGACATTGATTTGATTAAGGTAATGATCATGGAAGAATTGGTCATAGAGGTTTGCAAAGGATTGATGAGTGATGGAGGTATTATGGTACAAATTTTGTTTCATTTCATTGTGCTACTAATGGTTTGGAAAAAGAATAATTTGCAGGTTAAAGGACAAAGGAAGACGCATGATTTTGAGGTGTATAAAGGAGTGAAGAATGTAATTTAAGAGGGGAAGCATGACAAAGGAATAATTTGAATGGACAAATTCAAGCCTAAAGTGAAAATGAAGGTGATTAAGAGCAAGGTCAGATTGGGGCAGAGCATACTGTGACTAGGTGAAAATCCTTATTCCTAAACGTGCAACAACAATAAAAATGAAAGAAACAATGAAGAACACCTAACACCTGAAAATTGGGAAAAATGTTGAACTTAAACAAATAAGATGGAATGAAATGATTATACCTTGTTAAGTTGTCCCTTGGTTGGCCCTTCGATCTTCAATGTTGTGTATGCACCTTGGATGGAAAATGAGATTAAAGATGCAAGATGGGATGGAAGATGGTTGAAAGTGGATGATTAATGGATTCAAGTGCTATGATGAAGGCAAGATATGCAAATTAGCTAAGTATGGCTTCAAATGGAAAAATGGAAAGAGTTTGGTATCAAATACATAAGGTCCCTAAGTGAGAGAAAAGAGGGGGTATTTGTAGAGGAAATTGAATTCTCTAGAGAATTCAATGGTCAAGATTGAGCCACCATGGCCAAGATGAAGGGCTATGGTGAGTTGAGGACTCACAAGCCCTCACATCTTCACATGTGGAAGGTGAAGTGGCCAAGGATGTGATGTGGAAGGACATGTACCTTGAAAGTACATTGGGAGATGAGAGGATTTCCTTAAAAGGAAAGTTCTTGTTCCCAAATGGTTGGAAAGTGACATGAGAGGAATTTTAGTATTCTTCAAAAATCTCCATGGGGAAGCGGAAAGTAGTTGGGAAAATAAATGTGAATTAAAATTCACATGCTTGGAAGAATATCATGGACAAGACAAGGTTCCAAAAAGGGAAGCACTTGTCCACATGTGACTTGATGTGACAAGTCAAAGATTCTAGAAGATACATAGGAAAAGGGGATTCTAGGAGGAATAAATGTGAATTTTAAATTCACATGGGAAAGAGGGTCAATGCTAAGAAAGGAAAATGAAAAGGTTTACTGAAAAGGCATGCTAAATATGGCTAATGAATTTGATTAAGGTTGTGCAAACACATGATTATGAGGATTAATGAGGGATTAGAAGCAAGTGGAAAATGTTGGAGGATGTGACATTAATCTTGATTAAGGTGTGCACATCCTAATCATGAATTAATTAAATTAATCCAGATTAGAAGAGGGTTATGGAGGATGTGACAATGAGAGGGAAAAAGAGGAATTAAAATTGGCTTAAATTCAAAGAGGCCACATGACTAAATTAAATAAAGTGATGTATTTATTTAATTGAGAGAGGAAAGAAGTAAAAGGTAAAAGTATTTAATTATTGAATTAAATACTTTAGGAACCTTATACAAATGATGAAATATTAATTAAATGAACGATTTAATTAATATTGGAAAAGAGGATGAAATAGACGAGTAAAGGGATGAGTAAGGAGATGAGTTTGACCATATGGAAGTGGTCAAATTTGGATGTCTACACATACAGGTTGGTGGACAACTTCAATTCCAAGTGGACTTGGAAATTTTCTTGGTCGGGAGTCTAGTGTAGGAGCACCTTGACACAATTGTGCCTCCTTGTGAAATTTTTTGAAATTTGATCCTACTTTAATGCCTCAACCTTATTATAAGGTGTTTGAGGTTGTTTTCATATCATGAGGAGGTTAATATTTAAGGTTTTGTGTAAAACTTGTCTTACAAGTTTGTAAAATTGTTAAAATTGCACAAAGGAAACATTACAATATGAAGGGTCATCTTGGTTTTGGGCATTGATAAGTGGTTAGGAGGTAGTTAGAAGTCTAAAAGTCAGCTTTTTTTCCTTTAAAAATAAATTTGTATCATTTTTAACTTCGTGGGTGGTTGAATAAAGAAGTTAGCTCAATAAAAACTTTGTTTTATAGCATCTTTCTTTAGAAAATTTGAATTTGCAGGCTTTGTACGGAACTGTACGTGCATGGATAGATGTGTAAATGGTTTCAAGAGTGAGGTCTCTCAATCACCTACCCTATTCTTTTTGTTTCATGAAAATACATAGAGTATTGAATGAGATATTGCACCTTTAGTTAAAACTGCTAAAACCCTCTGTTAGGGTATCTAGAGACTGTACATAATTATGTTTCTCATTATTTTGTTGGAAAAAGCATCCGATTTTTGGTGATATTGTTATTTTGTGTATAAACTCTCATATTCCAATGATTTTGAGTCAAGGCTATAAGATTTAAGGCATTGTGGAATGAAGTTCTGACTGGTTTTTTCTGAGTATTCAGTCTGAGACAAAATTGTGAAGGAAACCTAACCTAGGGTTTACAAAATTTGATGTGGGAATGAACTTCTAATGGTGAATAAAGCTTGTGCAGATCCAAAATAATGTGTTTGAAAGGTTGGAAAAGAGTAATCAAGGCCAGAGCTTGTATATTCAATAAAGCCCTAATGTGTTGAAGCCTATTTAGCCTCGTTTAGCAGCATAGACAATCATATTAGAATAGTTTTATCAAAGCAACATACGTTGAACTTCTAATATGTTTTAGGGATAGGTAAGGGGTATTCAAAATAGTCAATACAGTCTTGAGATGTCGCTTGCAATAAAAGTTATTTCTGACAGTATGCATTGGGTATGCTACAAGGAATTAGGACAGTCTATAATGAAATGTTGAAAAGGTGAATGGTCTGCATTGTGGGGGTTAGGAAAGTGTTTTTTTTGTTATTTTTACTCTAATGAAGGTGACTTATGCATTAGTTTGATTTGGTTGTTCCTCTGAAGACAAATTTTATTGTTTGTAGAAAAAGTACCATGATATGTATTTAAGGACAATAGTGAAAGAATCTGATATTTGTTGATGTTTGAGGGAAATATAGTTGAATAAGTGTGTCAAAGGAAGGTGAGTCAAAGATTTTTTTAGTTGGAAAATTAAGATTTTTGAAAGGTGTTGTTTTCTTCCTTTTTACTTTCATCACACACCCTCTCTATCTATCTATCTCTCTCTCCCCCTATCTATCTCTCTCTCTCTATCTATCTATCTCTCTCCCTCTCTCTTAGGTATCTCTCTCCCACACCCTCTCACTCTCTCACCCCCTCTATATCTCTCCCATCCCTTTATCTCTCTCTCTCTATCTATCTCTCTCCCCCCCTCTCTCTCTCTCTATCTATTTGTCTCCCTCTCTCCCTCTCTCTTAGGTCTCTCCCTCCCACACCCTCTCCCTTGCTCACTCCCTCTATCTCCCTCCCATCCCTATATCTCTCACTCCCTCTCTCTCAAGTCTCTCCCTCCCACCCCCATCTCTCTCTTAGGTTTCTCCCTAAGGCACCCTACCTACATAACTCTCTCTCTCTCTCTCACACACACACTCTCTCTCTCTCTCACTCCCACTCCCTCTCTCTCTATCTCTCAAGTCTCTCCCTCCCACCTGTTGGATGTTGTGGTTGTGTTGTTGATATTTGGTTGTCATTGATGTCAACACTATTAGCATTGTTATAGTGAAGGTTGTATATGTTGAGGATATTGAGAATTTTTTTAAAGGAAGAGTTGCAGGTTGCCAGTGGAATAGTGAAGGTCATGAAGGTGTTTTGTTCTATACATTGAAGATCAATTTTTGTGGACTAAAGGGTTTATTGTTGAGAGTATCTAGTTCATCTGCTAGAAGTTTCAGAGGTTCGCGTGAAGATTTGATTATGTTATGAACAGTTGTGCTATGACAGTGTTTTTGTGGTTTCTGTCAGTGTTCTTGATTGAAATTTATGTGATTCTAATATTTTTTTGTTGTTGTGGATACCTCTCTATTAGTTTTGGTTGTGTGTGGATGCTTCTAGATCATTCTCTATCTTTGTTGTGCATCTGTGTTGATCGGTGTGTTCGTGGTCGAAGATTTTTCTCATGTGTGTTTGAGTTTTCATGTTCTTGGCTAACATGATGGTTGTAACGTATTGTGGATCCTTGAAGATTAAAATTTTAATATTTGGAACTCTCGAAGATATTATTTTGGGTCACATCATAACATTAGCCGACGGTGTTTGATTCACATCAAAATTTATTTGTAAACTTGGACCGACATTGTAAATATGTTTTATATTTTTGGCTGACTAAGTTGTTGATTTATTTCATGTTGTGGATATATAAGAGTGGTTGTTTGAGAAAATTTAGCGTGTTTGAAATAAAAGGAAATCCAGAGAAAGAGAAAGTGCGTGAACATTGATCTAACCATTTGATTGCAGAGTAGAGTGAGAAGAAGGTTGAGCGAAGTGTGAAGAAGGTTTTATGTGTTTAACTGGAACTGTAATTAGGCTTGTGTAGAAGCTATTTTCTCAATTCACACCTTTGGATCTAATCCAAATTACTGTGTATTGTTGGGTAGTGAGCCCTCTTGTATTTGAGCAGTGAGCTCTAGGCAGTGTGCCTGAATGCATGTGCATTCCCATTATTATTCTCATTATACTTTTAACAGGGTATAATATTGTGGACTAACATCCACCATGGTTTTTTCCATAACAAGGTTTCCATGTAAAAAAAACTTAGTGTTCTATGTGTTTCTGATGTGTTAATTTTTTATGGTTTATTATTCATTCATCAGATTTGAGGTTAAGTTAAGTTTGAAACGTTTAAATATTTTGTGACAACTGATTCACCCCCCCTCTCAGTTGTTTGTCCTTTTTTTTCCAACAATGCCCCCCTCTCTCTCATGTCTCTCTCTGGCACCCTACCTAGATAACTCCCTCTCTCTCCCTCTCTCTCAAGTCTCTCCCTCCCACCCCCTCTCTTTCTTAGGTCTCTCGCTTTGGCACCCTACCTACATAACTCTCTCTCTCTCTCTCTCTTAGGTCTCTCCCTCCCACCCCCCTCTCTCTCAAGTCTCTCACTCTGGTACCCTACCTTGATAACTCCCTCATTCGCACTCCCTCTCTCTCCATATCTCTCAAGTCTCTCCCTCCCACCCCCTCTCTCTCTTAGGTCTCTCACTCCGGCACCCCACCTAGATAACTCTCTCTCTCTCTCTTAAAATTCTCCCTCTTTAAATACATACATACATACTTACATACTTACATACATACAAGCATGCATACATACATACATACGTACATATAATCTTACATGCATAAATACATACATTGATACATACATACAAGCATACATGCATACATGTGTACATACATACATACAAGCATGCATACATACATGTCATACGAGCATACATACATGCATACAAATATAATACTTACATTTAATAGACTAGAATTTAACACAAAGCAATACATAATGTGCTCACGTTATGTCTTGCTTAGGCAACTCTTGAGTACAAACACACAAAAATACGTCAAAAACATGATATAACGCACTCGCATTATTTCTTTCTTTGGGAATCCCTAAGACTTAGGCTTTGTATTTTCTTTGGATTACCAACCCAAAGACTTGGAGTGCCTTCCCAACATCCAAACACATATTTTTGCATATTCTACAAGATTTCACATAATCATTTTCATGCTAACCTTTAAGTTTGCACGTGTTTCAAGGTTAGACAAATTGAACACTTGGGTAATGTTAGGCTCTCTCTTAGTTATTTAATGATGTAATCTTTTTCACATTTGGACAATATTAAGCCTTTCATCTTTAATTTCTTTTGTTTGTGTGCCCAGTTTTTGGAAAAAAATAGTGTTTGTTTTTTTTTGTTATAAATTAATCGTTCATTGAAATTTCAAATAAATTACATTTTTAGAAACTAGACTCCATTCTACACATATTAAAAAAAAATATTTTCAATTAGTTTTCAAATTTTATAGGGGTAGCACGGCCAAAATTATGTTTTTCAAGATGTCCACTTTGAAAATTAGTAAAAAATCAGGCATAAACTACATGTTAGCTAATTTCTCACTGAAGAAATTTTAAAAATACCAAAAAAAAAAAAGTTAACCTTTTGAGGGAGCCACAAAAGTTATGTTATGTTTTTTTGACAAAAAAAACACCAATTTATGTGGCTCCCTCTTTTGAACCCCTTAATCTATACCATTTAAATAAAAAAATAGTAGTTTAGAAAGAATACTCAGAGAACTTGCTACATTGTTTTTGTTGCATCTTAAAATTTTGAGTGTAACTATCCTCAATTTCTCATCCAAGGTCAGTATTTCTTGATTTCAGAAAAAAGTGGCCACTTAAGACCCCTTTTTGGACTCCCATATTTTTGCACTTAACCAGGTCATAATGTTAATGAATATAGAAGAAGAAAGAGAAGAAATTTTAAATTGTGTATTTGACAATGACAATTCATATAATGCACTCAAGTACCCTAAGGTTTCTTAATTAATGCATTGGCACAAGGGACTAGAAGTGAATAAATATCAAGTACTAATGTAGCAAATGATGCTAGATTTTAATGAAAATCCCAAAAGAGCAAGCACAAAATGTTAGGAGATGTTAGAAAAAGACATAGGACATAAAAATGATCTAGAAGAAATTTATATGAGAGAAGAAGAATGATTAGGAAGAGTATCAACAAATAAAAATAATTGAAGAAAGAGGCTATTGAGATTTTTTTTTTTAAATAGTTATTGTAGAGATTAATGTATGACTCAACAAAAAAGAGATTATGTTTATTTATGAGTGATCTCAATAGAATCTACACTCAATTTAACTAGCTTTGTTTAATCTTCAAAAAAGTAATCTACTACTATTTTGGAGAAGATTATGCAAGTTACCTAAAAGTGTTTTAAACTAAAATTATTTAAGTTTATTAGCCAAATATAAAACTTAAATGGAAATAAATTGTTACTAATTATTAAGAAATGAATGAAAAAATGATAAGTTAATAACAAAAATAAGAAAATAAATAGAAAACATATGAATAAAATTTGGAGCTCACTAGATTGGCCTCCAATGCTTAGTATAGATATATAGGTGATGTGTTATATTCTTGTGTGATAGAAATGTCAAGAATATAAATTTTCCCAAAAAAAGGGTCAATTCTTGTACAAAGATAAACTACAAACTCCCAATAATTTCACCAATTATGAAGAGGATAAAATAATAGGATTTCAAACTATTCTAGTGCTTTAATATATTGACAAAGTGATAATAAATAGATAAGGAAAAATGCTATTGAGCCCATAGAAGGATAGAAATATCCCATCCTCAATGAAACATGTAGCTTAAGAGAGAAAAGAGAATGTTTTTAATGGTTGCAAAGAGCCTTTCTTTAGATAAATCCCTTGGATAGCTTTTTGACAATATATCATTTACCTAATTTCAACATTGTATGTCCAATTTATGGCGAAAAGAAAAAAAAATTACTCCTTTAAGTCAAATGAGGCTAGGAGGGGGCAAGGGATGTTCATACTATTGATGTCAACATGACATCATACTGATGCCAATGAATATTTGGGGAATATTTCCCTTTGTCGAAAAAATTGGTCACTTAAAAAGAAATATGGTCACTAAAATATTTTGTTGCATTGATGGAATATACTGTGTGTGGTTTTTGTCACTAATCAAAATATATGTGAAATATTCCTCTCTAGGAACCATTAAAAATTAAACATCATCAAGGACTATTTATGTAACTTTCAATGGTATAATTTATCATTGGGTGGCTAAAGGAGGCTATTTTCGGTCAAGCTAGGAATGCCACTGGTGCCAAAGTACGATGGTATGGTGGGTCACAACTTGGGTAGCAAGTCATGCAAGCATACAATTGTTGATAGCAATAATGCCCATTGCAATAGCCTTTATTGAATTTATTGTGTTTTATAAATAATGTTGTTGAGTTATTGGTAATATGGTTGTGTGCCATAATGCCACCTCTCTTTTAAATCTATATATAGATGCCTTGCCTCTCATTTCATCAAGGAAATTTGGGTTTTTTGTGTAAATTATTGTCTTGTGATCAGCAGGTCACTATTGTTGTATTATTTTCCTTCATTTGGTATCAGAGCCAACGTTGATCTAGTAGAATTCAGGGAGACCAACTTCCACATTATGTTTGTAGAAGAATATGTTTAGTGTGTAAGTCATTTTTATTTAGCAAGGAAGACATCAAAATAAAGAGGATCATAGAAGTTGTGAGGTAAGGAGTTGTAGAAATGAGTGAGGCACTGCTAAGGCAGAAGTAAAAGGAGCTTGAATATGATCAAATCCAACACACCAATAAAAGGAGTTTGAATCTATTTTTGATCAAGATTGGAATAAATTTCTTATCACAAATGAGGAAGAAATCACCAAGTCACAGCTGCAACTATTAAAGCAACCACTGCTCCATAGGAGGTATGCAACCATAGTTATTTATCCTTGTTTGAAGGAGGTCAAATATTAGAATATCACTATTTGCAATAATTTGGTATAAGCCATTGATGAGTTTGAAGATAAGGGATAGAGATTGGTAAAATATTCCCTCATAATCAAATATTTGTAGTTTCAAGAGAAACAATTTAGTGTATATGTTTCCTTCAAATAAAGAAACCACCATAGGAGAAGATCTCCATAGTTGAGAAAATAAAGGTATATCCAAAAAAATTAATGCTGCTAACGAGGTGTGCAAGCTATGGAAAAGAGAGTTGCATGTGAAATTAAACACTCTTCTTTTAAAAATCTATGTAAAATTCAAAACCTTTTAAGTAAAGTATTATAGCTTTAAAAGAAGCTTGTGAAAGCCTTGCATCTTTTAAAGTTTAATGAATTATCTAATAAAATATTTTTAAAAGTTTCACTTTCTTTAATTTTTAAAAATAAAAGAATAAAATTTTTAAGCTTGTACAATTAGATTTTTGGAAGTGATATGTAAATTTATATATTGAAATTAGAAGGATTAAAATTTTCAAAGTTTTTTTTTGTAAAGTGAATATTGTGTAATTAAGTGCATTATCAGTTGAAACTAACATTTAATCTCCAAGAAACCAATATAATATAAAAATATTTTTGCGTGTGGGTCTCATTTGAAGGGACAATGGGGGTATCCATTTGCAAAGATCTCTCTAAAAATTTTGTTGAACTTTTGGGCTATTATGCATATTTTTCAAGGAAAATATGGTAGGAAATGTAATGTCTAGCATGCTAATTCCCATCTTTGAAGGAAATAATTTTACATATTGGTGTACTAGAATGCAAACCCTACTCAAATCTAAAGATCTATGGGATATTGTTCAAAAAGAGTATGTAGAACTAGAAGATATAAATACATTTAATGCATTAAATGATCAACAAAAAAGAGAGTATAAAGCAAATATCAAGAAAGAGAATGAGGCCCTATTTTTTATTCAAGGTACAATTCATAAAGTAATTTTTCCTAGGATAAGTGGTGCTATTCATTCTAAGAAAGCATGGAAAATATTAAATAATGCATATCAAGGTGCACAAACTACAAAATTACAAACAATGAGGAATTTTTTTGAAAATGTAAAGATGATTACTAGTGAATCTATGAGTGATTTTCTAACAAAGGTAGAAGGTTTAGTATGTCAAATGAAAGTTCTAGGGGAAGACGTAGATGACAAGCATGTCATTAAGAAAATACTAAGAAGTTTGATTCCTAAATTTGATGGTGTGGTCTCTACAGTTGAGATTTCTAAGGATCTCACAAGTATGCAAATAGATGAACAAAGTGGAATTTTTTTAACTGCTAAATAAAGAATGAAAAGTAATGAAGAAATTTTAGAGCAATAATTTCCTCTAAAGCAAATATAAGAGGAATTTGAAACACACTCTTCAGAAATCATAAAGGTGACTATAGCCATAGAAATGAATATAAAGGTGAATCTAGTAATTTTAGAGGAAGAGGTAATAATTTTAGAGGAAGAAGTGTTGGAAGTTTTTGTTGTTATTGGTTTCAATAGATCTGTGTTGTTGCATTGATTTCAACCTATGGATATGCTTTCATTATTTGCATTATGTTGTCATTAGTAGTCTCACTGGTGTCAACCTCTAGTGTTGCCTTGATAAGCATGTGTTTTTGGATGTTCAACCTCTAGTGTGGTTGTTTTGTTGTATTGTAGTTGGTTTTGTTGTGATGAGAATATATTTGTGTTCTTGGGTTTCCAAGTGATTTGGAGAAAATTTGGATAAAAAGAAGAGATAGTGTGTCAGAGAGGTGTTATGTATGACATAGTAGTGATCTATATTGTGCTCTGCAATATTGAATTTATGTTGGTGTGATTCATATATGTTGATCAAAGGTGTTCAAAGGTGTTATATCTAGAGTTTCATGTTTTGGATCATTCAGCAAAAGTTGTGTTCGCCAGTGTGTGAACTATGAAGCGGTGTTATCTAGGAGAAATTATTTTTCTCTACATTTTTCCACATTGTGGTTTTTGGTCTTGCAAATCTTGGAGTGTGTATATTTCTTATATCTATCTTCATTCAAAAAAAATTGAGTTTTGGTGCTCTACAAGGTTGGATTCATGAGTTGTAGTGTGTGGAAGGTTAACTGGTTGTACATAATGTATATTTTTTAGGTGAAAGTTGTTGCAAAGGATTTGTTAGATTAATGGTGTTTATGGAATATTATAGATTTTGTTTGAGTGTTGTGTGTGGTCTATGAGTCATCTTTGGATCAAAGGAAGCATCTACTTAAATTTTTAATGGTGTTAACATAGGTTTAGTCAACCTTGGGTGTTTACACTAATTACAGATGTGTTTTGGTGTTTGTGGAAGTGTGGTGTGGTGTGTGTGTATGGATTTAGTTCCGGGTTAAGGTGTTATGTGGTTCACCTTCATTCCTTTCCACCATGGGAATTTTTTGGTGTTGACCTAATTTGAATATGTACATTTGAGGTTCATAGTTGAACTTGGAGATTTTTTTCAAGGTCGTGGATGGTATATGTATGATAAGTTGATGGAGGATTCCATTGTGAAGTGTGAGTGATGTGAAATGTGATGTGAAGTGCAAAAGTGCTAAGTGTGGTGTGAGCTTTAGCGATTAGGACTACTAGAATCAATGAGCAAAAGGTGTATAAATTATCTAGAGAGGTTGCAAATGATCTAGTGATGCAATGGTGGAACATTTTTGTTGCTCTAAGATGGATTTCTCATTGTAACAATATTTTATCTTCTTCTTTCTAATCTGGAAATGAGCCCTTTTTTCTTTTAGGTAGTGAGCCTATTGTATTTGGTGTTGCAATTACTTTATATTATGAGCTAATCCTCACCTTGGTTTTTCCCTTCTTGTGTTTTCTACATAAATTTGGTGTTATGTTGTGTATGGTGTTGATGTGTTACTATTTATGTTATTTACTTTAATGCTAAATCAATCTAACAGATTAAAGGATAATAAGGAAGTGAATGTTAATGAGGTTTTTATGTTTTAATGAACAACTAATTCACCCCCCTCTCAGTTGTCATGTGCATTCAACAATTGGTATTAGAGCAAGGTTCCTTAGAAGAAAGCTTAATTTCTTGAGGTAGATCTAGATGGCGCACAAGAAGGAGGACCCTCTATTTGATGGATTGGATTATACATTCTAGAAGACCGGGATGGAAGGTTTCCTTGTCTCCCTAGGGTTTGAAGTTTGGAAGTCAGTTGAAGTTGGATATACCATGCCTACAAATGGATCTTCAACTGATGATGAGATTAAGGCTTATGAGAAAAATTGAAAAGCAAGGTATTCTCTTTTGATTGGTCTTTTTAATACAGAACTTGTGAAGGTTAGGAGTTACAAAACTGCTACTGAGATCTAGAAAAAGTTGGAAAGTGTCAATGAAGGAGATGATAAATTCAAGCAAGAGAAGATGTAGAATCTAAAGATCAAGTTTGAAAACATATGGATGTTAGAGGATGAATATATTACAAGCTACATGCATAAATTGGATGAATTTAACAATTCCATCATAGGTCTTGGTGGAAAACTAGATGAATATGAGGTGGTAAAGAAGGTATTGAGAACTCTTGCTAAAACTTATAGCCATAATGTTTCTCCTATTGAGGAAGCTCATGGTTTAAGTAATTATTCTAGAAATAAATTGTTCATTTCTTTGACTTATTTTGGATTGAGAGAGTTTGGTCCAAGTGATTCAAAGAATGATTTTTCTTTTAAAGTTGGTAAAGTAGAGAAGAATGAGAATCAGATCATGATGATCTAAATGAGGTAGAAGCAAAAAGATTGAAAAGGGGCACTATAAAGTACAAAGGTAAGTTGCCTTTCAAATGTTCCAATTGTAGAAAAATAGGTCATTATGCTTCAAGATGTCCTGTCAAAGCTTCAAATGAAAAATATAAGGAGAATAAAGGTAAATCAATTAAGATAAGTTATTATGTTAAAGACGATGCCATTATATCTAATGATGAATCTAATTATCTAGATGATGAGGACAATGAATGCTTGTTCATGGCTCTAAATGTTGGAACTAATTATATTAACTCTAAGAGATGCATGAAGAAAATTGCTCTAGAAGCAGGTCAAAATGTTGAAGGAACGGTGTTGATTGATTTTCATGCTAGAGAGGAGAACTTTTGGATCATTGATAGTGGATGCTAAAATTATATGAAAAGTGATAAAAGTAAGTTTGTTAAACTTGATAAATTTGAAGATCTTGTTAAGTTTGATGATGATATATCTAATAAGATATATGGAAAAGGTTCAATCAATTTTGATGGTAAGAATAATATAGATGATTTTTTTTATGTTAAGGGTTCGCGACATAATTTTTAAGTGTAGGAAAAATGTGTAGCAAAGGATATAACCTTGTGTTTCAGGATGATGGTTGTGAGATCAAAAAAGGATTTGAAACTTTGGTTGTTGTAGGAAGAAAATTGGAAATTCTTATTAGCTTAAGGGTGCAAATGGTTAGTGCTTTATGACTCAAATCAATGAAATTTGGATATAGCATAGAAGAATTTTCCACATCAAGTTTGATAGCCTAGTGAGGATCAATTCAATTCAATCCAATCTATGAGAGATATGTCAAAGATTACAAAGCCTATCAATGTTGTTTGCAAGAAATGTCAGATTGGGAAGCAAGCTAGAAAGAGTTTCAAATTCAAATAACAATATACTATAGGACCTTTGGAGTTGGTGCATACAAACCTTTATGGACCTACCAAAATAAGAATTTTTCAAGGTGACAGGTATTTCATGCTATTAATTGATGATTATTCTAGAATGACTTGGGTAAATTTTCTCAAAGAAAATTAGAAGCTCTAGATAAATTTAAGGCATTTAAGCTATGATTGAAAATGAAATGGATATGAAAATCAAATGCTTAAGATTTTTTAGAGGTGGAGAGTTCACCTCTAGTGAGTTTAACATTTTTTGTGAAGATCATGGAATAAAGATTCATTTGTTAGCTCCTAGGAATCCTCAACAGAATGGAGTGGTTGAAAGGAAGAATAGGACTATTCAAAAAGCAGCAAGGACAATAATAAAAGAAGAAAATATACCAAAGGTCTTATGTGTAAGGAAGCTAAGGTAGCAGAACAACTTCCTACTCTAATCTTGAGAGGATAATAATGCAAAAAAATTATAGATCTTTTTAACAGTTATAGATACTTAAATAGAAATAAACATAAATATCATGCATACCACAACATAGTGATTTAAGTGGGGAAAACCCTTTCGAGAGAAAACCCCACACTCAAAAATCCACCAAGTATATTACTCAAAAATCACAAAGATTACAATATACTTGCACAA
Organism: Sequoia sempervirens; assembly: GCA_007258455.2. Taxonomy (NCBI): domain Eukaryota; kingdom Viridiplantae; phylum Streptophyta; class Pinopsida; order Cupressales; family Cupressaceae; genus Sequoia; species Sequoia sempervirens. The sequence continues at coordinate 675,491,787 of VDFB02058242.1, read as the reverse complement.
CAAGCTTCTCATAGGAGTATCACAACCAGAGATCGGTAGACTACACAAAAGCTATTAGACTCTTGGAATTCATTACAACACTGCAACCGTAATACAATACCCTCATAAAATAGGATTAGCTTCTAGGGAAAGATAAGCCAGAAAAACATCTACCGTCAGATCTAAAACCTAATAATGAATAGTCCAGATTTACAATATATCATTAATTTAATGTATTTCAATCATTTAATATTTTTTGTTAGCAAAAAAATGGTAACACACATCCCACTCCTCCCCTCCACCCTGTGCTTCAATCAATTATATTACACCTATTAGTGTAACTCGGATATATATATATCTTATCAACAATAAACCTTATATAATTGCAAAGTTGAGACACATTTTCCCAAAAAATCTCCCACTTGTAAAACACCTTGCAAGAGCAATGGGAGGGAGTAAGCATTATCTCTTAATTACTAGGGTTTGAAAGGACCATAGTCTCTAAACACCATCTAAACTTCTCTGTGTTTATAGGCTTAGTTAAAGAATCAACAACATTCATCAAAGTCTCTACCTTAACCAGCTTCACCCTTCCATCTTCAACCATATCTCTAACAAAATGATATTGAACATCATGTGCTTGGTCATGGCATGAAATTTTGGGTTCTTAGCTAGACAAATCACACTCTAACTGCTGCAATAAACTATCACCGCACCTTGTTTTATTCCAATATCTGAACACAGTCTCTTAAGCCAAATGGCTTCTTTACAAGCATGAGTAGTTTACATATACTCATCTTCAGTAGTGGACAAAGCAACCACAACCTACTTCTTACTCATCTGACTAATTTCACCACCAAATAAAGTAAACACATAAGCATTGGTGGATCATCTACTATCAATATCAACTTCCCATTCTAAATCCACATAACCATAAATATAAAGGGAAATATCATCTTTAGTTAAATTACTATGATAACACAAGGAATACTCTGAGGTACTACACAAATATCTAAAGACTCATTTAATTGCATCCCAATGAAATCTACCAAGATTAGACATATATTTAGAAAGAACTCCCACTACTTGGGAAAATTTTGATCTATAACAGACCATAGCATACATCAAACTTCCAATTGCACTCTAGTAAGGCACTTTTTTCATGTCTTCCATCTTTGATGGAGATGTTGAACAATCTAAAATAGATAAAATTGTTCCAATTGAAAAAGGAACAAACAATGGTCTACAATCCTGCATGTTAAACCTCTATAAAATTTAATTGACATACTTACTTTATCCAAGCCATAGCTTTCTATTCTCTCTACCCTTTCTAATTTCCATCCCAAGAATGTGCCTAGCTGCACCAAAACTTTCATTTCACATTTAGCAGCAAGTTGAGATTTCATTTTTGAATCATACATTTCCCTAAATACCAATAAATAGCATATCATCAACATATAATGTAATAAACATGAAACAATCACCATCAATTTTATAATAAACACAATGATCTAATTTAGAATTCCCAAATCCCAAACTCAACACATATGTATCAAATTTTTGGTACCACATCCTAGGACTCTATTTTAGGCCATACAAATATTTCTTCAATTTGCAAACCAATTTACTTTTACCTTTCACCATGTAGTGCTCTAGTTGTGTCATATAAATATCCTCCTCCAATTCACCATGAAGGAAATAATTTTTCACATCCATTGTGGTGTAGTCATAGATGGAGGGTCCAGAAAGGACTATCCAACCATGCATCTTGGAATCAACACAAAAAAATAACATAAGATATTGATCATAAAACATGAAATTTCATTGATTCAATAGTTGGAAGTCTTGCATGCATCATATACAAAATAATTAGGGCTATTAGGAATGTCACAAGGACATTCAAAATTACAGCTAGCACTAAGACCTTATTCAACAATCGAATCTGAATATCTGAAGTATTTGAATTTGATGCAGAGGAAGGATAATAAAACGCATTCAATGATTGATTCTTTAAAACATTGACAAGACAACCCTAGACCTTATTCTTTGCTAGTCACTAACCCTAGGCCCATAGCACCTTCTTGGACAACAATGAAATATGACAACCAAAAAAAATTTATAACATTTAAAAAGGCCTATGAATACAAATAAAAATCCATGTATAACTTGAAAGGATACAACATAGTTTGATTGTAACATTCCACACTTGACCCATTTGACAACTTACAAAACTGTCCCCCTTGGGGTTAAGACACCACACACACAACCCAATGTGAATTTAGTGTGTAATAGGTCTCCAATACCATAGAAAATCCTCCAACACCATTCAAACCTTGCATTAACTAAACCCTTGAGTTGTTGTTAATGAACATACCCTTGCTTCCCTCTATTTGTCTGTCCCACTATGAAATGAAAGGAACAGTCATTAATAACTTTCACAAAACAAATAATGAAGCCAATCACTTCAATGGATTGAAGATAACATAATTAAAAACTTTTCCTCTAATTTTCATCAAGATCCAATGGGGGAAAAGAAAGTTATGGCATTTTTTTCAAAACTAGGAACCCTAGTTAGGGTTCAGACCTATCCTCACAAAAATGGTCATAACTTATTCAAATCTCCATGAAAATGATCCCAAAAAAAATGTATTGAGAGCTAGAAACATATATTAATCCATTCCAATTGGTTTCATCCCAATATTTTACCGTACATGGCCATGCTAGCACATTTTCTGACTGCAAATTCTAGAAAACATTGTTAGAACAGAGAATCCTTCACCAAAATGGTCATATCTCACACAAAACTTAATGAAATTAAATGAAACAAAAGGAATTGTAAACTAGAAAAAAAAATATATCCCTACATCTATTATATTCCTTGATATGAGGTTGTACCAAGTCGTACAATTCATAACTTTGGCCTAAAAATAATGTAAGACTCAAAAAATGCACACAAAATTGAGGTTTTCTTTCATCAAACTCCTAAATTTCACCTCTCCAACCTTGAACTCGAGTTTGGAGGGTGTTTATATAAATTTCCAATCCATTACAACTATTTTTCACCCATTCTTGATTAGGTTTCTCAATAAAACACCTAAATGACACTTTTTGACAATGTTGCTTGACAATATTTTAGCAACCTTTACAACTTTTAACCAAAAAAACCTAAACACACCAAAATGGATCCAAATGATCCCAAATGGTCATTTATGACCTTATTTGACTCCAAAAATACCCTATCAACCTGTAGATAAGGGGGATTCACTACTCACGAGTTCTTTTCATTCAGAGAGGCTCACAGGGCAAACTAGCCTAAACTACCTCAAGGAATAGCACAAGAGTTCTAGAATCAGAAAGAGTAGGTCACAAAGATTTTTTGGGAAAACTAATAGGCTCTCAACCAAAGGATGACAGTGTAGGTCTAGGACAACAATGTAGTGCGCTAACATCTTTCTGGTGTGTTGGCGTTCGTATGGACCAAAAAGTGAGAATGTCACAGAAAATAGCTTAGCGACTACTAGCAATCTAATTACTAAGAACTTCAAAAGTACTAGAAAATAACAGAATGTGATAAATTTGAAATAAAGTGAAATATATGATAAAGAGAATAAGAGATAGAAAGGAAATTCTTACAACCATGCAAGCGATGAAGCCTCCAACAAATGAATGTATTCAAAACCTGCATGTGTAAGATCTAGAGAAAGTGTTGGCATTGTATAGGGGTTTTCCTTACTCAAACCCTTGTTTTGGTGTTCCCACCTCCACAAAAAGAAAAAAGGATAGAGAGATTGAGAGAAGTAAGAAAGTGTGGTGTGATAAAAGAAAACCCCGCTTGAGGAGGAGAACCTATATCACAAAATATAGGTGATAAAAGAAATCCCTACTCGAGGAGGAGAACCTGTATCACAAAGTGTAAATGTAACAAATAAAGGATGTGTGAAATTCCAAGATGCTCACAAGCATAAGGTGAGGGAGATAGAGTTACAAGGCTTAAGGAATCCAAATGGAGAGAGAAATAAAGTTGCAAGGGCCAAGAGAGTTGCAATGGGAGTGGTGATAGCTTTAGAAAATGTTGTTGTAGTAAGAAATGTAACTGTGCAAGAAAATAACAAGAGAGAAAATGCTAGATCCAAGGTTGGAAAGAGGCTAGAAGTGAAGCTAGAGCTTAAATGAGTTGAAAAGACAACTTTGAAAGAAGGAAAAGAAGATTCCCAGACAGTTACAAGGCATCTTGAGCCATTAACATCGGCCAAAGGAGTTGAAAAGTGGCCAACATGCATGGAAATAGTCATTTGAACGTTGAAACATCGTAGGACACTAGTGTGGTGCACAGACGTCCATGCAGCGTGCTAGTGTCCAGACATATCACACTGCGAAACGATGAGAACGGGAAAATAATAAGTTTTGACACAAAGCTGATAGCTAGGGTAGCTGATGAAAAGGGGTTTTCAAGCATCCTAAGAGGGGGAAAGGCTGATGTAGGGGCTAAAATGAGCCTACACAAATTCTAAGGGAGTGGTCACTAAAGAAAATGCAAGAATGTATGTGAAATTGCAATGGGTGCAATTTTACGACATTACAATTTTCCCCCACTTTAGCGAGCATATGAGTCTACACTAATTTGCACACTAAAGGAAATCTACTAAACATAAATAACATCATGATGTCGAAAGGATACTGTAGAGGAAGCAGACAACTCTTTGAACCATGGAAGCATGGCCCCAAGTTGAAAACCTACATAAAAAACACATTAGACAAGCAAAACCTGCATAAGACAACAATGTTATAACATAAAAACACATATACACAAGCCCCTAACTAACTAATAAGATTTGAGTCAGCAAAGTGAAAGAGACCTCGATGCAAAAGGTTGTCTCAGTACTATGCATCATCCCTAAATTAAGAAATAATACACAAAATAATTCTATAATGAAGAGAAGAATGCACTCAAAAGTTAGGGAAGCAACCAATATCAAAGAGAGAAAGAGCATATACTCAAGGTGAAGAAGATTCATATCTTCAATTTGGTATACACAGTTTGAGAAGAGAAGATAATTTAAGAGAGAGATGGAGAAGATAGAAAGGAATGAAAAATCCAAAAGAGATGGCTCCACAGGTACTCTCTCCTGAGGAGGTTCGAACAAAAGGACTTCATAGCTCTGCAGAACTATGAAGTTGCACAAAGTACACCAAAGGCCCTCAGACCAATGATGGAAAAATCTCGCAAGATGAAAGTGTCTTACAAGCCTACAAACTTGCAAGGAGGTGACCCCCATGACCTCTCACATGAAGGGAGCCCCGTGAAGCAAGCACCTTACAGGCCCGTAGAGCTAGAAGGAGGCATCCCCCAAGATCTCTCACATGAGGGAAACCCAATAAAGTAAGCACCTTACAGGCCCACAGACCTACAAGGAGGCATCCCCCAAGATCTCTCACATGAGGGAAACCTAGTAAAGTAAGTGCCTTATAGGCCTGTAAACTTGCAAGGAAGCATCCCCCAAGATCTCTCACATGAGGGAAACCCAATAAAGTAAGTTCCTTACAGGCCTGCAGACCTGCAAGGAGGCATCCCCCAAGATCTCTCTCATGAAGGAAACCTAATAAAATAAGTGCCTTACAGGCCAGTAGACCTACAAGGAGGAAACCTCCAAGATCTCTCACATGGATGAAACCCAAAGGTGGAGAATCTGCAGAGTCAGATTGGAAAGCAGCTTCACAGGCACACCTACAAAGTGACATGTTTATCCATAGATAAAGCATGTTTGAAAAAAAAGTGACCACATAGGAAATTAAGTGGACAGTCACACAGACTATCAACAAGTTGGAAAGCTTTCAAAGGGGGTCCCTCAGGAACCCCTCAAGAGAAAATGGGTCCACTCAAGGGATGCTTCATTTGAAAGACATAGAGAAGAGAGGGGATCCTTATAAGGACACACATCTCTTGAACAAGTTATCACTGCCCCCAGCATATAGGGGAGGAGAACCATGCAGGATACTTAGAACATACAGGATAGAGGTAGACCTCAATATCACTTGTCATTTGAAGAAGAGGCAAGCGCATCAGCAAATAAATGAGTGATGGAACCTAAATCAAAAAGTTGTATTTTATCCTTCAAGGCCTTACATTCGCTAGTAGAATGGCTAGGCACTCTATGGTATGCACAAAAAGAATGTTTTTCTTTATCTTATGAAATTTCTTACATCTAGGAGGAGGAAGAGTAATTAAGCAGGATTTTAGAAGTCACAACAAAATACACTCTTGCTCAGATAGAGGATGAGGATTAGGAAGCAATCCTTTCTCTTGTGGATAAATACTTGACTGCTCACAAGAAGAAAATGGAGGATGAAACTTTTCAACATAACAAGGTTGAGAAGAATTCATGTCACTAAACCATGGATTTCGTTTAGATTCTTCATTTGAGCAACCAATCCCCAAATTACGCTTATGGGGTGAAAATTCTATAGGGACTTGAATGCCTTGTTCATTACGTCCACAACCTTTACGCCCATAGCCATATTTGGAGGCAAGTCTAAAGCCAAGGCCATAATCTGTTTGCAAATCTTAAGAAGGAGGAGGATCTTCATAGAGAGCATTGTTCTAGCAATGGGGATTATGATCCTCTATGGGATCGCCATCATCCTTATTAACATGACTTCCAACATTATCCTCTTTAGTAGAATCGTAATCGTCTTTCTCAGAAGGAGGATCAACACTAAGAATGTTACAATTTATGCTCACACTATCCCACGATATAGAAGAATAATCATTTTTAAAATAGGGTTTGGATGATGTTATCGAAAGGTCTAAGTGGGTTGGGGTGACTTTATGTTCCCCACTGAAGGGTTTCATAAAATATAGAGAACCCCAATCATCACCAAGACATGCATTCTCTTGAGATGAGGAAGGAGTAGACTTAATATTTTTTTCTTCAAAAGGACCTTCTTCAGGGGCATCTATCTCAAGACTATCCTTTGTAGTAGGTACTGCTAGAGTAAACATCAACACATTGGAAGACACTGAAGGAATAAGAGTAGACACAACTAAAACCTGACCAGTAGCTACCATCTCACATAAGTAAATAGCATCAGGGTCAGCCTTGATTGTGACTACTCGATTATTGCAAATGAATTTAAGAGATTTATGCAAGGTAGATAGGACTACACCCATAGCATGAATCCACGGTCTACCAAGAAGAAGGTTATATGGTAACTTTTCTGACATAACATATACAAGGGTAGGTACAGTAATGGGTCCCAACCTCAAAGGAAAGACTACCATGCCTAAAGGTTGCCGAAAAACATTATCAAACCCATGAATGACAACATAAGAAGCATTAAGAGAAGATGAATCAATATCAATCTTAGGAAATAGATCGATGCTACATACATTGAGCATTGAACCAGTGTCAATGCAATGACAGTACATATAATGAAAATATTATTAATGTTGACTATAATCATTAGAGGATCCGCTTCTTTCTGCACATCTGGGGGTGGAATTTCTTACAGATAGAATGTGATATTCAGCAAATCCGCATGAATATAAGTTATCAAAGCATTAATATTCATTAGCCTAGTTGAGGCAAGTAAGAGGATATTTTGCAAGGCTTCTTGAAGCATACCTTGATAAACTAGAACAAACTAAATCAAGTCCCACAATGAGATCTTGGTTGGAGTAACAGAGAGTTGCTCGACAAGATCATAATCACCAGTTGCTTTAGTTGTAGGTTTAGGTTCTTGAAGAAGGATTGGTTGTTTATTCATTCTATTCTCATAGGTATGGGCTACCACTCTGTACGAGCGAGCCATAGAAAAATCAAGAGAGTCACTATCAAATGGAATACCATCGATAGAAAAAATCCTTTTAGGAGAAGAACTAGCTGGGGTCAGATAAATAATAGGTCTCTTAGGCCTTTGAGGGATAGTAGAGACATAAATTATATTTACAGACTCATCACAACTAGTGGAACAATTATTTGAAGAAATATTCTCAAAATTGATCTGAGAAGGATCAGATGTGGAAGGAGGTTCATCATTTGCTAATGCATCATCTTTGGAAGAGAGTGCACCATAACAAAGATGAGATTCATCATTCACCAATGCAACATCTCTAGAAGAAAGTGCATTGGAATAGAGAAGAGATTCATCATTCACAAATGCATCATCTCTAGAAGAGAGTGCATTGGAATGAAGAGAAGATTCATTATTCACAAATGAATCATCTCCAAAAGAGAGTGCATTGGAATGAATAGAAGGTAGAGTAACATTAAGAAAAGTATCGATGATTTCATCTTCTTGCAACAAAATAACCTCTTATACAAGAGGAATTTCATGAGAAGGATCAAAGATACCGAGTGACATGGGTAAAGCCAAGTCACCATCACATGCATGAAATGGAACATAATTAACATTTTGAATATAATCAGATACTGAACTCATAAAAGAGGATCTATTATATTCATTTTGGTGACAGAACTAAGAAAAACTGAAAATCTGGATTTTTATTTTTTTTTTCGATATTTTATAGGTTCTAGTAATTTGCATTTTTGGAGGTCTTTAGAGTAGAATTTGGGGTCGAAACAGTTTTGAATTCTGAGCACCGAGTCAAAATTTATGACCCCACCAAGTCGAGGTAAATAAATTCCTATTTGTTTTGAAAAATATTGTGTTTCATGTCAAGTTCACCAAAATGTAGAGAAGGGGGATTCGCTACTCATGAGTTCTCTTCACTCAGAGAGCCTCACAGGGAGAACTACCCTAAACTACCTCAAGGAACAATGCAAGAGTTTTAGAATCAGAAAGAGCAGGCCATGAAGATGTTCTTGGAAAACTGATAGGCTCTTGGCCAAAGGATGGTAGCGTAGGTCTGGGATGACAACATGGCGCGCTAGTGTTTATATAGACTAGAAAGTCAGAATGTCACAGAAAATATCTTAGAGACTACTAGCAATCCAATTATTGAGAACTTCAAAAGTACTGGAAAGTAATAGAATGTGATAAAGCTAAAATAAAGTGAAATAGATGATAAAGAGAATAAAAGATAGAAAGGAAATACTTACAACTACGTAAGTGACAAAGCCTCCAGTAAATGAATGTTTTTAAAACCTACATGTGTAAGATCTAGAGAAAGTGTTGGGGCTGCATAGTGGTTTTCCTCATTCAAACCCCCTATTTTGGTGTTCCCACCTCCACAAACAGCCAAAAGGATAGAGAGAGTGAGAGAAGTAAGCAAATGTGATGTGGTAAAAGCAAAACCTGCTCGAGGAGGAGAACCTGTATCACAAAATGTAGGAGATAAAAGAAATCACCACTGAAGGAGGAGAACCCATATCACAAAATGTAGGTGATAAAAGCAATCCCCACTCGAGGAGGAGAACCCATATCACAAAGTGTAAATGTAATAGATAAGGGATGTGTGAAATCCCAAGATGCTCACAAGCATAAGGTGAGGGAGATAGAGATGCAAGGCTCAAGGATGCTAAATGGAGAGAGCAATAGATTTGCAAGGGCCAAGAGAGTTGCAATGGGAATTGTGATAGCTTTAGAGAATGTTGTTGTAGCAAGCAATGTGATTGTGCAAGAAAAATAACAAGAGAGAAAATGCTAGAGCCAAGGCTGGAAAAAGGATAGAAGTGAAGCTAGAGCTTAAATGAGTTGAGAATACAACTTTTAAAGAAGTAAAAGAAGCTTCTTATGTGGTTACAAGGTATCTTGAGCCGTTACCATTGACCAAAAGAGTTGACATGTGTCCAGCATGCATGGAAACAATCATTTGAATGTTGAAATATCACAGGACGCTAGAGTGGTGCGCTAGTGTCCAAACACATCACACTACGAAATGACGAGAATAGGAAAAGTATAAGGTTTGACGCAAAAATGACACATGAGTGTAGCTACTGAAAAGGGGTTTTCGAGCATCCTAAGAGGGGAAAAAGGTTGATGCAGGGGCTAAAATGAGCCTACACAAATTCTAAGGGAGTGAACACTAAAGAGGATGCAAGAATGTATGTGAAATTGCAACGGGTGCAATTTTGCAACATTACACAACCTAAAAGCAATACATAAAAACTATTCTTGCTATGGGGCTCCTAATGCCCCCGCATCATACTCCCTAGAGAGAAGATTCAATTCCACTTGAATAGAGGTCTGCAATATCTTCCATCTTGGACTCCTGTAATCTATGAAGTTATCTTCCATGTTGCCCTGCACTTCTTTCAAACTTCCTAAGACATGTTTCATTCTTACCTTTGGTCTCCCTAATGCTTTGCAATGACCCTTCTCTTCCACATGGCATACAAATTAGAATTCATTTCCAAAATTTGCTCTCCCTTTGACCTTGCTGCATTATTTGCATCTCTAACATTTTCTAGCAACATGGCTACAACAACTAGGATATTATCATCAAATTGTGTAATTGAAGTATCAAACTCAGATTTCTTGTGTGCTTTGTCTTGAAAATAGGTCTTTGTTGCCTCAAATAAACCCTCTAGATTGAAAATTTCATCTCGGTCATGAAAATATGAATATGTACTGGTTAGGTGAATGCATACCTCTTGTAGTAAAATTTTTTTCTTTTCCTCCCTATCAACCTGTATATCTACATTCTCTTTTTCATATACATGATCAAAACCAAGATTTGTACTTTCATTTACCTGTTCAATGGTCTACTGCATAGATTGTCTTTCTTCTCTAACTTCATTGCTTGCAAACTCCTTTGTGTATGTTGCATGTCCTTCTTCTGTAGCATTCTCCAAGGCTTCATTAAACTGTAGCTCACCTTCCATTTTCAAAGCAGTTGTCTTTTGCTTTCTTCTTTTTTGAATAATCTTCTTTATGGGCCACTTGTCAATTTTGTTAATGATGATGTGCCAACTCCACACACTTGTTCCTATACTTTGTATTCTTTCTTCAATTTTTTTCATTTGTTCCAAAGCTTGTCTCAGCCCTATTATCTCTTGTTGATTATTTATTTGTTTTATCTTTTCATCTTCCTTCTTCATCTTACTTCTCTCTCTACTCATCACTTGTTTCTTGCTTGGTAACTACTCACTCTACAAGTCTCCATGGACTATTCTCCTCAACACTTCCATTCTCCTTTTGCAAGCAAGTCTCTTTCACCTTACTTCTTCTCAATGCTTCTTCTTGTCTTTGTGATACCTCATCTTAGGCCTCTTTCTTTTCCCATGGCCTAGTCTTTTGGTATCCAGGCTCTTCACTTCAACCTATAAAAAACAATACACAAACTTCCAAAACTCCCTTGCCCAGATCTTTGGGCTCTGATACCAGAATTATAATCCTAAATCTAACCTCTAACTACTTTACAATGCATTACAAATTGATCTTAAATATGATTCTCCAACTACAATAAAGGTTCACGTTGACCTCAAGGGTTTATAAAACTCAATGAATGATCAAGCGTGTAGGTCGACCTTAAAACATGAAAGATAATCCAACTCCAATAAAGATCCCCTTGGACCTAAAGTAACTTGAATGATGTTCCATTAAGCTCTACAAGATCTAGAATAGGTCTGCACAACAATTATGGCCAGGTCAGCCCCAAATGCTTACACTATGAATTATAGTGAAATCCTGAGATTGATAACTTTCTAAAAACAAATGTAAATTTCCTAAAATTTGGATATGATGTAGATGAACTTGTTTAGATGCTATATCCTTCTCCATGAACTGAGAAAGGACAATGTGGTGAAATGTGAAATGAAATGCTAAAGTTGCTACAGACTGAAATGAAAGAAAGGAAATGTGTTTGGTTGATACAAGATTGCTTTACAACCAGGGATGCTCTTGCATCACATTTTCTCAACCTCTAAATCATAAGAAGCAACAATAGAAATAAAAAATCCAATGGATGTCATTTCAGCAATAGGAGAAAATATCTCACCATAATCAACACCCTCAACTTGAGAGTAACCTTTCACAACCAACCTTATTTTTTACTTCTCAATACTTCCATTTGAACCAATCTTTTTCTTGAACACCCATGTGAAACCAATAGGTTTTTTTCCTCTAGGAAATAGTACAAGATCTCATGTATCATTCTTTTTCAAATCTGCTATTTCTTCATCCATAGCAATTTTCCAGGATTCTGCTTCTTACCTAATGCCTCTTCTATAGTTCTAGGTTCATCCATGTTAGTATTCAAAGAAAAAATACATCTCCAACCATCAAGAGAATACCTTTTATGTGGTTTTCTATTCCTTCTAGACCTATGAACAAGTTGAGTTGGAGGTTCTTCCTTCTCTTCTGAAGATTCAAAGCTAGATGAACTCTCCTCAACTTCTTGTCTATCCATGGGCCTCGACTCAACTTTCTCAGGTGTAGAAGGAAGTTGAATCACATCTTCCTATTTACTTTGTTCTAGCTACAATGTAATAGAAGAATGCTTAGTTTCTCTAATCATAACACTTCTACTATTTATTACCTTTTGTGCAACAAGATCCCAAAGATTATATCCTTTCACTCCATAATTGTATCTGATGGAGATACATTTCACAACCTTGTTCTCCAACTTTGTTCGCTTCTCCTTTGGCACATGTGCATATGCCACATAACCAAAAACTTTGTATTAATGAAGGCTTGTGACCCGACCATGCCTCTATAGGCATCTTATCAACAAGATTTGATGTAGGAGACATGTTAATTAGGTAATAGGTAATGGCAACAACTTCATCCCAAAACCTGTGTTCTATACCAGCACCACTCAACATACTCTTAGCCTTCTCCGCTAGTGTCATGTTTATTCTTTCTACAACTCCATTCTGTAGTGGAGAATACGAAATTGTATTTTTTCTATGAATAGCACAATCTTTATAGAATCTATCAAAATTATTAGAGAAAAATTCACCACCATTATTAGTCCTCAAACATTTTATTTTCTTTCCATTCTAAAATTCAACCATTGCTTCAAATTCTTTAAATCAACTAAAAACTTTAGATTTACTCTTTAAAAAGTATACCCATGGGGTAATTGCACAAAGATGAGGGGAAAAAAAGGGGTCTTAAGTGACCACTTTTTTTTTAAATCAGGAAATATTGTCCTTGGTTGAGAAATTGAGGATAGTTACACTCAAAATTTTAAGATGTGACAAAAACAAGGGTTGTAGTGCTTAGAATCTACTTTCTATACTACTTTTTTTTTTAAATGGTAGAGATTAAGGGGTTCAAAAAAGGGAGCCACAAAAATTGGTGTTGCTTTTGTCAAAAAAATATAACATAGCGTCTATTGTGGCTCCCTCAAAAGGTTAAATTTTTTTTTGTCTTTTAAAATCCTTTTGATGAGAAATTAGCTTACAGTTGTGTATGTTGAAAACTGGAAAAGTTGATTTAATCCATAAACCCAAATCAAATTTCAACATAACATCAATGAAGCCTTTCTTAAATGAAAGCACATGCAAAAATGTAAACTAAACTATGAAAACCAAAACATGAGCATTTAAAAAAAAACTAACCCCATTGTTCTCTTATCATCAAGATCTTGATTTATGCATTTAGTGCTCTTATATTTTCACAAGCACAAGTGCAACCAGAGGCTATGATGAATGGAAGAGAGAATTGTGTGATCAAAATTGAATCTTCTTTTTGGTGAGAAGGAAGAGGGTTTATATAGATGTCCTCACAGGATAAATTCAAGTTGCAAGAGAGATGTGGGATTAAAGAGTGCAATGGAGATTATCATAATTATCCCATATTCTTTAATCAAGTGCAATTGATTGAAATAAGAGAGATAAATAGGAGGATTTATGATAGGGTGGTGGTTTAGGAATTTGAATTAAAAGTGAATTTGTGAATTACTGAATGATTTAATTTAAATGGATTTATATATTTAAATGATTTAATATGCATGCATATTTTAATGATTAATGCACATGGAGTAATATGAATTGGATAAATGATTGATTATCTGGATGGGTAAATGATTTAAATGAATAAATGCTTATATTATGGATAAATGCTTTAAATGAATTAATGAATGAATAGAAGAAAGTATTAAATGAATTAATTAAACAGATAATAATATCAATTTAATTAATAGACAAAAAATAAGACAATTATGAGGACAACTTTTGAGTGTCTACAACATGTAGTTTATACATGAATTTTATGATAATTTTTTAATGAATATGTGAATTTTTATTAATTTTCAAAGTGGAAACATCATGAAAAACATAATTTTGGTTGTGCTACCCCTATAATTTTTTAAAACTAATCAAAAATCACTTTTTTTTTAATATGTGTAGAATGGAGTCTAGTGTATAAAAATGTAATTTATTTGAAATTTTAATGAATGGTTAAAAAAAATAAAACATACCAAACATTGGTTTTGAAAAAAACACACACAAACAAAAGAAATAAAAGATGAAAGCCTTAACATTGTCAAAATATGAAAAAAATTACATTTTTAAATAGCTAAGAGAGATACTAACATTACCTAGGTGTTCAATTTGCTCAACCTTGAAACATGTGAAAACTTGATAGTTAGCACGAACAAGATTATGTGAAATCTTGTAGAATATGCAAAAACACATCTTTGAATGTTAGGAAGGCACTCCAAGCCTTTGGGTTGGAAATCCAAAGAAAATCCAAGCCTAAGGCTTGGGGATTCCCAAAGCAATACATAACACGAGTGTGTTATAACACGCTCGTGTTATGTCTTAATTTTTCCCAAAGCATGACATAACACAAGCACATTTATGTCTCACTTGAAATTGCTTATGCGCATGTTTTTTTAATGTATGTTTGTTGTATGTATGATTGAATATATATTTGTATGTGTGTATGTATGTATGTATGTATGTATCTATAGCCATATGAATGTATGTATATATGCCTGTATGTATGTATGTATTCTTGTATGTATGTATGTATGAATGAATGTATTCTTGTCTGTATATATGTATGTATGTATGTATGTATGTATGTATGTATGTTTATATGCATGTATGTAAGTATGTATATATGCTTGTATGTATGTATGGTTGTATCTATGTATGTAAGGGTTTTGGGTTTAAGGTATATAAGGGTGAGGGTATAGGTTATAAGGATGAGGCTTGAGGTTTTATGGTTTAGGGTTTAAGGTATAGGTTTGAGGGTTGAGGGATTAGGGCTTAAGTAATAGGTTAATGGTATAGGGTTGAGGGTTGAGGTTTTATAGCTAAGGGATAATATTCAACTTGTTGAGTGTATAATATTAAGTGTGTAAGGTATAGGGATTAGGGTTTACGATATTGGGTTTAGGGTTTACGATATAGATTGAGGGTATAAGGTAGAAGGTGAAGGGTTGAGAGTGTATGGTTTAGGGTTTAAGTTTAGTTTTGAGGGAAAATATTCAATGTTTAGGGTATAAGGGTAAGGTTATAGAGTATAGGGATGAGGGTTCAGGGTGTAGGGTTCAGGGATTAGGGCTTAAGTATATGGTTGAGGGTTGAGGATTTACAACTAAGGGATAACGTTCAAGGTTGAGTGTCTAAGTATAGTGTTCAAGGTTTAAGGTTGAGGGTATAAGGCATATGGATGAGGTTTGAGGGTTTAGGGCATAAGTATAGGGTTGAGAATATAAGGTATAATGTACAGGCTTGAGAGTTGAGGGATAATGTTTAGGTTTGAGTGTCCAAGGTTAACAGTATAGGGTATAGGTACATTAGGGTTTAAAACATTGGGTTGATGGATTAGGGATTAAGTATAGGGTTGAGGGTTAAGGTTGTAGGGTTTAGGGTTGAGGATTTAAGGGTTGAGGGTTTAGGGTTTAAAGGTTTAGGGTTTAGGGATTAGGTTTGAGGATTGATGGTTTAAGGGTCGAGGGTCAAGGGTTTAGGGTTTAGGGATTAAGGGATAATAGTTTAAGCTTTGAGGGTTTAAGGGTTAAGGTTTGAGGGTTTAAGGGTTGAGGGTTGAGGGTTTAAGGATTGAGGGATTAGGGGTTAAGGGTTTAGGGTTTAAGGGATTAGTTTTGAGGGTTTAGGGATAAGGTTTTAAGGTATAGTGTCAAGGGTTGATGGTTTAGGGATATATTTTAGGGTTTAAGGTTTAAGGGTTGAGGGTTGAGGCTTTAGGGATATGGTTTAGGGTTGAGGGTTAAGGGATTAGGGTTTAAGAGTTGAGTATTTAAGGGTCAAGGGTTTATGGTTTAAGGGTTGAGAGTTTAAGGGTTGAGGTTTAAGTGATTAGGTTTTAGGTATAGGGTTGATGTATTAGGGTTGAGGTTTTAATGTATAGGGTAGAGGGGTGAGGATTGAGGGTTGAGGGTTTAATGGTTGAGGGTTAAGGGTTGAGGGATTAGGGTCAATGGTTGAGAATTTAGGGTTTAACATATAAGGTTGAGGGTATAATGTATAGGGTAGAGGGTTTACAATTGAGGGTTAAGGGTTGGGGTTTGAGGGATGAGGGTTGAGAGTTTAAGGGATTAGGGATAGGGATTAGGGTTGAAAGTTGAGGGATTATGGTTTATGGGTTGAGGGTCGAGTATTTCAAATTTGAGGGTTGAGGGTTTAGGGTTTAGGGTTTAAGGGTTTAAGGGTTGAGGGTTGAGGAATCAAGATTGAGGCTTTAGGATTTAAGGGTTGAGGGTTAAGGGATTAGTTTTTAAGGGTTGAGGATTAAGATATTAGGGTTTAAGGTATAGGGTTGAGGGATTATGGTTTGGTTTAATGTATAGGGTAGAGGGTTCAAGGCTCAAGGTTGATGGATTAGGGTTGAGGGTTGAGGGTATAATGTATAGGGTAGAGGGTTTAAGGATTGAGGGTTTGGGGTTTAAGGGTTGAGTTTTGAGGGATTATAGTTTAAGGGTTTAGGATTTAAGGTATAGGGTTGAGGGATTATGGTTGAGTGTCTAATGTATAGGGTATAGGGTTTACCTTTGAGGGTTGAGGGTTGATGGATTAAGGTTTAAGATATAGGGTTGGGGAATTAGGTTTGAGGGTTTAATGTATAGGGTAGAGGGTTGAGGGTTGAGATTCGAGGGATTATGGGTTTAAGATTTGAGGATCTAAGGGTTGAGGGTTGAGGGTTGGGGGATTAAGGGTTTAAGGGTTGGGGGATTAATGTATTAATGGTTTAAGGTATAGGTTCAATGAATTAGGGTTGATAGTTTAATGTATAGGGTAGAGGTTTGAGGGTTGAGGGTTTAAGTGTTTAAGGGTTTAAGGGTTGAGGGTATAGGGTTGAGGGATTAGGGTTGAGGGTTTAATGTATAGGATAGAGGGTTGAGGGTTGAGGGATTAAGGGTTTAAGGGTTGAGGGATTAATGTATTAAGGGTTTAAGGTATAGGGTCAAGGGATTAGGGTTGATGGTTTAATGTATAGGTTAGAGGTAGAGGGTTGATGGTTTAATGCATATGGTAGAGGGTTGAGGGATTAAGGGTTTAATGGTTGAGGGTTTAAGGGTTGAGGGTTGAGGTTTGAGGTATTAAGGGTTTATGGGTTGAGGGTTTAAGGGTTGAGGGATTGATATATTAAGTGTTTAAGGTATAGGGTTGAGGGATTAGGGTTGAGGGTTTAATGTATAGGGTAGAGGGTTGAGGGATTAGGGTTTAAGGGTTGAGGGTTTAACAGTTGACTATTGAGGGATTAGGTTCAAGGGTTGAAGGTTTATGTTTTAAGTTATAGGGTTGATGGATTAGGGTTGAGGGTATAATGTATAGGGTAGAGAGTTTAAAATTGAGGGTTGAGGGTTGAGATATTAAGGGTTTAAGGTATAGGGTTGTGGGATAAGGGTTGAGGATTTAATGTATAGGGTATAGGGTTGAGGGTTGAGGGTATAGGGTTTAAAGGTTTAGGGTTTAGGGTTTTAAGGGTTTAAGGGTTGAGGGTTGAGGGATGGAGGTTTTAAGGGTTGAGGGTTCAGGATTTAAGGTATAGGGTTGATGGTTTAATGGTTTAGGGTTTAGGGTTTGAGGGTTTAGGGTTTAGGGTTTAAGGTTTTATGGTTTAAGGGTCAAGGGTTCATGGTTTAAGGGTTGAGGGTTGAGGGAGTAAGGTTTTAAGGTATAGGATTGAGGGATTATGGTTGAGAGTTAATGTATAGGGTAGAGGGTTGAGGGTTGAGAGTATAGGGTTTAATAGTTTAGGGTTTAAGGGTTTAAGGGTTGAGGGTATCTGGTTTAAGGGTAGAGGGTTGACAATTTAACGGATTAAGGGTTGAGGGTTTAAGGGTTTATGGTTGAGTATTTAAGGTATAGGTTTGTTGGATTAGGGTTAAGGGTCTAATGTATAGGGTATATGGTTTATAGTTAAGGGTTGAGGGTTGATAGATTAGGGTCGAGGGTTGAGGGATTATGGTCAAGGGCTGAGGGTTTAGGGTATAGGGTTGAGGGATTATGGTTGAGGGTCTAATGTATAGGGTAGAGGTTTTATAGGTTTGATAGTTGAGGGTTGAGGCTTTAAGGGATTAAGGTTTGAGGGTTGAGGATTTAAGGTATAGGGTTTAGGGTCTAATGTATAGGGTAGAGGGTTTACAATTAAGGGTTGAGGGTTGATAGTTTAGGTTATAGGGTTTAGATATTAGGGTTGAGGGTCTAATGTATAGGGTACAAGGTTTATAGGCTTGAGGGTTGAGAGTTTATGGTATAGGGTTGAGGGTATAATGTATAGGGTAGAGGGTTTATAGGGTTGAGGGTTGAGGATCTAAGGTATAGGGTTGAGGGATTAGGGTTGAGGGTCTAATATATAGGGTAGAGGGTTTACAATTGAGGGTTGAGGGTTGAGGGATTAAGGGTTTATGGGTTGAGGTATTAAGGGCTTAAGGGTTTAAGGGTTTAAGGGTTGAAGGTATAGGTTTTACGGTTTGAGGGTTGAGGATTTAAGGTATAGGGTTGAGGGTTTATAGTTAAGGTTTGAGGGTTGAGGGATTATGGTTGAGAATTGAGGGTTTAGGGTATAGGGTTGAGGGATTAGGGTTGAGGATCTAATGTTTAGGGTAGAGGTTTTATAGGGTTGATGTTTGATGGTTGAGGGTTGAGGATTTAAGGGATTAATGGTTGAGGGTTTAATGGTTTAGGGTTGTCGATTTAAGGTATAAGGTTGAGGGATTAGGGTTGAGGATCTAATATATATGGTAGAGGGTTTATTGTTGAGGGTTGAAGGTTGAAGGATTAAGGGTTTATGGGTTGAGGGATTAAGGGTTTAAGGGTTGAGATTATAGGGTTTAAGGTTTTAGGGTTAAGGATATAAGGGATAGGGTTGAGGGTCTAATGTATATGGTAGAGGTTTTACAGTTAATGGTAGAGGTTTTACAGTTAATGGTTGAGGGTTGAGTGATTAGGGTCAAGGGTTGATGGATTAGGGTCGATGGTTGAGGGTATAGGGTATAGGGTTGAGGGTTGAGGGTTTAGGGATAGGGTTGAGGGTTGAGGGTTGAGGGTTAATGGATTAGGGTTTAATGGTTGAGGGTTTAAGGGTTTAGTGTTTAAGTGTTGAGGGTTGAGGGATTAGTGTTGAGGGTTGAGGGTTGAGGGTATAGGGTTAAGGTATAGGGTTGAGGGTTGAGGTTGTAGGTTTTAGGGTTTAAGGTATAGGGTAGAGGGTTGAAGTTGTAGGTTATAATGTATAGTGTTAAGGTCTAGGGTATAGTGTTTAGGGTTTATGGTATAGGATTTAAGATATAGGGATGAGGGTTAATGTATAGGCTTGAGCATATAGGGAATTGTGGTGACACTTCGTATCACACACAAAATGAGACATACATAGCACTTACAAGATGTCATAATTGGTCGAAGAAAGGTCGCATTGATGTACCTCAACCCTAACCCCTATTGACACATGATAATAGTTAGAAAACCTTTTCCAAATCAACTTTTTTAAAACATGAACGTGCTTTGGAAAAGTTGAAATATGGTCATTTTAAGATAAAACCAAAATGTGCTCACTTTATAACGCGAGTGCATTTTTTCTTGCTCTAAAAATGGTAAAAAAAGGTAGGACACATGTGATCTAGGCCCACATGCTCTGTTATTCTCCTACTTCTGCACATGATCCGATAAAAAAATGCTTTTTCATGTTGTTGGAGAAAGCACATGCAATTCTTACACATTCCACCACCTTTGCATCGACTTTCCACCACCTTTGCATTGACTTTCCACCACCTTTTTCTAGTTTGCTAACTTAGGAAGGAGGAAATAAGAGTTTTTACATCAAATTTGATTATATGAACACAAATTTTCATGTTTGTAGTGTTTCAATGTTAATTATGATTAAATTATTATAATTTAACATTATACATTGGTTAATTCTATAGTTTTAGTAATTCTATTAGAGTTATATAGAATTGAAGGTTGAAAAGGAAGCAAGTTCATGAAAAGCTCAAATTGTTGAGGATTTTGATGCGAGAAGAAAAATAGACTACGCATAATTTGGTATTTTCTGAAATCAAATCTCTAATTGTAAGGTATTTCAAGTATTTATACATGCTCTTTATATTTTCTTTCATTCTCTTATGTTTCTTTATCACTTATTATTATACATGCTTAATACAATGCTTTGATTTTGTTATCATAGTGATTTTGGGATTAGATTTTTCTAAGTATTCAAAATTATGAGTGCTCAACATACATAGCCTTAGTCAAATGCATTATATTTTTCTAAGGGATTAGATTAGATTTTTTTAAATGTATATTCCATGTATCCTATAAAATTTGAAGTGCTTTATGCTCCATTTGCAATTTTTTCATGCTTCTTGTGAAATCATGTCACACACTTAAATTTTGTCAAACTTGTGTGGTTCTCTTCAACTTTAAAATGAAACTAATCATTGGAAACTTGTTGTCAAGCCCTCTATAGTTAGGAAACAACTTCAAATTCACCCCAAACTAGTAAAAATAACTTATAGATGACAAATAATCCAAATGAAAATGTTGGTTAAGGTCCGATATGAAATGTGTAGCTAACTTAACACCTGTTTATACGAAATTACACGCAGATCTGAGTAGTCAATGCTCACAAGCATCAAATAAAAACATTGATAGGATTGGAAATAAGTAAATAAATCCTCAAATTCCAAGAAATATTAAAAAATTAAGCCCTATGGTATTGAAATTGCATGTTTCTGAATTAGAGACCAATTTATCACCTTCAAAATGTCTTTATTTGATTTGCTACTTGCTGGAGCAGCTTAAATTGATTGATATCCACATTTTTAGACCTATAATATTCAATATTTGTTTGGAAACAATGAATATATAGCTGCCATATGTTGTAGGAATCTCACATGGTGAATATCTAGCAATTTTGCTGGCTACAGATGAAAGGAAACATGTCATGAAGGCTACACAATGCCCCACAAATGCTCAAATTTTATTTTGTACTACCTTATGATGATAGGAACCAACAATAAGAGATGGAAGATGGCAGAAATAAAGTCCTAAAAGGCTAGAGCTGAAGGATGAACCATTGAAAATGTTGGTAAATATCCAAAAATTCCTCCAAACATAAATAAATTTGGATTAAACTTTCCCAAACTGAAGTCAAACTCTCCTCCAAGGCTAGTGCACCCAATTGAATTTGAAGGTTGCTTAGTATTTTTTAGGGTCAATTCTATTATTCTAAATATTTGTGTTAGTAGGATGTGGTAAGGCAATATAACAAGCAACTTACACATCATAAGAAATAGATTTGATAAATAGAGCCACAACATGACATGACATTGGGAACCATAAAAAAAACTACTAATGACTTTTATAGTATTAGCAAAAATGTTCAATACTTGGCGTTACACTACATCAAAATGAAAGCATGCAATAAGTGTAACAACCAAGCCCCCAGACAGTTTGGCCCAAGGTGCTAAAGCCATATAAGGACATGGCATGACTAGTGGACCTAGATGGACTTTGTTGCATTTTCCTCTATCTTTCCTAATTTTGCCTTTATGTTTGGAAGTGTTTTTAGCTTACATTCCTTGAGAACCCCATTTTTTAGATAAAATGCAATTTTTTGTTTTTGTCAAACTTTATCAATTTTGACACCTATTATTTTGTTTTGATGTTTTGATCTTATGTTGGTTTGATCAATGTCCTCATGCTCTTTGTTGCCCTCTTCATGCCCTTTGTTGCCCCTCCTCATGCCTCTTTTGGACTGTCATATTGATGCAGGAGCATCTAGGGGTACTAGCAATCTTGCATCAC
This sequence comes from Sequoia sempervirens, assembly GCA_007258455.2. Taxonomy (NCBI): domain Eukaryota; kingdom Viridiplantae; phylum Streptophyta; class Pinopsida; order Cupressales; family Cupressaceae; genus Sequoia; species Sequoia sempervirens. The sequence goes on along the minus strand of VDFB02058242.1, from coordinate 675,469,681 downwards.
CAAAAACAATGTTATTTTATTTTTGTTTATTTTCAATAAGGGCTTAGGGGTTAGGGGAATAAATATTTTGATTTGCAACTTTGTAATTTCCCTTTTGGTAAAATTGTAATTGTAATTTTGGTGGGAATTATGTATTTATAAATATTTATAAGGAAAAATTGGGAAAATACCCCTCTTGGGCGTCCCATTCTTGGTGGAGACCATTTGGGGTGCATGTGCTTGCATGTTCAATTGCATGATTTACATGAATTTGCATGTTTGTGCCACAGGCTTTGCATGTTGCTGCATGTTTGTATTTGGATACATCGAAGCCATCGGGAATCAAAGAAGGTGTCATAATTGACCAAGGTGATTGGCCAAAACTTAGGTGCCCATGTGAAGGTTATGAATGCAAGGAATTAATTTATATTTTATATTTTTATCTCTCAAGTTGGGCATTATATTTCAAGGTAGTTATTGGAGGTTTTTTTGGAAACCAATGGTGGTTTTCTCCTCACATAATTTGTATATAGTGATGCTTTCTCATTTGGAGAAGGGGGGATTTTTTTCGAGAGTTGATGGTTGCATACCTAGATGCTACTGGAATGAATCCAGAACGTTAAGTTGCATATTTTTGTATGTGTGGGTTCCAAACTATAAGGAATCCCATGAGCTTCATTTTGATGTAATCATTTTATGATTTAAGAAAATAAGAATGTTGTTTATTTTCTTTCTTTAAATCTTAAATTTAATGGCATATTACATCCATCTTGTAAGTCTCTTTGTGTGCATTTGATTTCAGATATGTAAGGGGAGTCTCCTTCATTAGTGGTATCAAGGTGATAGTTCCTGAGAGTGTAGGCATAATCATCGATGTGAGGTAGTTTGCACCAAGACCTGAGGGTGGAGAGTGTGTGGATTTTGTTTGTAGATGGATGTGTAACCTACAAGAAGACATTTTGAGAGGGTTTCAGGAATTGAGATTCCCATGGTTGTAAACAAATTACCGAAGGAGGCAATTTACAATAATATTGGTGAATATTGAAAGAGGGTTTTGTAAATAGATCATCAAAGGAGGTAGTTTAAATAGGTAAAACTTGAGGGTTTGAAGATATGTGTTGAGGCTTTGTGAGGCCTTGAAAATGGAAAAGATAAAGAAGAAAAGTAATTTTTCCATTAGATGAATTTTGAGGATTCTTGTACTTGAGAAAATTAGAGAGATAATTAGAGAGAGAGAGAGAGCAAGAAGAAATAAGAGTTGGGATGATAGAATTGCAGCAACAAGTGCATGAATTAAGAAAAGATATTGAAAGGAGAAAACAATAAATGAGAAGAGTTGAAGGTAATTTTGATTATCCTCCTAATGATATTTTGATTGTAGGAAAGAAAGAAGATGTAGTAGGGTGTCAAACAAGTGGCACAAAGGAAGAAGAAGAGGATGAATGTGAAGAAATTGATGAACCTAAAGTTGAGGAATGTCTATTGGAAGAAATGAAGGATGAAATTATAGAGGTTGTAGAAGCAAAAAAAGAGTTAAGTGCAATGGATATAATTGAAGAAGAGGACACCGAATTTGAAATAGTAAAAGAGGAGGTAAAACTTACATTTTGTGAGTTAATTGGTGATTTTGATTTTCTTATGAATTATGTGAATGGAATGGGTGAATATGAGGAAGCTAGAAGTTTTTTTGCAGTAGTAAGGAAAAGAGTAATATCATATTTTTATGAGGTTAGAACCATATCTGATTTATGTTTGAATGATATGATGATTTACAATGAAGAAAGAATTGCAAGAGTGAAATTTATAGCAAAAGGAAATGAGGTAAAATTAGATTTTAATGAATGTTTTGATGAGGATAAGAATGTATAAATGGATAAAGTTGTTGCAAAATTAAATCATTTTGAGAATGTTAAAATTGAGAAATAGGAGGTGAAGGTAAAAGATGAGTTTGACAAAGAGATTTGTAAGAATGACAATTTATTATAGGATAGAAAGGATGAATATTTTGCTTGTGTTACTAACATTGAAATGGATGTAGAAGAGGAAGATGGAAAGGATGAATATCTTGATTGTGTTATTGGCATTGAATTTGTAGCACTGTTTATAGGACAAGGAAGTGATACGGTTGCATGTCTTCTAGAAGGCATGAAAGAAGAAAATAAAGTTGAAGATGCAACAGGTGATGAAAAGGTAAATTCAAATTTTAGTGAATTTGAGAATAATTATTTTCATGTTGAGATGAATGAGTTAGTGAATGCAGATGATATGGTTTAGTTATATTTTGTTAGAGATGATTGGTATGCAAAGAAGGATTTGTATGGTGTTGCAGAGTTAAGTGCAGGTGCAAATTGGTGGAAGTGGATGGACTAGATGGTGGGTTGAATCCCACAAGATTGGAGGAGAATGTAAGATACATTTGGAGGAGGTGGTCGGGTTATGGTGGAGTTGATTCCACATTGAGGAAGATGAGTAAAGAGCAGAGTTTTCAGAGGAGGAGGTTGCTTGTTCCAGCTAAGTGTTGGAAGAGGAGAAAGAAGAATCAATTGCAGGTACCAAATTTAGTGATGGATTTTGTTGAGGATCACTTGCAATCCAAAAAGGTGGTACTACCACTCAACTCCATTCTATGAATCCATATTCACAAAAAATTTCCTATCCCAAGTGTCTAATGCAGGAGCATCTAGGGGTACTAGCAATCTTGCATCACTAAAACTAATGCTATTTTATTTTTGTTTATTTTCAATAAGGTCTTAAGGGTTTGGAGAATAAATATTTTGATTTGCAACTTTGAAATTTCCCTTGTGGTAAAATTGTAATTGTAATTTTGGTGGGAATTATGCATTTATAAATATTTTTAAGGAAAATTTGGGAAAATACCCCTCTTGGGTGTCCTATTCTTGGTGGGGACCATTTGGGGTGCATGTTCAAATGCATTCTTTTCATGTGTTCCAAAAGATTTTCATGTTGCTACATGTCTATATTTGGAGCTATCGAAGCCACCGGGAATCAAAGAAGGCTTCATAATTGACAAAGATAATTGGCCAAAAGTTAGGCGCCCATGTGAAGGTTATGAATGCAAGGAATTGTTTTATATTTTATATTTGTATCTCTCCTCAAGTTGGGCATTGGATTTCAAGGTGGTTATTGGAGGTTTTTTTGGAAACCAATGGTGGTTTCCTCCTCACACATTTTTTATATAATGATGCTTGCTCATTTGGATAATAGGGGCTTTTTTTGGAGAGTTAGTGGTTGCATACCTAGATGCTATTGGAATGAAGCCAAAATGTTAAGTTGCATATTTTTGTATGTGTGAATCCCATATTGTAAGGAATCCCATGAGCTTCAATTTGATTTAATTATTTTATGATTTAAAAAAATAAGAATGTTTATGATTTTCTTTCTTTATATCTGAAATTTAATGGCATATTACAGCCATCTTGCAAGTCTCTTTGTGTGTGTTTGATTTCAGATTTGTAAGGGGAGTTTCCTTCATCACATATACTGTGTTTATCATAATTTTATGAAAAATTTCAGATTTGTGTAAGTTATTTATTTACTCTACAGTATTATGGTGGATCTAATATTTATCTCTTTTTCATGTTATAGATAAAATTCTTCATCATGTCGAGGAAGCAATCAAGGATTAAACCATCAAACAAAGAGAAAGAAGCTAAGAATGCAAAGAAAAAAGAACATATGAGGCTACTTCGTGAGAAGAGGAAATTGGACACGATAGAAGAAGACATGCCAATTGAAGAGGAACATGAACCATCAATGAGAGATATGATATTGGTGGCACAAAGGGAATGAATGCAAAACCTTCGTGCAATGAGAGATTTGAATCCCATAGTTGGAGACACGTCCTCTACCTCAAGTCAAGATGGAGGGACACAATCTATCACATCTCTATTGTAAATTGTGCCTCTACTTGTTGGCTTGTATCTCTTCATTGTTGGTCGTTGTCGCGGCATCGATGGTTTATGTGACCTTGTCGTGGTGTTTGGAAGTTTTATAACTTCCTGATTGGTCAAACTCATTTGTTGTCACGGCATTGGTGGTTTATGTAACCTTGTCGCGGTGTTTGGAATTTTCATATTGGCTGACCTCCTTTGTTGTCGCGACATCACTGGTTTCTGTAACTTTGTAACCTTGTCACGGAGTTTGTAGGTTACATAACTTCCCCACTGGGAAACCTCCTTTGTTGTCATGACATCGGTGGTTATGGTAACTTAAGAACCTTGTTGTAGAGTTATGAATTTTGTGTTTTCTCCGACTAGGTGACAGTGGTATCAGCTTGTTGCGGGGATTGGTAAATCCGTAACTTGTTTGTGGTGGTTATGAAGTTATCTTTTTTAGTGATGCGCCAATCAGTGTTCACTTTGGTGGGGCCATGTCGATGGTTGATTTGACTACAGGTGTACGAGTGAGTTGGTAATCAAAAGGGCTAACTAGTGGATACCTAAAGTCTTCGGGCTTTTGTTTATAAACTAATGACTATTAATATTCCACGCCAATGTGGGATAATGTCAACGGTTGAGCTTCTTGGAGGTTGAGCAAACTAAATTGGTTTTGGACAATAGATTCCTGGAAACCGAATGATATGTTTCCATGCATGGTATCCTGAAGTGGGTTGGAAAAGCTGGTAAGGTTAAGGCCATGAGGCTGGCTAGTGAGGCCGAGGCCGTGAGGCTGGCTGGTAAGGCCAAGGCGGTGAAGCTAGCTAATAATGTTGAGGCCATGAGGCCGAGCTGGGAGAGAGAGAGCTGAGGGCTAGAGCAAGAGTGAGGAAGATTAGGATCTACGATGTATATTGAAAGAGGGTATTGTAACAGTGTGAAGATCGTATAAGGGGTTATGCTGCCAATTTGTCTCCAGAATGAAACATGATGTAATCTTTGTAAAAGCTTAGTGCTTGAGTTGTATTTGCAATTGTTTTTTTGCATGAATAATACAATGGTGATCTAGGCTTTTGGAGTGTGGGGTTATTTACCTGAAAGGGTTTTCCCCACGTAAATCTATCTGTTCTATCTCATCTTTCATGTTCCATGTTCTTGGTTAGAATTTGTTAATGTTTTTTGTTGAAACTAGATTTACATGTGCTTCTCTCAGAAGGGTTACTGTGGAAATGCATTGTGTTTGATTCCGCTTTGTGGCACAGTTGTACGTGTCTTTGAGGAAGTTTAAGAAATTAAAAGTTCCCAAAGGCACTACTGTTCTTGGAGGTTTCTCTGAGATGATCAAAATTTCCTAACAACCTCAATTTGAAAGTACATCATCACTCACATGTGAATGAGGTACACCATCTTTCCCATCTCAACCTCAAGTTATGTCATCTATTCCATCTCTGATCGAAGGTATGCCACCAATCCCATATCATTTTAATATTGATGTAATTCCTAATGTTGAGGAAAATTTACCTTTGAGAACACCTATAATTTTGTGTAGAAATCCCAAGTATTTGATTGATATTGTTTAGAATATTTTGTAGCTATTAGAATATAAGATTCCAAAATATACTTGTAGAAGATATGCTCATAAGATTTGGAGGGTGTTCTTTGAAAAATTAAATGAGATCGAAAGATGTCAACTATTTGTTGAAATGATGAGAAATCTAAAGTATAGGTCCATTATGAAAATTCTTGGGTTGAGAACATCAGAGGCTTCAAATGAAAAATCTATTTTGAAGAATCTAATGAGTGCATATGAGAGTGTGGGTAATTCCTTGTGCACAAAAGATAGTAATGTAACAAGACTTGTCATTACATCAACAATAGTAAGTAATCAAATGAAGAAAGCTCTTCTCATTAGAAAGACAAGTCAAGCATTGAGAATAAATAGAAAAACTTTATCAAGAGTCGTTGGAAGGAACCAAAGAATTGAGGACATTGATGATGTAATGAATTATGGGAATTCTTGAGGAGACTACCACAAAAAGATAAACCAATTGTTGAAGATTGAGATCACTAATTGAAAACTTTTGGAAGAATAACATAAGGGTATCTCTGAATCAAAGGGATGCGGTAAGAAGGTGAATTGGTAGTCGAAACCGTCAGCCACATCGAAAGAATCTTTTGGATATGAAAAACACAATTTTTTGGTAAATTTCTAGAGATGTATCCTCAAGTTAAAATTTGTCAAAGATATTTTGAAATACAAAAGTCTTTCTATATCAAAATAAATCACACACACACTACTTGTTGTTATAGAGTACATATTATGTTTTCTAACCATTTTGATGTTTATTATTCTATATGTTTAGATTTGCATACTAACAATGTTTTGCAGGATTGTGGCATACATGCCCCACCTACATCTTCAAGAGACTTCATATTAACAATTTTATGTGAAAAAGAGGAAGTTCAATTATTCTACAAGAAATTATGCTTGTATGGCACATGTTAGCATTGTGGTAGCTTACATATGCCAATATGTGAACATATGGAGAGTACACATGCGGTTGGAAATGAACTAGTAGAATTCAACAAGTATAAGATAGTGGCCTACAATACAAAAGATGGTAAAGAAGAAAAATGGTGTGATTTGGATATTTAAAAGATTCTAGTGTATCAATTAATGCCTACATTTCATGACAGTATAGTGTATGAGTATGTAAGGAATACTCATAGAGCTCGATCATTGGACTTGCAATTTAAGTTATGAAATGACACATTTCTACTTGGTAGCATTGTTTCAGTTGTTGGATTTGTAGAGAACTATAGTCTATAGCCACAACGTGAGGTGCAATCACAGTATTACAAATCCACACAGGTTGTTATATTTGTGCACATAGCATTCATTCATGCCAATGATAGTGCAAACTATGACAAAAAGATCCTAAGGGAGTATCATTCTTATATCAGTAATGATCGCACACATTCTACAGAGCTCGTGCAAGGTTGCTTTAAGGTGTTCTACCATGATTTGGCTAGAAGGGGCATATCATTTCATTAGAAAATCATATGGTCGAATAATTATGCTCACAATTCAAGAACTCATGGATGTTCTATTGGTTTGGAAAGATGTATAATATTACATGTGTTCAAAATATGTGAAAATTTTATGAGGTTGGGTATGGAAAGGGGGAGCATGATGGTGCAAAAGCATGCATCAAAAGATCCATAGCACAAGAAGAGTTAAAGTATAAATACAATGCAAAGTTGATAAATGCAAAATCAGTCATCGAGTAGTGTAATGCTTCGATAGGTCTAGGTAATGAAGGTAAATCTTCATTTTGTAGATTTTTTGGTTGATAGATGATATTAACATTGCACAATATGAGGATTTTTATACATTGATAGGATCAAGTGAGCTACAGTCTTTCAGAATATCTAATGTAGGTTGATGGAATATCCATACGCAGAAGATGGCATGCTTTTGTTCTTCATGTACAATTCAAGCTTGGAATGAGTGTGATTCAAAGGATTGGGTTGACAAATGGTGGTTAATATTTCTAAGCCCACTTGACACATATCGTCTCTCAACAGCACTAGAATTGACATAGATGGAATCATTAGTTTACTTTGATCACATATTAGATCTAGTTCAACCAAGCAATATATCTACTTGCATAGTTTTTTAAATTCCTAATGTAATCTAACTTTGTAGTTTTTTTGTAATGTTGACTAAATTCATCTGATTTGATGCACATATCAATGTAGGGCATGTTTATGTAGTTATTATAGATGAATATAATAAAGAGGGAACAAATTATTACTTGTGTCATTTTGTTGAGGCTAAAAAGAAATTGGAGGCCCCAATTACAGATGGAGAAAACATCAAATACCCTATAGGATCGGTGGTTGTTACTAGAACAAGGCTTAGAAGCTACCCACATAAGAGTGTTAATGTTTGGTTGTTTTAAGACTTTAACATGCATCAGAAGATTCTTCATAACTCAAACCTTTTCGTGGCATCCAATATTTATTTGATCAAATATGGGGGTAGACGTTTGAACAAGAACTTGTGAAAGGTGTGTGATTTTGACCATGAGGTAATACTTAACACAATAAAGAGTAGAGAAAACCCATATGGTTTGTTGGATTAATTTGTAAGTATGCACATTGAATTTTTACAGTCATGTTATTGATATTAATGTATTGTAGTTGATAGTTAGACCTTTCACTATCACATTTCGACTTTACTTATGTTTTGATTCCAAATTTCATATGCATAGAAAGGACTTAATGCCCCTCTTTAACTTAAAGTTTCTCATTTTCTTGTTGCTGCATTTTTACACATATAAAGTGAATATTGGGTAGATTATATGCATATTTATGGTAGGTCTATTTAAAATGGCACATAGTGGACTTTGTTGTGATAAAAATTACATTCACCATATTTTTGTGTTTCACTATCAAGTCAAAATGACATGATGTGGTTCCCTTAGTGGTGGTAAATGAACCATCTTCTTAGGTGTAACAATTTTATGTGACATATTTAATATGACCATGTAATTTTGTTCAACTCTATGTGGCAACTATGATCTACACTCTAATACTAATGCAATAGCTTTCTACTCATGTGTGGGTGTGTAAGTGTTGTCAAGACCCATTTAGGTATATAGTGATGAGTCTCTATATGAGTGTAGGTGGGTTTATGTAATCTCAACATAAGAGTGTTGGTGATAATACATCCCCCCTTCAATTGGTTCTATATAAAGTGTGAAAAAATTAGAGATGAAAAATAGCTTATGAAAACTACATGAACTCTAAAATTGAAAGCATGTAAGAACATAGATCATGAGAAGTAATGCAAAAAGCGTCATTGATAGCATCATGTAACAATGAATATATATTGAATGATAACTATTAAAATAATATAGACAATAGATAATCATCAAGACATAGAAGATTACTCCCAATAAGGGTAAACAAGTATGATATAATGTGTAGGTACATAGGAGATTAGCATCAAGGTACATTCACATTTTTTGAAAAAGATGAATCATTTGCAATAATCGTATTATTTTTTGTCTTCATTTCATTCTTGATATTTTTAAGATTCTCTCTAAGATAAGGTAATCATGTGCTTCTATTTATTCATTGTCAGTTGTAAAGTTCATATTTAGTTTTTGGCCAAATTGATCAACATTAGTAGCACCTAGCACTTGGGAATGACCAATTGATAGTTAGACCTTTCGCTGTCACATTTCAACTTTACTTATGTAAAAAATCAAATCATATTTATAATGCCATGCTCTGAAAATTCCATTTTTCTAGTTCCCTTACCCTACTGTATAACATTCAAAAAAATGTAAGGTTAAATGGTATCCTATCTGAAATCTACAAATCAAAACATAATCTTCAGCAACTAGTCATTTACGCTTTCATTTACAAAAATTGCTTAGAATTCGTAAACCTTGGATTTGAATGTTGGCATTCATAGAAAAAATTTCATTAGCTACTCATTCTTTCAAACCCTTCACTGCTCTCCATACTCTCTGACTGGCTCAAAGATCCTATTTTGCACCCCTGCATGCTGAAACGCTTTGGGCTACATCATACCGACGATTTCTCTTAAGAGACCAAAGTGCAAAAGGGAAGCAAAATTTGATGGGTTCTTACTCAAAAACCTTAGAAATTACAAACATTTCATCTAAAGGTATAGGGTCACATAGGGTCCCTATACAATAACCTCTCTCAATTTTTCATTACTCCAATCCATTTTCCCATGGTGAGAAGTTTTCATTCTATGGAAAAAGCATAAGATGCATGTAGTGTAAAGTTGCAAGGTGGTGTAATTTTCATTATGTTCATTGTGTGATGAAATTGATAGTTCCAACATGTCTGGATGGGTGGGTTTCTACTAGGAAAGATCATTTTTCACACCCCTACATGTTGAAACCTTCTGGGCTACATTGCATTGGTGATTTCTCTTAGGAGACCAAAGTGTGAAAGGGAAGAAAACTTTGATGAGTTGTTACTTGAAAACTGTGGCACTTAGAAACATTGTTTCTAAAGTTACAAGATCATGTAGGGCCTCTCTACAATAACCTATCTCAATTTTTTATATCTCTAATCCATTTTCCTATGGTGACAAGTTTTTCAGTTGATGGAAAAAGTGTCGAATGCATGCAATGTAAAGTTGCAAGGTGGTGTAATTTTTTTTTTGTTCATCATGTGACCAAACTAACATTTCCAACATGTCTGGCATCCAAGTTTTTTGTGAAGGTCTTTTCTTTGTTTCTTATGGAACAAAATTAGATAGAGGTTAAAAAAGTACCTTGTAAGAGCACACACATGATGACTCAAAGATCCTCCATTTTGAAGTAATTTGTGTCTTGGTCAAAATTGTTCTTGCTATTAAAAGCATTAGGAATAAACATTAAAATGATCATATTGGTGAACCATAGGCTACTAGAATCTTGTGTGCCTTGACACTATTTTTTGTGCCCCTTGGGTGCCCATTCTATGCCTACCAATAAAAATATGTTATAACTATTAATATTTATAATATAATTTAAATTATCACAATGTTTACAATATTTATTCTTAAATTTTAACTATAAATATTATAATGGAATATTTATAATAGTGATAATTATGATAATGTTTTTATCATAATAACTATCAATATAAGTATTTTAATTATATCATTCATTTGGATGGTTAGTTTTATGCTAGGCAAGGTCTTGTTTCACACCCCAACATGTCAGAACATTCTTAGCTACATTGCACCAACAATATCTCTTAAGATACCAAAGTACGAAAGGGAAAAAAACTTTGACGAGTTGTTACTCTAAAACCGTAGCACTTAGAAATATTTTTTCTAAAGGTACAAGATCACATAGAGCCCCTCTATAATAACCTCTCTTAGTTTTTCATATCTCCAATCCATTTTCCCATGGTGACAAGTTTTCAGTTGATAGAAAAAGCATCAAATGCATGTAGTAAAGTTGCAAAGTGGTGTAATTTTTGTTTTGTTCATCATGCAACCAAATTGATAGTTCCAACACATTCTAATGGGTAGGTTTATGCTATGAAAGGTCGTGTTTTGTACCCCAGCATTCTGGAACATTCTGAGCTACATTGCATCGGTGATATCTCTCAAGAGACCAAAGTGCAAAAGGGAAGCAAAATTTGATGAATTTTTACTCAGAAACCGTGGCACTTAGAAACATTTTATTTGAAGGTGCAGGATCACATAGGGCCCCTCTACAATAACCTCTCTTAGTTTTTCATATCTCCAATCCAATTGCATGTGGTGACAATTTTTCACTTGATGGAAAAAGTGTCAAATGCATGCAGTGTAAAGTTGCAAGGTGGTGTATGTAGTTAGGGTAAAAATTTAGGGTAAATGCATAAACAAATTATAATGAAACCCTAACAAGCACAATGAAGGACAAGATAACATGAAAATCAAAATAATAAATTCAAATGCAAACCAATCACCATGCAAAACTTGATTGATCTCCATTTCTCTTTTCAACCTCACATGAGAATGCAAGATTTCAAAGGATTGTTGATGGAGGAATGTTGGTTGCTCACTGTTGCAGTAGCATAACATTAAGATGAAGATGATAGATGCAAATAGATAAATGAAATATGATGGATGAAAGATAGTAGAGATAATTCAATAGAGTAAGGGTACTTGACAGCTCATCCATGAAAATGGCTTGGTTGTGAGTTAATTTATAGGTGAAGATGGGAGGATGAAGGGATAAAACTTTCCTTTTTGTGAGTGGTAGTGGAATTAGAAAGTTGATTGTGAACCTTGGGAGAAGAAATGGAAGGTGGATCAAGTTAATTTAAGAGATGATTTGGAAAGTGATGAAGTCATCTTGAGAGATGATTTAGAAAGTGAATCAAGTCATTTAGGGAAATAATTTAAATAATTTAGAATTATTTAAATTATAAGAGATGTGAGAGGATAAGGATTAATTTAAATAAATATTTAATTTATTTAAATTATTTTGGGAATGTGGATTAATTAAATAAATATAATTTATTTAATTAATTGGCTAGAGATTAAATAATAGGGATGATGAAAGGGATTATGTGAGGTTTAGAATAAAATGTGTTGTAAGATGTCAAAAATGATGTCAAAAGTGAATGTCACAAGATATGGTCAATTTTAGGTGACTACATTTTTCCCTTCTTTGAGATGATGTTCGAGATGATGAGATTTATGTCGAGTAACATCATTTCAAAGAAGTTAAGGTTACAGGATGAAGATAAACGGATGGGATGATGATGCCCCCTCGAGAGGATAGGAGTGTTAGATAAACACTGGTATGCTCTCGAAATGAAATGGATTGGTGAAGAGAACGATAAGGGAATGGATAGAAGAAAGGGAAGGATGCATCATGCTGCAATGAAGGTGAGCAACCATGATATTTGATATAGCACCAGACATTATGCACCAAGGTATAAGGACTAAGGTGACGATGTATCTCATACCCCAACATAATGCAACCTTGTCTAGATACAAGATATGAATATTAGCTAGAAGTGATTTAGATTTTATACAAATGCAATATAAAAATTATAACACACACAAGCAAGCATGAACAAATGATACAAAAACAAACAAGGTATTTCCCGTATCCAGCTATAAACCATTGATTAATTGATTGATTGATGATGATGATGATAGTGTTGTCATTGCAGGAAATGATATATCCCTAGATCAACACAAGGATGATTAATTAATTGAATGGTTTTACAACAAGATTAGGATCAAAATCATTGATGCAATTGGATAATTTGGAAAGATTGATTAACTTGGTTGGTATGGTTTTAAGGATTGATTTGCATTTGGGATTTATTACTTAGAACAATTGAAGATGATTGATTTGAAGATTTTGATTTTGATTGATGAATTGAATTGAGGAATTGATTTGCTTAGAATGATTGAAGTTGGAGCGGTTTGATTAGAGGATTGATTTGATTGAAGAATGGAATTGATTGATGATAAATTGATGAAGAAATGATTCAATTTTATTGCTTAGGTTTTGTATGGATATTTGATTTTTTTGGATTTTTCAAAGACCTTTTATGATTTTTATGTATTTTGTGGATATTTTATTTTTTGGATTTTTCAAATGTTTTGATTTTTTTTGGATTTTGAAAATATTTGATTTTTTTTTGGTTTTTTTAAATGTTTTGAGATGTCAATGGATGAAAATTTGGGTAGTCTTTGTGCTAGATACCAATGACAAGGGGAAACCATGTCTAGGTGCAAGGAGATAGATGGGATTGATGAATGAAAGGGTGGGTGATAAGATAAGGGGTAGAATGCTCATGATAGATGGATCGATAAAAAGGGTTGGTCATAGTGAATGAAATGGATGTATGCATCATAGGAGAGCAACAATGTGATTTCCAAACACTATGTTGCATAGGAATAACATGCCCCATTCTAGGTACAATACTTAAGATTTTTATGACAATGCTTAGAACAATAGGATGGTGATAGGATTGTTTGGAAGGATGAGGTATATCAAAAGATATCCAAAGCACGTTCCAACATTTTTCCCCCTATTTTTATCAAGATCAAAAGGAAGAAGAGATGGTGAATGGACTCAATATGATAAGTATATGGGCATGATGGCCAAGGATGATAAGATAGTGATGGTAAGATATGATAATAGGATGAGACAATGTGCCCCCAAGTGTAAGTGGCATAGGAGATCAACCTACACATGACGCCTATTTTCTAGGTTTTCATCATGGTACTTATCCAAGGCACCTATTTACCAGGTTTTCACCATTGGACAAAGGGATTTCTCTTTACTTTTATTTTTATTTTTATTTTTGTTTTTTATTTTTATTTTATTTATTTTTTGATAGGAAAAGGGGAATATGGATAGAAGGGACTCAAGTATTTAGTTCCATGAAAGGTGATAGTCCTGCTAAAAGGATGATGTCATCACATGGACCATGTCAGGTGTGCTCATAAATGTTGATAAGGAATTTCATGAGTGTGAGATGGATTAGGTAGATGGTGGATTATGCAAGGATGGATGGGCAATAGTGGATTATGATGTGGATTGTATAATGCTTATGCAAAAGGATGGATGAAAGGTTTATGCAAAAACATGGACCATAGGAAGGTGATTGGGAAGATATGTAGGATAGTAGTTGAAGGATGGGGAGATGGAGGTATGTGGGAATGGAATCATGACCAAAGGTTGTACACGTGTTGAACATTGAAGCTTTTGATGTGGAGGTGGTGTAGGAAGCAATGGTGATGTTTGCTTAGAAGATGGATGACAATGTGCTTTAGGTACCCACATAGACTTAATATTTTTATGAATTTTATTTTGCTTGTGGGATTTAGGAATTTTAGATTTTTGAATGGAGTGATATTTTTGGGATTTCTATATGGAAGAGGATTGTTGGGATTTTTGAGATGTAGATGCCTATTTGACTTGCTTTCCTTTTTCTTAGGGACCCAAACCATTTTAGTTTTGGCCTTTTCTTTTGCATGTATGGGTTTATATAGCTTTTTAGATGGATTTTTCTTTCATTCTTTGCTTTTGTGTCCTAAGGCATGAGGACCCTTAGGATTTTTTTCTTTATAGGTAGAGGCATCAAAAATTTTGCTTTTGAATCCCATGGGTATGGTGGAATGAGTGGAATCTTCATGTTTAGACAATGTGTGCATTGATTGGTCATGATTAGGATTTTTAGAAGATTTATGGATAGATGGATAAGGGGATTGAAGGATAGGGATAGTAGGTGTTGGAAGTAATGGAGGTAGATTAGATGGAGGGATACTAGGAGTTAGAAGAAGTGGAGGTAAAGTGGATGGTGGAAGGTGTGCGGTCACATGCTTTTGTGATTTGTAGGATGATGGAGGTGGAATGGAAACATTTGTTTTGGGTGTATGATAGGGCTTATGATGGAAGGAGGTGGACTTAGGATGCATGGAGAAAGTACCAACATCTTTAGATTGTCTACCTTGGGGTGTGTATCCAAGGCCATATGAGCGTGGAGGAACTTTAACATGGATTAGCTCAAAAATACCTTGTTCATGAAGGCCTAAGCCTTTACCTTTGTAGTTCATGTTCTAGAATATGTGATGGACAATGGGACTAGGTGGAGTTTGGATACTAGACTTGAGTTCATTATTTGACGGAGAAGGTGAAGTGTAGGATAATGGTTGTTGCTTTCCTATGAAGGAACATTCGTGAATAAAGGTGGATAGACCAATAGGACATGTTGGTGGATTTGAAATGGGGTTGATAGTGGATGTGGAAGGATCATTAGGATCTTGATTATGTTCATTTAGATCCACACTATTGGTTTGGTCTTCTACATTTGCTTGGGAGGCATGTGTCTCAGCATGACAAATGGATAATGCAGGATCATGGATAGGACTAGGTAGGTGATGGATAGGAGCAATGGAGGTTTCTTGATCATGGATAGTTGAAGTGATAAGCTCTTGACCATGGAATGCATAGAGTTGGCTAAGAGGATCATCATGGCTTTCTTGATCATAGGTAGGATCTAGATCATAAAGGGAAGCTTGATCATGAATAGGACTAAGTATGTTATGAGTGGTATCATTAGAAGGGCCTAGATCTTGATTAGAATGAGAGGTTAATGTTTCCTCATGCTTAGGATAATGCTCTTGACATAGCTCTTGGATTTGAGTGGAAATGGAAGTGGAAGTATCTAGAAGAGGCTTGGTATGTTCTTTGTGATCAACAACATGAGGGCATGATGGACTTTTACTTAGACATATAAGATCAATAGGTTGTGGACCACATGATGGAGTTGGAGGAATAGGCATGACATTCAAAGGTTCTTTGATAAGCTCATTAATGGGTGCTTGACATGGGGATGGTCTATTTTGTGCTAGTAATCTTTGGAGAAAATCATCAAAGGATTCTTTGGTTGATGGATTAGAGCTTGTGAAGTTGGAGGGTGGTGTTGGTGTAGAACTAGTATGCTTTGAGATAGGAATTTTATTAGATGGTGATGGAGGATTAGTAGATGGAGTGGTGTATGATTCAAAACTTAAGGTGATATTTCCCTTGTCAATAGTATCATTAAGATGACCTAAGATTTCTACAAAGTTCTCATCTTCACTAGGAGAAAATTTTTACCCACCTCGGAGGATATATGGTTTTGGATTATCTTCATGATTAGGAAAAGGGGCTCCTCGAAGTATGACCTTGGGATTATGACTAGGATTGTTAAGGATTAGGACCATTTTAGCAAGTGCTTGATGAGGATTAGGGTGATGATGATGATGATGATGTGGAATGATTAGATTGGATGACTTGGATTGATAAGGATGAAATTTATTGGAATGTGATTAGAAAGAGAATGATTAGGATGATTAGAATGATATGTTTATGTGTTGGTGTTTATAGCTTGATATGACTAGAAATTTTTAATCTAAAAAAAAAGTGAAATCTAAATTAGTAACTTCAATCTAGAAAATTAAAAATATAAATTAGAAACTTATGAATATAAAATTCCTCGAGCTCCCTTCGCGTGGTTTTGTTTTGCTAAGTGTCGGCCAGTGCCTCATATGTTTGAAATGCTTCCCTTCCCTTCTCAATCAGGCCTCTTTTTGCTAAACTCTATCGGTCACCAGCACATGTGCACCAGGCGCTCTTCACAACAATTGCTGCCTTCACTCTTCTACCAGCTCCCGCCATGCTTCCACGTGTCATCACAACGGACAATTGAAGGTTGCTTCCCTTCACTTTTGAGTCAAGCCCCGTCTGCGTGCCACATAGCTTTCATTCGCATACACTTTTGGTGGACCCCACAGTTAGCTTCGATAGTAAAGAATGCCTCCACTTGTCTTCACTTCATAGTCTCTCAACGCAAAGAGGAGGAATCAACAAGCAGGTTGTGACCTTCCACCACACGTCTCTTTAGTGGGATTTCTACTGAAGGGAAGGATGGAGTGAATAAAAAGCTGTGACATGTTATCGCATGTTCTAACTACCTCCACTGGGAAGCAACACTTGTCTACATGGTATTTTTATGGGGCCACTACCATCATTCGCAAGGGATGCATCTGGCTGGAGAGTGACTATGTGTTATGGCCTAAATATTTTTTGTTACAATGGTCAAGGGGAATCATTGTTGCAGCCATCATTGCTCGAGATATAGAATCTTTTCTGTTACTGGCCCGCCAAGTGATGGGATTGCTAACTATATATATTGCTTCTTTCTTCTGAAAATGAGTTTAGAAGACACCAAAAAAATAGGGAAATACACTAGGTCTTTAATATTACTTCTAGATTATTGTATGAGACTCTCAGACTGTGTTGTTGTTTGGCCTTTCTATTTTTCTTAAGCTATTTGATAAAAAATTAATATTGTGCCATTATTGTCCTGAATTGTTTATTTGCAGAACTTATATGATTTTAATACAAGTTTGTTGGTTTAGATCATGTCTTTGACTCCTCTTTTTAGTGAATGTGTATGAGAATTATTTTATGTCATTGAATGAATTGTTTAGGCTTCTATTTCTAAATTTTGTTATTCTAGGGCATAGAAAATTGTTGAACAGGCCCTTATATCGTATTCAAAAGATAGATTTACTATGCCTTATATCTAAATCTTGGCACATCACCTTAGTTAGACCTTTTATTTTTTATATCTGCTTCCTTTTCCCATTCCAAAACCCCAAGTATAGAAGAAGTCGACTTCTTTAAAACCTGAAGGTTACTCAATTTAGCACAATTGGTCCCCCCATTAATTGAGTTTCCCATAAAGGTTGTTACCTTGCCAATTTTTGGCATCAACATTTTTTCTGGCACACCCGATGGGACTCGCTTAAATGAATATAAATTCAAAGAGGGTGTATGATCCATCGGCATGTTACTAGGTCCCAAACAGTGAATAATCTTGGGTTGTTAGTGCCGCCACTAGGAATAGTGCAAGATGCGACCCAATTAGTGAACGTTTCGCTTCCTCCACCCCTTCTGCTAGCCATGCTTCCCACTGCTAACATAAATTAGGTGGCATGGGATGTTGGAATTACTCTTGTAGCACTAGTAGTTCCCATCGTTTGGGCCCCTATCTTGGTCTCTACTCTAAAATTTATACCTAAGTTCATCGAAGATGGTCAAGAACACCATCCAAAAATTTGTTAGATGTGGCAGACGTGTGCCTGGTGCATGGAGTTACAAACCAAAATGTAGTGCTAAGGTTGCTTGTAGCCTCTTTCTGAGGTAAAGCACTAGATTAGTACCGCACTTTGCAGGCTAATACTATCGATACTTGGGATCAACTTGGAGACCCTTTCTATGAAAGATTCTCAAATGACAGAGATGGGTCTTCACAATATCATCAGTTGTCAATCATAAAATGAGCCCCATATGAAGCAATGACTGATTTCAATGCCTGGTTCCACATAACTTGGCAAAGAATCCAGGTTGCTATCCGCCCATCGACTGAGTTGGCATTCATGTTCTACCTAAAATCTATCAACCCATTTCGATGATGATCTAGTCTCTTGGTGGAACCACACTATCAAATGCATACAATGTCACAATCAAAGTGGAGAACAATCTGATAGACGTCAAGAAGTTGCTGCCTTGGCTCACCATGCCTATATTCCCTGAAGTATTAGCTTTCACCCAGGAAATTTTGTCTACTAGTGCATCCGCACTTCCCCAATCCATGTACACATATCTAAATGCACCACATAGTGTTGCTTCTACATCTGACTCTTCGAAGGAAGAGATGAACGAGTTCAAGGAAATGTTTTGGACCATCGCCAACAAAATAACTTTCATCAAATGAAACCAGGCCATGCCTCTGAAGCCAATCTATCAAAATTGTCAAGGAGGAAGGTATTCTTACCAAAAAAAAAGTTCCAAGGAGGCACTCCAACAAATCTGCAGGTGCAAACAACTAATCAAATAGTACCTGTTCCTTCTCCACTGCAGAGTGCTAACCCAAGCTTGAATAGAGAGCTGACGATGGGGAAAAACAATTTAGTTGATGACACCAACCCCTAGTTCTTCCCTTGTGGTGACTCACATGCCTCAAAACTATTTGCGTGACAATCTACAACAAAAAGTAGTAGAGCAGCATAGTCAAGGCACAACATCGAACCATGGAGGTTATGTATATGTCTCTTCGCAAATGGAAAACGTGGTGCTTACCGTGCAAATGTAGGGGATGTCCTTGGAGCAAGAAATAGATATTTCTCCTGATCACATGCTCTTCTCATGGATGGAAGAAGAAGAGGTAGTGTTCACAAATGATGCAGTCTGATTATAACACTTGCTCAAAGAGGAGATTCACGAGTGAACCAGTCATCCCGTAACTGGTCAGTCTGCAACCCAAAATTGCTTTTGACAAGATTCCCAATACCTCTGCAATGGCACAACAAGGTTCACCATGAAGGGAAATTGTTATAACAAGAGCTAAAGAGCATAAGTCTCTGAATTCGCCACCATTCACTGTGGTGGAAAATTTGAAAAAATCATCTGCAAATGTGTCCCTGTGGGATATCTTAGCTATTCCAGAATAGAAGACATTGCTACAGAAGGCTCTCCAAGAATATCCAATCATTGATCCAATAGAGTAATTGCTCAAAGGAAAGGTTGTTGATCAATCACCTCCTACCAAAGTTCTCATGAATAGCACAAAGGAAACCCCTACCAAGGTTAAAGATAAGCTCAAATTGAAGCCCTTCTTCCTAACCCTCATTGTGGGAGAGAAATTATTGCACAATGCCATGATTGACTCTGGTGCTAGCACTACAGTCATGCCTAAGCACATAGTTGAATCCCTAGGACTTAGCTACGAGCCTTTAAAGAGGGGGGTTATGCAACTTGATGGGAACAAAGTTGAAATCATAGGTGTCATCAAAGACCTCCCCTTGACTCTATTCTCATGTCCTAGCATCAAAGTTCTGCAACATATTGTGATCATAGATGTTCCCCCTATATTTGGTCTTTTCCTATCCCAAGAATTCAATTCAAAGATAGGAGGATATCTTTCTCTAGACTGGTCGCACTTGATCCTAAGGACCAAGCATGGAGCTAAAATGAAAATAGCGTTTAAATCTCTACATTCGAGACATGTGTTCGATGAATCTATCATTAACTTTGAGGTTGCTCATACCTCTTTCACTAAGGAGGAAACATATTGCACTAAGTTTCTAGAAGATGAAAAAGTAACTGGGGATCATATCGATAAAGGAGAAATTCTCTCGAGCGAATATATAGATGTTGACCCTTTCGGCAACTATCATGCTATTGGGATGGGCACCTATGTCATATATGATGAAGATCAAGTGCTTCCAAAGGTCGTAAAGGAACCTGAAAATAACCAAGCTTCAAATTTATGGAAACTCCACTTTGACGGAGCAAGATGCAAGGTGGGTATAGGATTCGGGATATGTTTGATATCCCCACATAATGAAAAGACACTCTAATCTGTCCACTTCTAGTTCACTTGTTCGAACAATGAAGCTGAATATGAAGGACTAGTGCAAGGTCTAATCCTTACAGAGCGGATGGGCATTAAACAATTAATGGTGTTCGGAGATTTTGAACTAGTGGTCAACCAAGTCTGAGGGTTTTTCATAGCTAAGAATGTCTGCATGAGATCCTACAGACATAGAGTCTGGGACCTGATAGAAGGTTTCGAAGCTTTCAACATTCAAACAGTGCCCCGAGAGAAAAATGTTGATGCAAACCGCATGGCCACAATCGGATCCCAATTTGACCCTACCTCTGACCTAATACATAACAAACACTTTGTACAAGTAATAGTTTGACCAGTGATTCCATATAATGATCAGAGCTGGCAGGTATTTGGCAGCGATGAACACATCGCCTCGTTCATCCAACTGTCAGGAGAATTTTCTGACCAACTCCAGCCAAAGATTGTCAAAGCCTATGACGGAAAAATCATTCAACTAAGGTCTAATAAGCTTTCGAAGGGACTTGTCACTCTCAAAAACCTATTTGATTGTGACGATGCAAGAAATGATAAAAAGAAGTTTGTAGCAAACAAAAGTGACTATGCAGACCTTTAGGTTGGAGAGGGAAAAAAGCTCAAAGTAGGGAAAGATGTTCCACATCATGATAAAGAAAGGCTCATTCACTTTTGTGAGAAGTATGAAGGAGTGGTGGCCTGGTCATATGAAGACCTTAAGGGATATGATCCCGACATCATCCAACATAGAATTGAGCTGGCGGAAGGAGCAAAACTAGTCCACCAAAAATAGAAGGCAGTGAATCCGAAGATCGAAGCCATAATGGCGCAAGAACTAACAAAGCTAATTTAGTTTCAAATTGTCTTCTCGATCAAGCACAACACATGGGTATCTAATCTGGTCCTATTCTGAAAGAAGAACAGAGACATCCACCTGTGTGTTGACTTTTGGGACCTAAATAGAGAATCCCTAAAGGACCATTATCTATTGCCTTCTGTGGAGTCAATCTTGCAAATAGTGGCAAGTTTGGAAATGTTTTCTCTATTGGATGGCTTCTCTGGTTACAATCAGATATGAGTCAAAGAAGAGTACTAACACAAGACAATGTTCACTACCAAGTGGGGAACGTTTGTATATGCAAAAATTCCTTTCGGCCTCTCAAATGCGAGGGCCACTTTCCAACGGACAATAGATATCGCTTTCAACAAATTGATTAACAATATCATCCTAATCTATTTGGATGATCCGATTGTTTTCTCCAAACATAAGGATGATTACTTTGATCACCTTGAGATGGTTTTCAAAAAATGTCAGGAGTTTGGGGTATCCCTAAACCCGAAAAAATGTGTCTTGAGAGTGTCACAAGGAAAGCTATTGGGACACGTAGTGTCCAAAGAAGGGATTGCAATTGATCTCGAACTAGTGAAAGAAATCAAAGAACTTCCCCTACTGGTTAACAAGAAAGGAGTCCAATCTTTCCTAGGGAAGGTAAATTTTGTAAGCAAATTCATTTCACGTTTTGCAAGGACAATCAAACTAATCACACTAATGCTGAAAAAAGACTTAAATGGACTAAAGAAGCTAGAGAAGCTTTTGAGAAGGTTAAGGATGCTATTTCTTAAGCTCCTATGTTGGTCAATCTAGAAGTATCGAAGGACTTCATAATGTATGTATTTAGTAGCAAATCAAGCATTGCTACTATCTTAACTCAAAAAGATGATAAAGGAAAGGGAGAACATTTGATAGCATTTCACTCCTGGACCCTAAAGAAATATGAGACAAACTACAACTTCGTCAAGAGGCAAGCGTTCGCAATAGTGAAGGGACTCAAGAAGTTCTAACACCTAATATCCTGCAATAAGGTGATTGTTTATGCCGCACATTCCAGTGTGTGTGAGTACATCATGGAAGGAGAAATCACTGAAAAGAGGGCTAGTTGGATCACTAAGATCCTTGAATATGACATTGAGGTCAATCCTACAAAGACCATCCGAGAAAGAGGATTGTGTGAATATCTAGCGAACGACAAGGAAATGACAGTCGAAGAAGAACAACCAGAGTTGGTTCTAATGAATGAATCTGAATTTGAAGGCTACATGCTGGTAGATAGAGTAAGGTTCATGCACACAGGAAAATACTCGTCGGGCCTTCCTTCTCAAAAGAGAAGATTCTACCAACTGCATAACAACGGGTATGTGCTCATTGAAGGGGTCTTTTTCAAGAGGAACTTCAATGGAATTCTATTGCGGTGTGTCACCATAGAGCAAGCGAAGCGGATTCTCGACACTTTCCACAGCAATCCCATAGGCAGTCATTTCTCCACCAAGACCACCACCATCAAAATCATGTGCACTAGGTACTTCTGGCCTATGTTGTTTAATGACTCATACTCCCTAGTAAAAGCTTGCAAGGAATGCCAATTCTTTGCAGGGAGAAGACAAAATTATGCAATGCCTCTCAATCTAATAGTGGTTGATGAACCTTTCACATAATGGGGCCTTGATTTCATTGGAATGATCAATCATGCTTTCAGTGTCAGACACAAATGGATCCTAATGACCATAGACTACTTTACAAGGTGGACCAAGGCCATGCCCCTGAAGAATGTGACGAAGGCAGAGATAGTGGATTTCCTTGAAGAACTGGTGACGAGATTCAGCCCACCCAAAACCATCATCTTTGACAATGCCAAGGCTTTCCTAGGCTCTCAGGTATTTCAATTTGCACTCATGCATGGAATATTATTAAAAACATCATCAAACTACTACCCATGGGGGAATGGCCTGGTAGAGTTGACTAACAAAAATTTAGTCTGACTCATCAAAAGAATTGGGTCAAAGCACTAGCAAGAATGGCATAAAAACCTTCAGGTATCACTATGGGTCGACTGCATAACTCCTAAGCAAGTCCTCAAGACTTCTCCGTACGAGCTAGTGTATGGAAAAAAAGCACTATTTCCTATCTCCATGTAGATTATGGCACTGCAATTGCTCAAATCTCTCGAGGTAGAGCAAAACGGCGCCATGGAGGTTCGGTTGGTCAAGTTGTTGGAATTGCAGGAAAAAAGGGAAAAGGCCCTGATAGCCATGTCCAACTTCCAGTAGGTGGTTAAAGGATGGTTTGACAAGAAAGCCTCAGACCAAGGTCTAAAATACGGGGACCTAGTGCTAAAATTCAATGAAAGGGTTGCAAAGCCAAGTCAACATGGAAAGTTCGACAACCTCTGGGAAGGCCCTTTCAAAATAATTCAATGCAAACAACATAATGCATTTGAATTAGAAACCATGGAGCAAGAAGCATTGGGGACTCCAGTTAGAAAAATCCACCTAAAACTGTTCAATTAAGCTTCAAAATTATTCTTCTAGTGTAAATATGTGAGTAATGTAATTACTTTTCTTTCATGTTTTTGTCAGTTGGTCTTTCAATAATTAATTCTATAGTGTGAGGAAGAAGAAAAAAATGAACCCATTATTGCAAAGGGAAAAGAGAGATAAAAGCAACCCATGAAGTAGAGGAATGACACCCATATGCAGAATTGAAGTGAACACACATATGCAGGAAAAGAAAAAGTAAACCCACATTGCACAACTACAGGAAAAAGGAGACAAAATTGTAATATAAGCTATATCTTCATTATATTTATATACTTTGATAAGTACATTGACAAAATGGCTCAGAGGCTTTTAGAGTATATATCTATATACATTTTGTATCTTCTTTATATATAGCTACGGTAAAGCCTTTTCAAGGCATATGTACAAAAAATGGACTAATGGGTATTAGTTCTTAAAGCATAAAAAGAAATTGTCAATCTTGGGCATGTGCAACAGTAATGGAGGCATCGATGGAAGCATCTACATTTTATTCATCAGTAGGGGAAGCATCAGGACCAGCAGCAGCATCCATAGGAGCAATGGCAAGTGGCAGAGGGAACACTAGGTTCCTAAAGTCAATGTACCAATCAATGTCATAAAAGGGCACCACGTATAGGTGAAACAAGAAGTGGCATGCATGGGTGACCCTTTGACGATGTTCTTCTTGCAACTAGATGCAAAAAATGCTCAGAAATGACACCCATAGTACTATTGCATCTTCTTCAATGTACCTTTGAAGGTCACTTGTCGTTGGCAAGCCTATGCCAAACGTAGTGTTTTCCACCACCTCATCGAGGCCACCTAGGTACTTCTTCAGAAATATCTCAACCACCAGACAAAGAACCAATGGCTTGGGAGCCTGAATTTCAATCATGGACTTGACGAAGTGAGAGCATACATTAGTATTAACTCTATACTTCTCCTCATAGTCAATGTAGTCCCTCCCCAAGACCCACTTTATCGCTATAATGGCCAGAGAATGCTTATTCTTGGTCATTCTTTTGAGGCACCTAGTTGAAATTTCACCAAGAAAAGCCAACTGGGATTTCTTGCAGACCAACCTAATTGGAGTGTTCATGGTGCCTAGCTCTATGAAGTTTTCCTAAGTCTAAGCTCTATGCAAATTCTATGCAATTGCTAACACCAAATGCTAAGCCAATTGACTATTACCATTCCGCTAAGATTGCTAAGTGTGATTTTGCTATTTCCTAAGCACCTATTTATAGAAATGACCAAGATAAGCGTGGTAATTTGCATACCATAAACATGATGTTAATCAAATACTATCTCAAAAATTGTACCAAGGCTCGCTCGATTTTCCCACCCAGTTGCATCTACTAGGTATGATTTGCTACATGTAGGATTAATAGGAGCTAATTAATTACCATAAGCTGGTGGAAGTCTTCAGTGGTAGTCCATACAGTTGGACACTGAGGTGTCATGTTACAGGCATTTTTCAAACTCCAAGGTAGAACATGTATCTTTTCAAGCACTTATTGCATATTTGGGCTTAATCATTTTGTTTGGGATATTAATTGCCATGACATATGAACGCCTAAGTTGCCTTCAAATTATCAGCTCAAGTTCCAAGAAAATCACACCAGAGGACATCATTACCAAAGTTCATTATGAATTCTTGTCATTTCAAAATGGCAAGTAATTCATTTCACATGAGAAAATAACTAGCAATACATGTCGAAGTTAATGCTAGAAGGTGAGAGTTGTTGGCCACCCCAAAAAGGAAATAACTAAGTATTGCATGCAAAAAGGATAACATTGTTAAATCTTTTCAAACACACTACCTAGATCAAAAGAAGTTTTAAGAGCAACCAGAGCCGAGGTAAATTGTAGAAAATTTGAGCTAAGTAGAAGTCTTCAGTAGAAGGAAAATGGCAGAAAGTTCTCAAACAGAGGCACAAGTAGAGGTGCAGGGAGAGGCAATGTAGATCTTGTTTGATGCTATGCATATAACATCAATCATCTATGTCTTTGAAGACATCTCTTACACTTTTCCTGGGATACCAAAGAAGCCA
This sequence comes from Sequoia sempervirens, assembly GCA_007258455.2. NCBI lineage: Eukaryota > Viridiplantae > Streptophyta > Pinopsida > Cupressales > Cupressaceae > Sequoia > Sequoia sempervirens. The sequence continues at coordinate 675,443,925 of VDFB02058242.1, read as the reverse complement.
AAATGGGTAAACACACGGGTCCTAGACAAGCCCAAAATTTACAGAAACCAAAACCTAATCAAGGAGGAATGGGATAATATTCATGATCCCATCCTCACAAAGAACCCTAAGTCTATGAGGGAGGCGGCCTGCGAAAGGATGAAGAAAATCAGCGACTCGGATTCATTGGTGCAGAAGCTTTGGTTCAGCGGGCTCCCACAATATACGGTCTTGTTTGTTCACTATAGCCAAAAACTAGTCGATGCGGCCATTGAACATTTCAACCCAAGCACTAACACCATCGAGGGTTGGGAGTTGAAGGTTAATATCTGCCCATGAGCTATCTGGAATATGTTGTGCATCCATCACCAAATCTATAGATAAAAAAAGATAGAGCCACTCACTCCAAAAAAGGGGGACAAAATATAGAGAACTAGACAAAAGGCTTTGGAATTTTATAACAAAGAAACCCAAAGGCCTAAGGAAGATCAAAGAAAGCCACCAAAGATCCTGATGCCGCACAATGCCTTCCCCATGGACATGCAGGAGGCCTTCTCATTGTTGGCATTTGTTTGCGGCCTGGACACCAACAAGGATGTGCAGGAGTTTCAATTGGGTCCGAGGTTCTAGTTCTATAAGCAACATTCTATTTCAGGTATGACTTCGCACAATTCCTCATTGATTAAATGATAAGACAAATAAGTTATTACCAAATGCAATGAAAGTTTAGGTTTCCTTCCTTCCTTGCCCATATGTTTTTGCATCAAAACCCTGATTTCTTCAAGAAGCATGCGAAGTTGGCTATTTTTGATGAATCGAGAAAAAGAAGGCATGTTTTTGTATGGACTCCTCTCCTCTCCTCTACTTATGATTATTATGCATTTTCGGATTATTTCTTGACTCTGATTTTTCAAGATTTGAAAGGAGAGGATGGTATTGACCGACTCACCAAGGAGCAGACAGGGTATATGCAGAACTTCACTCTCAAATGTGTCTGGTTTCTCATAGTGGATTTCACATTCATCCGGATGTGCAATTTCATCGGGGAACCATTTCACCTTCCGACATGTGTCACAAATCAGGTGCTAGCCTAGAAATGTTTCGGCAAGTATCCTTCATCGACAACACCTTTTGTGGAGGACCGACAAAGAAGAAGGGATTTTTTGTCTTCCCACTAAGCTTTAAAATGGTGGTCATGAACAAAAAGAAGATGCACCAGTTGTTGGAAGATAAGTTGGCTCATCTGGGGTTGGTAATTACTTATGATAAATTGAATTACAACCCCGAAAATGACTTGCCAAATGAATTTTTCAAGGTAACGCATAGCCCCTGGCCTTACTAGGAAAAGAGGTGGAACCCGCTGAAAGATCTGGATGATCTAATGGTTGACTTGATTCACATTCCTACAAACGACAGTAGACTTCCATGGAATAAATTCTACTTTGTTGCAGAGAAGTATGATGAGAAGCGCAAAATGGGAATCGGCCTTCGAAACAAGTTATCAAAAATAGAAAGATGGAGCGAGGAAAGAATCAGATATTTCTAGGTGTACCACCAAGAGATCAAACAACCCAAGGCCCCTTATGGAAGCTTGGAGTTGGATGAACAATTTGATAAATTGTGGAATGAGGCACACACAGATTCTGACATGAGCACTGATAAGGATGATGACTCCAATGAGGAGTCTGAAATGCATACGGGGAAGAGAAAAGAGAAGGAATCAGAAGTAATGTCGGCCTCCGATCAGCTAAAAAGGAAGGCTATGGAGCAGCCTAGCCAGGCTTCTTCAAATGTGTGGATGAACATATCAAGAGCCTCGCAAACACTCACCTAGACCGTAGCAAGGACAAGAATGACTCAACAACAGCCAGAAACCATAGAGGTGGAGGACTCCCCACCTGTTAAATGGCATCACATAGAAGTAATTTCTGGGGAGAGTTCACAAGCACCCGCAGCAAGCCAAGAGGCCCTGGTGAGCTAGGAACCGCAATCATCTAGTCGGCAGGTAACATTTGCTCCCTCTTCTTTTACTTCATAATCTTTGGTTGCTCCTATTGTCTTTGTGGCGCCCATCACCAAAAGTGTTGGCTCTTCCTTTTCCACCTCTGTCGCAATGATCGCGAGAGGTTTCTCCCAGTTCTCCCAGGTGAGGCCATTTATCTTAACGCCTCCACGAACCCTTACACCATTTGCTATTTCCCAATCTGCTATCGCCTCTCTTTCTAAAAGCACGGCTGCCATTAGTACCCCTCCTACTACCACTATATCAAGCCCAATTCATTCCACCCAGCAGATGGAGTTTGTCACAACTCCACTATTTCCACAACACCCGATGAGTCCTCCCGCTGGGTCACAAACTGAGCTTTGGCATGTCCCTCATTTCTCCCCGTGGACAGTTGATCTCCCAAAGAAGAGAATGCCTGGAACCACTACCCTCAAATTCCCTTCCACCCTACCTCTCGGTGCACCTTTCGCAAGCGGGCTAGTTCTGTCGCCAGCCCAATTTATGGTGCAAGGTGATGTTACAAAGGAAGCACGGGCTCTCAAAATTTAGAAGTGAAAGTTCAAGGATGACAAGAAGCCGACAAAGCCAAAGGTGTATATTGTTTAAAATGAAGCTTAGAAATCAGTCCATTTTGTAACCATGTATTTGAACATCATCAAACCGCCAGGGGAGATGCATCCTGATGATTACAACATGTTCACCATGGGACTCAATCTGAGCATGGCCTGGCTACAGGACAAAGTTGAGCTCATGGAAGAAACGCAGTGGGTGGTGACCACTAACTTCCTCAAGTTTGGTCACCAACTAAAAATAAAATAAGAGGAGCTGAAACTTGTGAAGGATAGGGTCAAGTTCCTGCTGGCAAAGGAAAAGGTGATGGAAGTAGAAATTAAATGCTTATCGAAGAAAGCACATGCAGCAAAGGTAGAGCAGAACAAACTCCATGAGGAACTTGCAAAGTCCCAATCCGTTGACCCCACCCTGGTCGATGTGTTGTGATGGAAGAACCAAGACTATCAGAGCAAGTTAGCTATGGAGGAGCAGGCGCTACAACAAAAGGGTGAGGAGTTTGAATGACAGTGTGTTCAATTTGAGCAACAAATGAAATAGAAGGATGTAGAATTTTGGAGCCAAAAGGCCCAATTGGAAAAGGAGCTCCCAAAGATGAAGTCTTCCCTTGAAACAAACTCAGCAAACAAGATTTGGGCCAAGAAAAATTGGTCCAAAGAATTAAGAAATATCTAGGAACAACTTGTGTTCGCAAACAAGAGGATTGTGGAACTGACACAGGATGTCGGCTCAAAAGATGTGGAGATTTCCTTTATAAGGAGTGTTACCCAAGCCCCTGCTACCCAGCCAAATCTCATTCTAGTGGCTCGACAGCTATATGTTTTGTACTGGGAAAATTTCAAGGCCTTCTCCTTGACACTATAGCCAATGCTCCAATTTATGTCGTAGGTGACAAGCTTGAGCAGGGAGGTTTGTGGAGAAATTGAGCTATTCCCATAGTTTATCACAGAAAGGGTTCCTAAGGAAAAAAGTTTGCTAAGTAAGTTATACATGGTCTTGGATGAAGACTTAGAAAAGGTAGGGATCGAGAATTGGAAGGCTGCTGCTAAGATGGCAAACAAATTCATCCACTGCCACTTGGCTATCCTTTGTGCTAACCATGTGCAACCACTTTGAGCTAGACTATGGATAACATGTAGGAAAATTTCTCCCGACTAACTGAGATGCGCCTACCCTCCCCGTTTCTTGCAGATGAGTTGGTGACCATAGCAGAGAAAATTGCAATGAATATTGAAGAGAAGTAGCAAGACACATCTGCTTTCCATAGCTTCAGCCAACCCCATACCACAACAGATATTGAAGGTGTCACTCATTCGATTGCACGGCTACTCTTCCAATTTGAGTCTGGGGCTGATTTACCTGTGATTCTTCCTTACAAAGAAATACTTGATCTGAGCAGAGCATAAGAGAATTTGCGCAACATATCAACACCATCTGAAGCTAACTGGCTACCTTTGCAGGCCGCTCTTTCTAAGCTTTGACTTCGTCGCCCTATGGATGGGGGATCTGGTCTGCAAGCTAAAGAAAATTTTGGGTTCCTTGTTTCGCAGGCGAAATGCCCCTGATAGTCACCAAAAGCTTTGAATATAATATTCCTCAAGCTCCCTTCAGGTGGTTTTGTTTTGATAAGTGTTGGCTTGCACCTCATATGTTCGAAATGTTTCCCTTTACTTCTCAATCGGGCCTCTTTTTGCTAAACTATGTCGGTTGCCGCCACATGTCCACCAAGAGCTCTTTGTAGCAATTGCTTCCTTCGCTCTTCTACCAGCTCCCACCATTCTTCCATGTGTCATCACCATAGACACTTGAAGGTTGCTTCCCTTCACTTTTGATTTGGGCCCCATCTACATGTCACGTAGCTTTCATTCGCATACACTTTCAATGGACCCATAGTTGGCATCAATAGTAAAGAATGCCTCCATGTGTTTTCACTGTGTATTCTCTCAACGCAAAGAGGAGGAATCAACAAGTGGGCTATGACCTACCGCCACACATCTCTTTGGCGGGAGTTCTATCAAAGGGAAGGATGGACTGAATAACAATTTGTGACATGTTGCATGTTCTAACTACCTCCACTAGGAAGCGACACTTGTCTGCACAGGATTTTTCTGCAGCCACTACCATCATTCGCAAGGGATGCATCTAGCTGGGGAGCGACTACATGCTATGGCTTGAATATTTTATGTTACAATGGTTGAGGGGAATCATTATTGCAGCCATCATTTCTCAAGATAAAGAATCTTTTCTATTACTAGTCCGCCACGCAGTGGGATTATTAGCTATATATACTGCTTCTTTCTTCTAAAAATGAGTTCAAAAGATAGAAAAATTAGAGAAAGAAACTAGGCCTTTAATATTGCTTTTAGATTATTGTATGAGACTCTCAGACTATGCCATTGTTTGACCTTTCTATTTTCCTTAAGTGATTTGATAAAACATTAATATTGTGCCATTATTGTCTTGAATTGTTTATTTGTAGAACATTTATGATTTTAATGCAATTTTTTTGGTTTAGATCATGTCTTTGACTCCTCTTTTCAATGAATGTGTATGAGAATTATTTTATGTCATTGAATGAATTGTTCAGGTTTCTATTTCTAAATTCTATTATTCTAGGACATAGCAGATTGTTGAATGGGCCCTTAAATTGTATTCAAAAGATAGATTTATCGTGCCTTATATCTAAATCTTGGCACATCACCTTAGTTAGACCTTTATTTTTTATATTTGCTTCATTTTCCCATTCCAAAACCCCAATTACAAAAGAAGTCGACTTCTTTAAAACCCATAGGTTACTCAGTTTAGCGCAATTGGTCCCCCCATTAACTGAGTTTCCCATAAAGGTTGTTACCTTGCCAATTTTTGGCATCAAAAAAAATTTAATCTAGAAAATTAAAAATCTAAATTAGAATTTTTAATCTAGAGAAGTAAAAATCTTAATTAGAAACTTTAATCTAGAAAAGTAAAAAATCTAAATTAGAAGCTTTAATCTATAGAAGTAAAAATCCAAATTAGAAACTTTAATCTAGAGAAGTAAAAATATAAATTAGAAACTTTAATCTAGAAAAGTAAAAATCTAAATTAGAAGTTTTAATCTAGAGAAGTAAAAATCCAAATTAGAAACTTTAATCTAGAAAAGTAGAATCTAACTTAGAAACTTCTAAGAACCTAATCTAAAATTAAATTTTAGAACAAATAATCTTCCTGTGAACATTTGCAGTCGAATGTTATAAAGTCAAATATTATGAAGCTAAACAGTGAAAGAACATTGTTTTAAGAGCAATGCATTCAATGCCATATTTGTTCAAAAATTAGACTGCAGAATATGACGTGTGATCCAAAATTTAAAACCTGCAATCACTGTAACAATCCACTTGCGAAACTTGACAAAAGAGGGTTAGACAAACACAAATTTTTAGAAGAAAAACCTACAAAATGGTATGATTAGATCAACAGACGTTGGGTTCACCAAATGTAGTTAGGGTAAAAATTCAGGGTAAATGCATAAACAAATTATAATGAAACCCTAACAAGGACAATGAAGGACAAGATAACATGAAAATAAAAATAATAAATTCAAATGCAAACCAATCTCCATGCTAAACTTGATTGATCTCCATTGGTCTTCTCAACCTCGCATGAGAATGCAAGATTTCAAAGGATTGTTGATGGAGGAATCTTGGTTGGTCACTATTGTAGCAGCATAACATTAAGATGAAGATGATAGATGAAAATAGATAAATAAAAGATGATGGATGAAAGATAATAAAGTTAATTCGACAGAGTAAGGGTACTTGAAAGCTCATCCATGCAAATGGCTTGGTTGCGGGTTAATTTATAGGTGAAGATGGGAGGATGAAGGGATAAAACTTTCCTTTTTGTGAGCGGCAGTGGAATTAGAAAGTTGATTGTGCAACTTGGGAGAACAAATGGAAGGTGGACCAAGTTAACTTAAGAGATGATTTGGAAAGTGATGAAGTCATCTTGAGAGATGATTTAGAAAGTGAATCAAGTCATTTAGGAAAATAATTTAGAATTATTTAAATTATAAGAGATGTGAGAGGATAAGGATCAATTTAAATAAATATTTAATTTATTTAAATGATTTGGGGAATGTGGATTAATTAAATAAATAAAATTTATTTAATTAATTGGTTAAAGGATAAATGGATTAATTAAATAAATATAATTTAATTAATTAATTGGCTAGAGATTAAATAATAGGGATGATGAAAGGGGTTATGTGAGGTTTAGAATAAAATGTGTTGTAAGATGTCAAAAATGATGTCAAAAGTGAATTTCACAAGATATGGTCAATTTTAGGTGACTATAGTGTAATTTTTGTTTTGTTCATCATGAGACCAAACCAAAAGTTCTAACATTTTTGGATGGGTAGGTTTATTCTAGGAAAGGTCCTTTTTTTTCCACACTAGCATTCTAGAACATTCTGAGCTACATTGCACTGACGATATCTCTTAAGAGACCAAAGTTCAAAAGGGCAAAAAACTTTGATGAGTTGTTACTCAAAAATCATGGCACTTAGAAACATTTTATTTGAAGGTACAAGATCATCTAGGGACCCTCTACAATAACCTCTCAATTTTTCATATCTTTGATCCATTTTCTCGTGGTGACAAGTTTTTAGTTGATGGAAAAAGCATCAAATGCAATAGTGCAAAGTTGCAAGGTGGTGTAATTTTTGTTATGTTCATTGTGCGGCCAAACCGAAAGTTCCAAAATGTTAGGGTGAGTAGGTTTATGCTATGAAAGGTCCTATTTTTCACCCCAACATGCTAGAACATTCTAGACTACATTGCACCAACGATTTCTCTTAAGAGACCAAAGTACGAAAGGGTAGCAAACTTTGACAACTTGTTACTCAGAAACCGTGGCTCTTAGAAACATTTCGTCTAAAAGTATAAGGTCACATAGGGTCTCTCTACAATAATATGCCTTAGTTTTTCATATATCCAAGTCATTCCATTGTGGCAATAATGTTTCAGATGGTCCAAAAAGTGTCAGTTGCATTTACTAAAAAGTTGTCGAGAGGCATTGTTTACATTCTTCATCTCTTGGGGCTAAACCGAAAATTTGAATATGTTGTGGTGGCTATAGAATAAATCCACTTTACGACTTTTGGTCAATGTAGGTGTCTTTATAATCTTATGATTGAATAATCTACACAAAAGAACTAGTCTCCTTTGTTGCTTGAACTCAACGGATTCATAAATGTTTTGGTCAATATAGGAAAACATTTTCTTGAGATGGAGAGTGTGTGCATGAAGAATACGTCTCCAAATTTGAATTAGTGATCGGCCAACTAGAGGATGGGTACTTGAATATACTTGAATAAAATCATTGGAAACGTAGTGCAAATTTTTTATACTTTGTCTTGAATAAAACTTGATTCCATAACTATATGCCAAAAATATGTCATTGAAGACCACAAACACATACTGGTGTAGCAAAGATAGTAATTAACCAACAAATATAGGTGAAATTAATATGAAATAAGTTATGAAGCATGGAATACAGTTGTATTTTAAATATTTGAAGTAAACCATCTACAAATATCCATTGAAGTGAGGATTATAATGAAAATATGGACACCATCAATAAAAAAAGATATGTATTAACCAAATAGCCATTTAGGAATACATCAATGTATGTCGATATAAGTATAACATATATACAAAATATCCATATAGGATTACAAGAATTCCATATAGGCATACAATGTCATGTATATGCAATAAATGTCATATAGGCATACAACAAAGGACCCTAATAAAAAGTCATTCCCCTCCGGGTGAAGAAAATAGGTCACGAGAGGCCTTTGATTGTGAGGGGGATGGAGATGTGTATGATGGTGGTCTACTTCAAAATTTAGGGCTGATCCTCCTATTTAATTCTTCATGAATTCATATTTGTTACAATAAAAAGTATAGACATTAATATATAGAAATTACATTATAAAAAATAAAATATTTAAAAAAATAATCACTTACTACCATCAAATGATCTCTCTCATCCACACAATTGGCATGCTCAGGTTGTGACATTCTAAGTCTTGTACAAACCATCTAGATAGAAATTAAACTACAAATCAATAATCATTTGATTTTTTAATAATAAATAGCTATAATAACAAATGTAATTTGAAATTTACTAATATGCCTCATACCCCCATCAAAGGCATCAAGTTGTCTATTGCAATATAGACATCATGCTTCATTTCCCTATCAAAATCAGGAGGAGTCTTTCCTTGCATCATCTAAAAAATAAAACATTATTCAATTATGAAAACTAGAAGAGTGATGCATGTCATGGCTTATAATATATGAGATAGTCAACAAAATTTTGGGTACTTATCAAACTATATATTTCTTCAAGGGTTTGCATGTTTCATAAGGACAATTTCAAAGTAAAGGACAATCACAAGATGATAGTCCTAGGGACGATCATATCATACAATCAAGGGACAATATCATGATTACATAAAGAAGTCATGTAAACCTTTGTTGATGTGAAGTGTGAAGAATTTTTGAAGTGGGGATAAGATTTATGGAAATAATATAAACCATGATAGTGAGATACATGAAAAGAAAGAATAATGAGCATTGTCAACTAAGAAAAAAATGATGTAGTGATAGTGAGAAATGAGGTTACTATGGTCCTAAGATCTTGATAACAATTCACACCTATAAAGACACTCCATGATTTTTGATGGGTTAAATATCTGTCATTAATTTTAGCATGAATTTACCCAGTTTTGTGTCCATCATAGCTTACCTTTTGGTCTCTTTCCTCTTAATTTTCCATAATATTTATAAAGGATTAAAGTTAATTAATATGGATTGAAGGATGCAAAATACCTAGCAATAAACCGGTTATGAGTACTAATTTCGGTGGTTATGTGAAACAGGGGTTTTTGAGGTCGAAGGGACAAGTAATGAAGATTACCTAGAGGATTTTGTGATCTTTGTTGGAGTTATGGACAGACACTGAGAGGGGGGGTGAATCAGTGTCAAAACTTTTTCAACTTCGACCAAGATTTTTAATTTTGATTTCCTTTTCTTTCAACAATAGAGTAGAGTAATCACTTTTGAAAGCACAAAGATATGACAACATTAACTCAGTCTATTAGACAAATTATGAAAATATGATTTGAGTGAGATATCTTGCATTTTCCAAAACATAGCTCAAATTTGATCTCAATATTACTCTGATTAATGCAATCATGAGTTGAATGTAATCATTCATAAACAGAATTGAGAACAATAATAATCCCAACAGTGAACTGAAACAACAACACAGAAAAGAAGTGAGCACACAGAAGAACAAAGAGACAAAATATTTTCCGAGTGGAAAACCCTCCTCGGGTAGAAAAACCACTCCTAAACTGCCTTACTGGCTTAATCTTCAAAAACCACTGTTAACAATGCCTTATAGGCAAATTTCTGAGCACCAACTCAAGGAGCACCAACCCCTCATTTTGAAAACACCAATTTCAAGGAGCACCAACCCCTCATTTAGAGATATCTATCTCAAGGAGCACCAACCCCTCAAATTGTTTTCAGAACAATAACAATATCAGAGGATCTCTCTATTTTCTAGTAAGCTCATAACTCTTTGTTTTTCAGATTTTTAATACAGAGTATTTCAATACATCTTTTGATATGGCCAAAATAACTATCTCTCGGAATTACAGGCCAGCAACACCTCCACTGTGTTCAACACTGGTTTTTATATACATTTCAAGTATGTCAATCATGAAGAAATCTTCAAAAGTCATTTTTCACAAGATTCTCAAACTCTCTTGCTAATTTTAGAATATGAAGTTGAATCATGACACTTTGTATATGATGGTAAAAATCAAGAGTAATGATTATCCAGAGGGCTTTAATTTCTACGCTGAATCAGGAGATTTCAAATTGTAACTGATTCATCAAAACCACGACAACCCACTAACAGAAAATCATAACCTCTAAATCTTCAAAGAATATTTTTCCAGAGATTCGGTGCCAACCAAAGATGTCAGCATGCAACTATACTTAGAAAATCACATATCGGCCACAAAGACAGAGTTTGTTAAACATTCGCTGAGACATCCAGACAGGTATGTCGAAGGAAATTATAACGTTGATCGTTCCTTTGGTCCCTGTGCATCGCCATGACCTTCTGCCGTCGAGGAGAAACCATATCGAAGATCTTTATGTTTCTCCGAGATCACATTTCTGTTAAATTTGTTTCATTCACTGAGACACAAGAGTCTTTCTCACCGAGATGTGCCCAATATTTTCCTTCGCTAAGATGATATATAGTCGAGAAGACGCTATATAGATTGCCCCACGTTTCACCGAAGGACCACATGATTATTCTTGTTTGCCGAGACAATTTAATACCTATGCCGAAGGTCTTTATCATTTCCAAGTCGCCAAGACAATACATAATCGGGGAGACGTTTTGTAGATTTCATTTTGTTTCACCAAAAGACTTAAACCTTATCCATTCTGAGTCGCTATGAAAAAAAAACACTCTCGCCGAGATGTGTCCTTCATCCATCTTCGCTAAGACAATGCATGGTCGGGGTGACATCTCGTAGAGCATCCTGTGTCTTACCGAAAACCCACGTGATCAAACTTGTCGCCGTGACATATCGCTCTCGGGGAGACCTCTCGGAGAGCACACTATGTCATACCGAAACAATTATGTCGTCAGTCGCTCCTTTGTCTTATTCACCTTCGCCATGACTTTCCACTATCGGAGAGATATTATATTGATCTCAATATGTTTCACCGAGAGCCCTTAATGTTTTCCTAGTCGCCAAGAAGTTTCTCACCGAACTGCACTTTTCATTTCACCCGCTTTGCTATAGCTTTAAGATATCAGAGAGACATCTCATAGACCAGTCTTTGTTTTGCTGAAAGCCCACTTGATACACATTGGTTTCCGTGACATATGGTTTTTCTTGCCGATGAGTCCATCCGCCCTATATATGTCGTTGTAACTTCAAACTATCAGGGAGACATCTTGTAGATTGTTTTATGTCATACCGAAACACCCCAAATTCACAAACTCTTACTGATACGCATCCATCCACCACCGGTCGGTGTGACATTGCACATTCATTATGACTTCACACTGAAAGCAATATGTCTGGCCGAAGTGAAGCCCCAGATGTGATGTCGGCGAGACCGAAGGTCACTCGCTGAGACCTATTCCGATACCGCCCAACTCTGTCAATGAACCTCCATATGTACTAGTCAGGGAGACATTTCAAGTTCGATGAGACACTACCCCGATAACAAAACTCCTACCGATAAGTTCATCCTCGGTCACCGAAACCACGTGAATGTCTCACCGATAGACATCCACATGCATATGGTTGGTGAAACATAACAATTTCATTGTGACCCTTCACCGAAGCCTTAAACTCATGCTGATGTGTTTCCATTTGATCTCCAATCGATGTGACATACCAATTTCGCTGTGACCACATATTGACGGTAAAAATTATGCCAATATGATCCTTTTTTGTCGCCGAAACAAAAGAGAAGTCTTGTCGAAAGCTGCCTGAATGAAAAAATCCAATCGACATGACATCAAAAATGTCTTGCCGATAGGCAACATAGACATTTCAAAAATGGATCGGGGAGACCCTGCCATTCTCACGCCAATATGTGTAAGCCCAAATGAGAAACAACCAATACCATTAGACAAATGAGATGTCAGAACCAAGGTAACTGTAATGCCTTCAAAAAATGTGAGTACAAAGAATGTAATCAAGTGGCTTGTAATCATGTGAAATACACCTATGGTATGCAAAGGGAACCATCCTGACAAAGAAACCATCTGTCAAGCTCTATCAGTCAAAGAAATAGCATTCATAACATGAACCAGAAATCTCATCACCATGAATTTGAATCATAACAAATATCTTGAATTTGAATCATAACAAATATCTTTCTGAAATAGCCAAGAGACATCAAAGAAGTGCCATACTAAAGCATAAGGATCCAAACTAAGATAGATCATCAAAGAGAACTAACTGAAAGAGATTTTGTCATCAAGGACAAACTATAAACACAACTGAGATCCAACAATCTTTTGGTTTCTATTTAGCTATTGTCTTTTAGTACCTATTTAGTTGATGGTTTGGTAATCAAGTTTTGTAATCAATTTTGGGATATTTAGAAAATAGTAGGATGGAGGCCACCTCACTATTTTCCAAACTGATCAAGTATTTTTGGTCATAAACTTACAAATGGTGGACATATCTATGTTTCATATTATTTTATGTAGTTGAACATATATATATATGCTCTCTTTCAAGTATGCAAAAAATCTTCAAGTTGAATTTAATATAAGCATAAGACTATTGAGTGTTGAATCTATGTACTATGTAAATGTATTCCTCCATTCGGTTGGTTGGAAGAAGGGGCCCACTCCTTAACCAATGTTTGGATTCATATTTTTGTTGTTTTGTGTGAGGTATACTTATGTTTGTTCAATGATTTCATATGCTTGTTATTGATTCAATTAAGTTTAGTAATTTGGTATGTGTATTGTTAAATTGCTAAGTTCAGCATGATCTTATTTGTTTAGTGTGGAGTGAGTTTCCTTTTGAAAAGATTATTAATGCGTGGCATGAGCACAGATTTTAGGGATGACATATATATGTGAATTTGTAAAGTGCACTCTATTTTTAAAACATAGAAATAGTCTACACAATTTTACTAGATCTTGTCGCTCGATTACTACAGCTCCTAGCGCCTGAGCTTTTTTAATGTACTTTTAGCATCACATATTTTCTATTCTTGTTATTAATGTTTAAAAGCATTGTGTAATTCTAAAACATTGATTTTAAGAGTTTAAATGAGAAATCAAAAGTGTGTGTGTGTTGATATGAAATAGGAAGGTAATGATTAAAAATAGGATTTTATTAAATTTGCAGATTGAAAAGTGTCTTGATTTAATTTCTAAATGTATTCGTCCCCACTTAATTCACTAGTTTCATCCCTTAGGTAGACTGTCGCAACACCTTTCACAAGTTTACAACTCTCATATTGACAATTAAGGAATAAACTTAGGAAACTTCCACAAAATTCTCGAGGATTGATCTAAACACATTTGCTAATTAGATAGAATTACAAAGATAGTTTGTCCCTAAAATCCATCCAAAATTGAATCCAATCATTTTGGCATCATTTCCAAGACATGGTGTTAAACACCTGTTAGTCTAGTGAACTGAGTTAGGAGCATTGTGCTAAGGTGAAGGTCTACGCAATAGTCGACCTTGATTGGATCATTACTCTTAGTTTGCTCTGTTACAAATCATATAGGTGCATGAATCGTAATAGAGATAGTCGGGGGAGATTTGTTAAAGAGGATAAGGGGAGTAGTTCACAACAAGGAAAATTGAAAAACAAATCAAAACCATTAGTTGAGGGAAGTAGCTCACAACAAGAAAAATTGAAAAATAAATTAAAACTAGTAGTGGTGCACACATCACCTAAGAAAGAATTAGTCGAACCAGATATCGAAAAGTGTGTTATTGAGTCTACCATTGTTGAGACCCCTTCTGATACTCGTCTAGAGTCTTCCGAAGAATTGAAAAAAAAGTTTCAAATTTATTCCAAGAATCTTATGATTTTAGAGCCGGTATGTCCTTAGGAAACCAAAATTCATTCAAAATTTTTTACACATCCAGAGTCATGGCATCTAAATTCATGGTTGATCTCAACAACAACAAAAACAATAAGAGAGCATTGGCCAACAACAAACCGGTCACTTTTGAGTTTCCAACTGCACATCCAGAAGAGTAGGCACCTATGAAAAACATACCCCATTCCACTTTGCTTGTTTTTCATGGTCTTTCTTTTTAGGATCCTAATATGTTTCTATTTGAGTTTGATGTGTTGTGCCACAGTTATGACTATCAAAGCGATGCACAAAAACTCAAATTATTCCCAACCACTTTGAAAGATGCAACATTAAATTGGTTCATGATGTAGAGGAAGGACCTTCTTTAAGAAAACAACTCAAAATGACAAGGTTCTTACACCAACTTCATTTGATGTACCTAAGTGCTCCACTCTAGACCCTAAGCATTGAACTCTTAAGGCTTGACCCAACACACCTTGGAACATTGTAGACTTCATGGAAGACTTGTATTGGGGCTTGAATGGCCATAACAACTTCTTTGTGGAGACTCAACAATGCAACAATTCATGGGGCTTACAAGACTTGTGTTGTTCAAACTAGGAAAGGCAACATTAATAGCCTAAATCAAAATCAATAAAGACTACTTCAAACCCTCAACCACTGACTTGGAGGCCTCTTCCCAACATTCTAAGGGTGTTTCCATAAGTATTCAATCTCAAGACTCACACAAAACTCTATATTGCTTGGACACTAACACCATACCTATGATTGCAAAATTCAATCCTCTTGGAACAGTCAATCATAATTGAGTCAATCCTTCAAAAGAAATGTTCTAACCTTTTGTTCCAGATCTGAAAGACCTCTCTCCACATCCCTCTACTACTTCCAATGACAAACAAACAAAAATCAAACCTTGGCTCATCAACTCTTCCTTGTCTTGTTGCTACGTCGTCTGATACATGCAAATATCAAAATTTTTGGGTGAATCATGGCACATGCAAACCTCACTTGGGCCCCTAAATTTTTTTTCCATGATAGAAAACATAATTACAGACCTTCCCACCAATTTTTGCGATTACCCAGTGGTGGAAGGTCAAGTTACACCAATTTTCCTCCTCACTAGTTACTCTAGGTAGGGTTTTGGCAGTTTTTAAAGAAAATGTTATAACTTTCAAAATACTTGATGAAAATTGATGCCACAAAAACAAAAATGAAGTAGATTCACATGGAAACAAAATCCAATTGATTTCAGATCAAAATATGGACTGTACATTCTATACCACGTGACATAACAGGCCTAAACATTAGAAATGCACAAAAAATCAATATTTTCATTCACAAAAACTTCAACAACAATGTCTTGAACCCCCATTCAAGTTTTGAGGGTGTTTTTATACATTTCCCATGTAAAAAAACTGTTGGAAACCACCATTTGATTATTTTTTTAACAAATCACTATTTTTCTACTTTTTTGCAAATGTTGATTGACAACTTTTGAGCAACAATGACAACTTTTGCAATTTTCGCTACCTTACAACTAAGGACCCAAACGTGACTCCAAATGACTTAAAATGGCCTAAAAATACCTTATTGACATGAAACCAACATCAACACAACAAAAACTAAAAATTCATCACATGATTCAAGGTGCACCTGAAACCAAGGGTGCCCCTGCACCATACTCCCCAGAGGAGAAAAGATTCAAGGTCCCCTTGAATGGAGGACTGCAACAGTGGAAACATGCTTGAGAATTTATAAGAATGAGGGAAAATATGATCCACCACCTGTAATGAGATCACCTTTATAGGGGTACAAATTAGAAACAAAATCTCCCATCTTGAAATCAACCTCTCCTCTTTTTCCATCTGCCCTTTGCTTGCATCTGAGATCCCTATTAGGAATGTCTTATTGTGTGTGTTCTTGTAGAACATGCTCTTGAACCTCTACAAAGTTAGGTTTTGAAAATGATTCACCAACATAATTTTCTTCTCTTCCATAACTGTGCTCAAAAAACCATGGCTCACATTCATCTTCAGAATTGTCTAAAGGAATTTCAGCGGTCCTTTGCTCTAAACCTTGCTTCATCCTGGCCTTAGGTTTCCTTGAAACTATTGCATGATCTACACCTCTTACTGTCCCTTGCAATATTGTTGCATCAATTCTCTTATCCACTAGTTGGGGTTCCATAGCCAAGACTATATTACTCATTTGTGCAATCACAATGAGAGCATTTTGTCCCCTCTTGTTGTCCCCCAAACCTACAATGTTTAGTGTTTCCTTCTCTAGGGAATGTACACAGTGAAAGACCTACTTCCCGTCTCCATTCATATCATTCACACCACCTTGCATTGGTTTGCACTCATTGCATTCACCAAACTGCTCAAAAAATTGAAAGATAACTTGGGTTGCATCTTCATGTTCCAATTGTAAAGACTTAGCATCCCCAACTAAATTGAAAGATTTGTCTTCCCATTCTAGCAACTCTACATGAGGACTAAGACCTGTCTTGGGAATGTCATCCACTACTATATCAGCATGTTCCTTGAGAAAACCTTGGGTCTCCAAAGGCAACTCATTCATCCTTATGACTATCACAACATATTTAGGTTTTGGCTATGATGGCAAGGCCTATTTCCTCCTTTTCTATGGTTTGTACAAACTCCTTCTCACTTACCAACATGGCACTAGATGCCACTTGTGATTCTTGACATTCTTCTTTCAATGGTGTGAGTGTGTAAGAAACCCCATCCTTTTCTATGACATATGTGTTCTTTCTACCATCATGTTTGGAATTTCTATCATATTGTCATGGTCAACCAAGGAGTACATGACAAACATCCATAGGGATGATGTCACACAAGGCCTTGTCCTTATAACCCCTTATATGGAATTCTACCCAACTTTTCTCATTCACTAATACTTGTTTCCCTTTGTTTAACCAAGAAACCTTGTATGGAGTTGCATGAGGCAATCTTTTTAACTTTTAATGCACTATCATTTCAATAGAAACCAAACTGTCAGTACTACCAAAATCAATAACAACTTTGCAACATTTACCTTGGAATTTACATGTAGTCCTGAAGAGTGAATTTATTTTGGTGGTTCCTTCTCCATGGGAAATTTGATCAAGGTTCTTCTCATCAGCAAGGACTCCCCAACTTCTAGATCAACATTGTATGATGGAGAATTAACACTTTCATCATCCTCACCTTGTGCAATTTGATTCCTCCTTTCACCCCCAAAAGAAGTAGATGATTGTTCTTCAGTGTATTTCCATGCTTGGTGGCCTAAATTTTTTTTGAATTTATAACATTTCCTAGGGAATCCAATTGATCCTCTTCTACTCCCAAATCTGCCCCTAAAATCTGATCTTCCCTTAAAATTGCCTCTTGAATATGTTGCTTATTCTTGGGTATTGCTTGTCTCTCCTTGACTCCCATGTGGCTGTCCTGAATCAGCAAATGACCCTCTTCCTCTAAAATTCCTTCCTCTACCCCTACTTTGCTTTTCTTGTCTCCTCCTCAACTTGTCTTCAGCCTTTATGGCCAACTGATAGCATTCTTCTATTGCTCTTGGACTTGTGAGACTTAACTCATCTTGAAGGCTATACTTTAACCCATTCAAGTACCTTGCAACTTTGTCAACATCTTCTTCCATGTGGCTTGATCTAATGCTTAGTTTATAGAACTCTTTTGTATATATCTTCACATCCATGTCCTTTTGCTTCAAATTTTGCAACCTTCTATACAACTGAATGGCATAATCACTAGGTAAGAATTTACCTTTCAAGTTTGCAACCATTCTATCCCAAGATGTAATTTTTTCCTTGCTTTTCTTCCTCCTCTCTTCTTGTACATAGTCCCACCATAGGGATGCATGTCCTTTTAGTTTTATCCTTTCCAATTTCACTTGTTTCCCCTTAGGTATCTCCTCATACTCAAAATACTTGTCAAGTTCTCCTATCCAATCTAGGAGTTCTCCATTCATACTTCCAACATAAACAGGGAGTTCTATTTTGATCTTGGAACCATCACTCTTTACTACCTTTAGCAACCTCTCCAACCTCTTTTCTTCACCATCTCTTTCCTCTTCATCTTCTCCTTATGGTGTCTCTTCACCCACTTCTTCTTCATCATCTTCTCAGTCACTCAAATCCACTGTGGCCACTCCTCTTCTCTGGTTGGTCTCAACTATTGCAAGTCTAGCTTCAAAGATGGCCCTCATCTCTCTTACAAAGTTCTCCTTTATCTCCCTCGGCTCTCTAGCAACCAGATTCACTCTTAAAGGAATATTTATTTGTGTCCAATTCCACTTATTTGTGACCTATTACTAATCTTCCTTGCTCTGATACCAAAATGATGTAGAGGAAGGACCTTCTTTAGGAAAACAACTCAAAATGATAGGGTTCTTACACCAACTTCATTTGATGTACCTAAGTGCTCCACTCTAGACCCTAAGCATTGAACTCTTGAGGCTTGACCCAACACACCTTGGAATAGTGTAGACTTCATGGCAGACTTGTCTTGGGGCTTGAATGGTCATAACAACTTCTTTGTGGAGACTCAACAATGCAACAATTCATGGGGCTTACAAGACTTGTGTTGTTCAAACTAGGAAAGGCAACATTAATAGCCTAAAGATAAATCAATAAAGACTGCTTCAAACCCTCAACCACTAACTTGGAGGCCTCTTCCCAACATTCTAAGGGTGTTTCCATAAGTATTCAATCTCAAGACACACAAAACTCTATATTGCTTGGACACTAACACTATACCTATGATTGCAAAATTCAATCCTCTTGGAAAAGTCAATCATAATTGAGTCAATCCTTCAAAATAAATGTTCAAACCTTTTGTTCCAAGTCTGAAATACCTCTCTCCACATCCCTCTACTGCTGCCAATGACAAACAAACAAAACTCAAAACTTGGCTCATCAACTCTTCCTTGCCTTACTACTACACCGTCTAATACATGCAAATATCAGAATTTTCTGGTGAATCATGGCATGTGAAAACCTCCACTTGAGCCCCTAAAAAATTGTGATATGATAGAAAACATAATTATAAACATTCCCACCAATTTTGGTGATTACCCAATGGTGGAAGGTCGAATTACACCATTTTTCCTCCTCACTAGTTACCCTAGGTAGGGTTTTGGCAGTTTTTAAAGAAAATGCTATAACTTTCAAAATACTTGATGAAAATTGATGCCACAAAAACCAAAATGAAGTAGATTCATATGGAAACAAAATCCAATTGATTTCAGATCAATATATGGACTGTATAGTCCGTACCACGTGATAGAACAGGCCTGAATGTTAGAAATGCATAGAAAATCAATGTTTTCAACCCAAACTTAAACAACAATGTCTTCAACGCCCCATTTGAGTTTTGAGGGTGTTTTTATACATTTCCCATGTAAAAAAACTGTTGGCAACCACCTTTTGATTATTTTGTTAACAAATCACTATTTTCCCACTTTTTGCAAATGTTGCTTGACAACTTTTGAGCAACAATGACAACTTTTGCATTTTTTCCCTGCCTTGCAAATAAGGACCCAAACTTGACTCCAAATGACTTTCAATGGCCTAAAAAGACCTTATTGACATGAAATAAACATCAACACAAAAAAAACCAAAAATTCATCATATGATCGAAGATGCACCTAAAACCAAGGGTGACCCTGCACCAATTCATAAACCTCAGAAATATCAAAACATGGAACGACATGAAGGAAATATTTTTGACAAAATATGAGGAGTATTGTAAAATGAAATAGGTTTGGGACAAGATTCTCCATATGGCATAGAAATAAGATGAATCCATGGAATATTACCTCAAACACTTCATGTTCAACCTACAATGATCACGACAACCCGGGCTAACTCTTGATACTATTAAAATGTTGTTTCTTAGGGAAATAAGAGATGATACTATGGATGCATTGAATTTAATAGGTAAAGGTAACGTCTCTAAATCGAAATTTGATGATATTTGTGACATTTGCAATAATTACTTGAGGTCTCAACATTTGGGGAGGAATTATTTAAATAAGCTTTTTCCCTCAAGAAATGCAATGGGTATAACAAAGCGTGAAATAGGTAATTTACTTGAAGATCTCAAAACTGATTTATTAAACCATATAGGTAAATAGATAGATACTTTGTATACACAAAGGAAGTAGGAGGAGGCTGAAAAAGCCTTAGCCATCTTTTTTCCTGTTTTTCAAAAAAGACATAGTGGTGAAGAATGTCCATATAACGGTAAAAATGTCTTTTTTAGAAGAAGCAAGTAGGGATATTATTCTAAAACCTCTTCCTATAGGTATGACTAAGGTAGAATACAAAGATGAGCCTATTTACTTCATGGCCCAGTGAAGACCTTGGAAACCAAGAGCAATGCCCCCAACCGATTACCAAGCAGCACCCCAAAGTCCTTTTCAACAAAATTCTTTCCCAAACCAACCTAGATGGTACGAAGGTTGGCAGCAACCTCCATACTACCCCCAATGGACTCAACAATATCCCCATGCTCCATAATCATGGCAAGCATGGTGAGTGCCACCACCAGCATACCCACAATACTAGTCATTTCCTCCATATCAACCACCTCCAGTAATAAATCCTTATCAGCAATCTCAACAACTCCTGCCACCTATTCCATCATCGTCTAATCAATCATCTAGTTTAGCTCAACCTCTGAAAGCAACGCCTATGCCCACACAACCATCACCCAATCCGAACAATTAGGTGGCTCAACCGGTCTGTAATAATGAAGTGGCATGATTCTCGACTTATCCTATCAATGCATTAGAGATTGATGGTGTACACCTAAGGTCAGGAAAAATCCTCCAAGGGCCAACCATCACAGAAGTCGAGGACTCTCTAGCTAGACCAGAAGAGGAGCAACCAAGGCCTCCATTTCCTGATAGGTTGCAAGAGCAACTAAAACGAAAGGAAACATTTCAACTAGGTTTTTATTTTATGAATGAGTTAGGTAATGTTAACATTAAAATTCCTCTGTTGCAGGCTATTCGAGATGTTTTGGTGTACACCAAAGAAGTCAAAAAACTTTGTGGGAGGAAATAACAGAAGAAGCAATACCCCAAGACAGTCCAAGTCATTAGACAACATGCAAACTTGATGTTGGGGAGGATCTTCATCCCTAAGTATGCAGACCCATGGAGTCCAATGACTAAGGTACATATTGGTGATGCAATCATTCCAAATACACTCGTGGATCTAGGAGCATCTCTAAATGTAATGACTAACGAGACTAAGGAGAGATTGGCCCTTCAAGGACTAAGACCTACTCCAATGGTCTTGTAAATGGTTGATCGCTCCCTCATAAAACTAGAAGGTATGATTGAAGACATCATTATTTCCATTGATTCTTGGGAGTATCCAACAGATTTCATGATTTTGCAACCAAAGATTAAGCTAGGGGGTGCCCCTTAATTCTAGGAAGACCTTGGTTAGCCACAGCTAATGCTTTTGTTAATTGTGGGTCTAGAAACATGGTGATTTTGAATGGAGAGCAAACGAAACAATTAACGTTGTACCCTCCAGTGCAGCCATAGTTGGAAATGGAGGATCCCTTATGGATCGATAGTGATTTAGAAGTCTTTACCTATTTTGACAATAGATCAAAGTAGAGAATTTGAGGATATATCGAAAGACACTATTGTTAATAATTTCTTGCAAAATTATTATTTGATTGATAATGTTTTAGAGACAATAATTTTTCCTATGTGAATAACTGATAATTTCCCATTTGGAAATTTTACATTAGTTAGTAGTTCGCAGTCTATTCAGCATTTTATTACTTTGCATCAATTATTGTTGCATACTTGTATATACAGTCCATTTTTTATATTTGGAAATTCTAATCTATCATCCTATAATTCACAATTTCTTGTTGTAAATACCCCTTGTACAGTATCAAGCTACATAAATCTTGCCTGGAAAAATGCTCACATAAATCCCAACTTGAATGTCTCCCAATTAGAAGACCTGATTGAGATGTTGCATTCCCACAAAGAGGCATTTGCTTGGGATTACCAAGACATGACAGGTATTCATCCCACTACCTGTACACACCATATCTATATAGAGGAAGGGAGTAGACATGTGAGACAACCTCAAAGAAGATTAAACCTTGTCTTACAGGAAATAGTTAAGGATAAACTTCAAAAGCTGCTTAATGTAAGATTTATTTACCCTATATCAGATAGCCAATGGGTGTCCCCACTTGTAGTTGTTCCTAAAAGGAATGGAAAATGGTGAATATGTGTTGATTATAGGTCCCTTAACAAGGCCACTAAGAAAGACCATTTCCCACTTCCTTTTATTAACCAAGTTTTAGACACCCTAGTTGGGAAGAAATTATTTTCCTTCCTTGATGGATTTAGTGGGTATAATAAAATCTATACTTCCCAAGAAGACCAATACAAAACTACTTTTACCTACCCATGGGGCACATTTTCCTATAATGTCTTACCTTTCAGATTGTGTAATGCCCCTGCTACATTCCAGCGGGTTGTTCTAAGTATTTTTGCAGATTTAATTCATGATTGTGTGGAAGTGCATATGGATGACTTTACTGTTTATGGTGATACATATGATGAAGCTAAGGCATATCTTGAAAAAGTGCTTAAACGATGTATTGATACTAATCTTTCTTTAAGTCATGAAAAATGTCATATTTTAATGACTGAAGGTATTGTTCTGGGTCATTATATTTCTACAAAAGGAATTGAAGTGGATCCTTAAAAGGTAAAAATCATTGAAGACTTTCCTGTGCCTACCTCTCCAAAGGATTTGCATAGTTTCCTAGGACATGCTAGTTATTATCGAAGGTTTATTCAAAATTTTAGCAAGATTTCCTCACCTCTCTTTGTGTTGCTAGGGAAAGATGTTGATTTCTCATGGACACCCGAATGTCAGCAACCCTTTGAAGAAATTAAAGGTAAACTTATAACTACACCTGTGTTGTGAGGACCCAATTGGGAACTATCATTTCACATACATACCAACACATCAGATAATTCCATGGGAGTCATACTTGGACAAAAGGAAGACTCTCTCTTTTACTCCATCTATTATATCAGTAAGAATTTTACTAGTGCTGAGGTAAACTATACTGTCACTGAGAAGGAATTCTTGGTTGTAGTTTATGCAATAAACAAGTTTTTCCACTATAAACTGGGTACAAGGTTTTTGTACATACGAATCACTCTGCTATTAGATTTTTGATGAATAAACCAGTTGTTACAGGATGAGTGATTTGGTGGTTGCTTCTTTTGCAGGAATTCAATATTACTATCCTTGAAAAACCAGGACAAGAGAACGTAGTGGCTAATTTTCTATCTAGACTACAGCATGGTGATGAACTCATTCCTATGGATGATACTTTTCCAAATGAACACCTTTTTGTTATTTCTATCAAGAGGCCATGGTTTTTCGATATTGCTAACTATCTTGCTACTTGCAGGTTTCCACCCCACTTCTCCCCGTGAGAATGTCAAAAGCTCATAGGGATTAGTGGGCAATATAGTTGGATTAACAGTTTACTTTTCTATACTGGGATTGATTATAATGTGTTGTGTTGCAAAAAAGGATGTTTTTGATATCCTTTGTGCTTGCCACTCTGAGCCTTGCGGAGGCCATTTCACAACACAACGAACCGCTAATTTTTTTTTAACTGCAGGATATTATTGGCCAACGATCTACAAAGATTGTAAAAGGTATGTTCAAAATTGTGATAAATGTAACTGTATGGGCCGGCCTACACACTCAGATGAGATTCCTTTACACCCACAATTATCAATAGAACCATTTGAAAAATGGGGTTTAGATTTTGTGGGGCCCGTTAGTTCTCCTTCTTAGAATAAAGAATACATTTTGGTTTGTACATATTATGTCACTAAATGGGTAGAGGTAGTAGCCATAAAGCATGCTAGGGATATGAAGGTTGCTAACTTCTTGTATTCTGAGATTTTTACCAAGTACAGTGTTCCTAGAGAAATTGTCACAAACTAGGGAGCACAGTTCATCTCTGATTTGGTTGCTACATTGGTGTGGGAATATGAGATCAAGCACCACAAGTCTTCCCATACCATCCACAATCCAATGGGAAAGTGGAAGTGACCAACCAAGAATTAGAAAATATTCTCACAAAGACAGTAGCATTGCATAAGAAAGACTGGGCAGATAGACTTCCCAAAGTAGTTTGGGCCTACTGCACAACTTGGAAGACAACCACAGGACTAACACGATATGAGCTTGTCTATGGCAAGAAGGTTGTCTTGCCAATTGAATTTGAGGTGAAGACTCTCTGCATTGCTCTTCAACTTGGGATGAGTCTTAGTGATACCCAGAAAGAGAGAATTGCTCAACTCCATTCGTTAGATGAGATGTGTCGGGAGGCCCTTCTTCATGCAGAGATAGTGCAAAAACAAAGAGCACAGTGTTATGACTGTTTCATTTGACTGCAAACATTCCAACCTAGGGATTGGGCCTTGCTTTATGACTCTCAATTCCAAGATTTCAAGGGGAAGTTTCATACTCGCTGACTCAATCCTTATGAAATCCAAACTGTGTACAACAATGGTATTGTTAGACTATGCACAGTGGATTCAGAGTGCATGGCTCTCCTTGTCAATGGGCATCGTTTGAAACTTTACAAATGGCCCATGTCAAAATAAACATTTGTTTGTGATGTGGCAAAGGAACTCACTCTTGTTCTCACCACCTCTTGAGGATAATTTATTGTTAAATAAATACATAAGAAAAAAAGAAACAAGTAATAAAATATCCAACAACAAGAACCTTCGGGTGTTGTTGGCTAGTGAATGCTTGAAGACTAGCCTCCAGTAAGTATTCACTATGGAATAAACTTGGGGGAAAAAATTGGTTTTCTAGCATTCCTAGGTGGTAATAGGGTGAAAACTAGGTTACCGATAGTCTATTATCGTTAAAAAAAAGAGAGAAAAAAGAATAAAAATAAACAAAATAAAACATAAAAAATAAAAAAAGGAAATAGGTGAATGAAGAAAAAGAAACTAGAAGCACCTTGCAAGATTGCGACAAGATGTAGTGCACTCTAAATGACACCCTATCACATGACAGGATGTTGCTTCTTTCTCCTCCTGTCATCACCACTTGCCTTCATGTGAACAGATGCCTGCTAACTCATTTTCTTTCCATCTTATTCATCACCCTTACCTCATTCCCTTCCTACATACCTTTCTCTGTTCTTCATGTCCATTTCACATCTCCCATTTTCCCTTGTCTTCTTATGACATGTGGACATTCATTGCTTGTCTTACCTATTTTTTTGTCATCCACGTCAATACTCTCTGTCCAACCACTTTTGTTCATCGGTGTGTCGGCACCTTTCCATTCCGTTCACTCTACCCACTTCATCCGCGTGCCCCATTTCCACCATTTATTTTCATTTGTCATTTCCTCTATTTCATTTGTCACATCATCTTTCCACTTCCATCTCGCAGACGCTCCTGCCTTCTTGGCCAATTACTTTGCCACCATGGCCCTTTATGTGTCGCTTGCTTGCTTATGTCAACTTGGCCACCCTGGTCGTCGCTTCATTCCCAATGCACCCATCACTTCACTTTGTCCTTTCATTCTCACCGTACAACCATCTTCCATCCTCTCTTTCACATCTGATTTAATTTGCTCTTATCCACTTCAAGCACACATGTGATATATTAATAGCAAGCTTCATTTGTTGGTACCGCCAGCTCCACATGCCTCCATGGGATCTTACATTGTTTATCGTTGATTGGACCACCTCGGACTTGTGACTATGCACATCATTTGTTGTCGATTTTTGCATTTCCACTTATGTCCTCTAATGGTAACATTTCCAAAGGTATTGTATGTCGTTCATTTCATGTTTATTTTATTTTATTTTTTTATATTTATTGTGGCAACCCCGAGGATGGTACCATAAGCTTAGTTGGGGGGTGGGCATGCCAAGTCATAATTACCTTCCTATCACAAACAACTTACCTTTCTATGATAACTATATTATTTGTTTCTGCAGAGTCCATATTATGTGAGAATTATTGAAGTACATCAGTCTTGATCTCTCACCAAACAAGTTTTATTTCATTTCCTACTAATATTCCTCGCCATGGGTGGTATCCATAACTTCTAGGAACCTACTGATTTGCAGCACGTTAAAGAAAACTCGATAGTATATTAAGTCTTTGAAAATGCGAGATGGCATGTCTTCTTTGCAAAGCTATGTGGGTATGATGATGTAGCCGCCTTTGAGTTTTCCATGGCTTTTAGCAATGCCAGTAATTCCATGCAAGTGTGGGGGCTTTCTTTTTCGGTTACTCCACAAATTATAACCAAGGTAATAAGGTTACCTGAGATGGGGGAAGCTTATTTTCCATCAACTATGAATAGGTCTGCCGAACTTCAACTACATTCTCAACAGTTTTTGAGACAAGGTGAACTGTTGCAAACGACTCCTAAGCAGGGCACCTTGTGGTCTTCACTTCCTGAGCACTGGGCCGTCGTAGCCAAGATCATAACCCAATATATTACAGGAGAAGGAAGGTATGCATAAGTGTTTTCCCATCATTTCAGGTTACTCTGTCATTTACGCCATAATGATTTGTTCAATCTCCCGCATTATCTCTTTAACTCAATCAAGAGGATGAGTATAGACATGCAAAAAGGGCATCATAACTCTATAGCACACCATGGGCTAATAAATTTGATTATTATGAGGGGATTAGCTCAATTTGTTCCTCTAGTTAGTTGGATCACATTTTTAAAAGAAGAAATTCCCTCTAAGTCTTCAGGTCCAAGAATTGAGCCTATGGCTCATGGAGCCGAGGATAATAGCGATAATTTTGAAAACCAAGATGACGAATTTCAAAACCTTGTTGATGAAAACCTAGGGCAGCCGAATAAGGATATAGAAATCTGTGGAAATGAAAATCCTAGTGAAGAATTTGAGGGTTTACAACTACAAAATCAATACGAGGTAGTAGTGATAAGAAGATTAAACTAGGGGTTTGTACTAGGAAGGTCAAAGATGTTGTTGGTGTTAGTACTCCACCTATGTTGACCCCTTATAATACCAGATTTAAAACGAAATACGAGGAAGCAACCTCTAGTTTGCAGAAATTAGCTATCACTGTCTGTAACATGACCCAAAACCCTAATGTTGAAAATATAGCCACCAATCTCTTGAGAGAAAGAGATAGGCAAAGCCACGAACAGCAACGACAAAAATAGAAACCAAAAAAGACAAGGCACAACCAAGCATAAAACCCCTGAAGAGCAAGAAGAGGAGATGTTTGCTAGTCCCCACAACCAGAATGAAGAGGATGACATAAGTAATCCAGAGAACATTCCTACCAAGACACCTTTACAAGAGCAATGTGGTAACTCTCAAAGGGAGAAACAAGATTTGGGGACCCAAGGAATTAATACTCCTCATGGCCATAGATTTTGAAGAAAAAAAACTAAATTTTGAAATTGCAATAGACTCTTCTCCTGGCCAATACATACTGAAGAAGACACAGAAGATAAGTCCAATGAAATATCTTAGACAGAAGAATATTTTGTAGAAGAAATCGAAGTCTTACAGGACAAAGTAAGTTGGTTGGAAGCTCAAATGAAACTTCTTCAACCATGATTGCGGTAAGTTTATGACAGGAACCAACAACAAGTTGAGGAAATAAAGGAATTAAGATGCATGTTAGGGCAATTGACTCAAAGACATAACCCAACCATAGAAGATTATATAACTTTGGAAGAACACCAGGAGGTGATTGGTAGTTTGAAGGCCTCATGGGAAGAAAATATTGTTGAAGAGTGTATGACTATAAAGTACCACCAAGGTAAAGTCAATGAACTAAAAGTTGCAATGGAACCAAAGATTTCAACTGACTACATCTCTAAATTCAAGCATCAACAAATGATTCAGAAGTTGAAGGATCAGTGGGGAAAAGAGATAATGGTAGTAGTGCAGAGGTTAATAGATGATTCAGCTTAAGTTTGTAAGTTGTGCATGAGGACATGCAATGTCTTCAACTGGGGGGGAAATGATGGGTTAAATATTTGTCATTAATTTTAGCACGAATTTACCTAGTTTTGTGTCCATCATAGCTTACCTCTTGGGCTCTTTCCTCTTAAATTGCCATAATATTTGTAAAGGATTAAAGTTGACTAATATGGATTGAAGGATGCAAAATACCTAGCAATTAATATGTTATGAGTACTAATTTCGATGGTTATGTGAAACGGGGGTTTTTGAGGTCAAAGGGACGAGTAATGAAGATTACCTGGAGGATTTCGTGATCTTTTGGTTTCTATTTAACTGTCTTTTAGTACCTATTTAGTCGATGGTTTGGTTATCGGGTTTTGTAATCAATTTTGGGATATTTAGAAAATAGTAGGTCGGAGGCCACCTCACTATTTTCCAAACCGATCAAGTATTTTTGGTCATAAACTTACAAATGGTGGACATATCTATTTTTAATATTTTGTTCTATAGTTGAACATATATATATATATATATATATATGCTCTCTCTCGAGTATGCAAATAATCTTCAAGTTGAATTGAATATAAGCATAAGAATATTGAGTGTTGAATCTGCATACTGTGTAAACATATACCTCCATTGGGTTGGTTGGAAGAAAGGGCCCACTCCTTAACCAATGTTTGGATTCATCTTTTTGTTGTCGTGTGCAAGGTATGCTTATGTTTGTTCAGTGATTCCATATGCTTGTTATTGATTCAATTAAGTTCAGTAATTTGTTTTGTGTATTGTTAAATTGCTAAGTTCAGCGTGATCTTATTTGTTCAATGTGGAGTGAGTTTCCTTTTGAAAAGATTGTTAATACATGGCATGAACATAGATTGCAAGGATGACACATATATGTGAATTTGTAAAGTGCACTCTATTTTTAGAACATTGAAATAGTTTGCACAATTTTACCAGATCCTATCGCCCGGTTACTGCATCTCCTATTGCTCGAGTTGTTTTAGTGCACTTTTAGCATCACATCTTTTCTATTCTTGTTATAAATGTTTAAAATCAATGTGTAATTCTAAGACATTGATTTCAAGAGTTTAAATGAGAATTCGAAAGTGTGTGTGTTGATTTGAAATAGGAAGGTAATGATTAAAAATAAGATTTTATTAAATTTACAAATTGAAAAGCGTGTCTTGATTTAATTTCTAGATTAAGAAGTGTGTCTTTATTTAATTTCTAAATGCATTCATCCCCACTTTAGTCACTAGTTTCAGCTCTTAGGTAGACTGTTGCAACACCTTTCACAAGTTTACGACTCCCAGATTAACAATTAAGGAATAAAATAAGGAAGTTTCCACAAAATTCTCGAGGATTGATCTAAACACATTTTCCAATTAGATAGAATTACAAAGATAGTTTGTCCCTAAAATCCATCCACAGTTTGATCCAATCAATTTTCATAAAACCTCGACATTCTATTCATATTCATGGGTGAATCACAAAGAAGAGATAGCTAAGAAATGGAGTGAGATATCTTCATTACAATGAATAGTGTAGTATTCACATAGGTAGAGTAATGATCAAAAGGAGAAATGATGAATAAAGGACAACAAATGAACAATAAAGGATATAGAATAAATAAAGAATTGTAATAGGACAGTTACATAAGATTGAATATGATAGTTTATGGCCACTTAAGATGTAATAGGACAGTCACATGTATTTCAATACCAAAGAATGCTTCAAGGGATCATTGTGGAAGATGAATTTTTATGAGGAGATGCGTTATATGTTTTCAACCAAGATGCCTCAAGGTAAAGAGTGCATAATAGTCATGAATTTGGTAGTAATCACATGAAATTTAATGCTACAAGATAGTCTCGTAGGAGAAGCAACAAATTTCGTTTATTATTAAAGGATAGTTTAGAGTGGCATTTCCCTTTTAATGATCATATTCATAGAGGATAGTCCTTGTGAAGGGATAGAAAGAGCCCGCATATATTTCTAAATGATAAGTGGACATTACCTTGTCTATGGAGTAGATACCATTGAAGATAATTGATAGAAGATAGTAGTATACAATCAAGAAAGCAAGTGAGCAGTCCTCTATGATGTCAAGAACTTCAAAGGTATAAACGAAAGTCTACAGACATAATGTATGAATGCAATAATATAGTCATCATGATAAGCATAGTCAACATAGGACAACGGTAGTAATAAGATCAATATCCTGAGCAACATTCATGAGCCCAACAGTGAGCAAAGAAATGGTATGCTACAAGTTAGTGATGACATTTAGGAGGATAAGAGTGAAATGGTATGCTACAAAGTATTGATGCCACTAGCCTATATTTTTGGAGGTCAACAACATGAACAAATGAAACTCATAGATTATGAAGTGCATAACAACCTGAAATCAAATTAATTAAAAAGTACAAAGCATACTTACAAACTATCTGGAACCTTCAAGTCATTAAACATTATTTAATTACGAAATACATTTTTTATTTTAAAATTATAAATAGTCTATATTACCTGAGTGAAACTTTGATGTCCAACTCCACTAGTAGGGGTTGTTGAAGCTCCAATATTAGCCTATTCAACATCCAAAATGAAATATATGAATATCATTCATATAACGTTTAGCTATTCACATGTAATATTTATAATTATTTACCTCTGCAGTACATGTGGTCACATAATAGGGAGGTGGAGGACCACTGAAAAATAGAGTGAACGTTATGACCCTAAAATTTCATTATAATCATTCAACTAATTTAGTTAATCTTGCATTTCAAACATTAAATTTAATAAATTAAGTTCAATGAACTTGCTAACATTTACCTTACTATCAAGGCTAAATGCCTCATTAAGGAGGGCATCTTTCATCACCAATTGATCAGCTGCAAATGTACCTTGGGCACCTGCATACTGACTATGTGTGGGATAACCACATGTGACCCACAAGCCTGACAATAATGATTTCAAACTCTACTCTGCAAAGACTCTCTTGACTCACCCTGTGCTAAAGGACTGGTATGTTGTATGAGGCTCTAGGTCAGGGAACTAATCATCTGCAATATATTGACCTCAACACTCTCCTTCACAACGGAAGGGATAATCACATGCTCATATTTTGTTCTAGCGAGTGCTCGTCTCATCGGCCAATGTGCATCAATATGTGCCCCCACTTTGTCATGTGCGGAGGCCCCATCTCTACCCTAAAAGTCTCACATGTCAAAATAGTTTGGGATTTTATTGAGGACAAACTCACAGTAGAGTTTCCTCAAAAAATATTGTGACACCTCATTGTTGTTGCATGGAGGATGGTCAAAAAACATTCACCACCTCCTCCAAAAATTGTTCTTTATCCCTCAGTGGTTGCACCAATGGATAGGAAACCTCTTGCTTGAAGGATGCAATGGTTGATTCATTCTAGGGTTTGTGAATAGTGCACACAAGTCAAAATCGATTCAAGTGATTGAGCAAACATGGTTCTATGCGAGGTTGAGCTTGCAGGATCTTTCAACCTTGCAATTAACTCGTCAATTTGTTTTTTGTTATTTTCAGTTTGCCCCATTAAATTTTCTTGAGTTCTTGGAACATGTTGAGGAATTATTGGAGGTATTTGTTGGGGTTGTTCTTCAGTAGGGATTTGGGCATAAAGTGAATTAGGATTTTGAGGAGGTGCATTATCATTTCCTAAAAATTAAATTAATTTACATCAAAAAACACATTAAATATACCTATTTAATAACTAGTTCACATAAGAAAACAATAAAAATTTACTTTTTTGACCTCCCCAACATTGTGGCAACATTTTGACAAAGATTTGGCGAAGAAACAAAGTGGTTTGAGCCTTCTTGGAACGCAAGCGTGTTTTTGAGGGTTTGTAGGTCGTGGAGGAAATTAGGAACAACAAAAAATGGAATGATGATTTTTTTTGTTTAAATAGACTAAATCGTGCTCGCTTTATAACACAAGCATGTTTTGGCCTTGTAGTGGCCAAGCCATAATGTGAGCGCGTTATAACACGAGTGTGTTATAACATGCTCATGTTTTGGATTTTTTTAAAAATTAAAATGGTTGGCCACTTTTTGGCCCCCCGTCTTTTTGCACCTACCCCATCTCCTACTATAATCATCTTGATAAATGAAACATAATATGTGGATTTTCCAATTGAAGGAACATCTACAGGACGAAACACATCAAAATGAATAAGATCCACTACACCACAAGATTTATGAGAACTTGATTAAAACTAAATGTAGTTTTGTTTTCCATAAATGCAATGCTCACAAAAATCAAATTCAAGATTACAATCAGACAAACCTTCAACAAGGTTTTTTTTTTCCAAGGTCCTTAGACCCTTTTCTCCAATGTGGCCAAGTCTTTGGTGTCATAACATAGTTTTCTCTGTAAGTAACTTTTATGCAGAAGAAAGAGCACCCTTGCATACCCAGAAGCCATGACCATCTACTAAAGGTGAAACCCTCACCTCTTCCAATAGAGTAGCCACAAACTTTATTTTCATAGAAGTATTATTGCAATCAATAGTGCATGCATCAAGCTTATATAATGTTCCATATCTAACACCTCTAGCAATCACCCTAGCACCTCTAACCATCTTGCATTTTGTTAGGGTTCAGGAAGATTAGAGCAATAAACATTAACAATTATATGTAGATTAAATAACCCAAATATAACAATGAAGAATAACACAAAAGAGATCAATACAGATTTTAACGTGGTTCACCCCATATGGGCTACATCCACAGAAACTTAGTCATCCAATGATTTTATTATCTAGTGCAAAACAAATTACAATCTCATGAATACCATTTTGCAACATACATCCCAGCCACTTATAACAAGCTTTTTGGAAGCTTCTAGAATTAGGGTTTTACAAAGTCGTTTTTCATTTGTTAGTTAAAAAAATTAACTACCGACCCCTTGACATGCAAAAAGGGGGAAAAAAATTGGGGGTTGTGCCCCCAAACCCTGCTCTCGAGGGTTGTCGCCCTCGAATCTCCACTTGAGGCCCAGCCTGGCCCTGAACCCCAGCAAGGATACATTAAGAGTGTACAGCATTTGCATGATGAGTCACCACATACTAGCACATCTTGCATCAAAAAATACTACCTGCACACCCGCATCTATTAGTCTACTCATAGATAACAAATTTTGTGTTAATCTAGGGATATGAAACACACCATTAATCTATTTTATTCTACCATCAGGAAACTTGATTCTAACTTTATCACAGCCAACAATATTTAAATAAGAATCATCACCCAAGTACACCTTACCTCTATCAAATTCTTCATATTCAGAAAAGCAATATCTATTAAAGCTCATATGGAAGGATGCACCTCAGTCAATTAACCATGCATCATTACCTGCATGAGTTTCCAAAGCTGCAGTGAATGCATCACCATCTTCCTTCTTGGACTCAAAATCATAATCAAATCTCTTCTTTTTCTTCTTTTCTTCTTTGCAGTCCTTATGAATATGTCTAGGCTTATCGCAGTTCCAACAAACAACTTTGGACTTTCTAAGAGATTAGATCTCCCCTTGGACTTGAAGTTTTCATGCTTCTCATTCTTCTTGCCTTTTTCTTTAGGTCTTCCACGAACTTTTAGGGCCTTCTTCACACTAATGGATACCTTCCTTCTCATCTCTTCAGAAAGAAAAGAACCCACCACATCTTTAGTCTTCAATATAGAAGTACTCTCAATAGTCATAACAAGAGAATCCCACGAATCAGGCAAAAAACAAGCAATATCTGACATTTCTCCTCATCCATTTTGACACCAATTGATGCCAATTGAGCCACCAGCATATTGAATGCTTCCAGGTGGTATGTGATTCATCCACCCTCTTCCATTCTCAAGGAATATCATTTCTTCCTCAAGAAAATATAGTTCGCTAAAGATTTGGCTTGATACATCTCACTAAGTTTCTTCCATAGTTTCTCTATAGACGTCTCTTCATGGACATTGACTAAAACAGAGTTTGCCAAACACAATTTGATTAGACCCTTGGATTTACGGTTCATAACATCATATTGAGCAGCTAAAGTAGGATATGCAAGCCTTGAAACTTTCTCATCAACAACATCCCACATATCTTGATCTATCAATAGATCCTCCAACTTCAGCTTCCACATCTCAAAATTATTTCCAAAAAAATTATCCACCTCTATTCTCCTTGATGAACTTACCATCTAAAAATTCCTATAACAAAATCATAAAGTGTTTTCTACACA
The DNA here is from genome assembly GCA_007258455.2 of Sequoia sempervirens. NCBI lineage: Eukaryota > Viridiplantae > Streptophyta > Pinopsida > Cupressales > Cupressaceae > Sequoia > Sequoia sempervirens. The sequence goes on along the minus strand of VDFB02058242.1, from coordinate 675,409,412 downwards.
AGCTCCCACTCAAATATGGATTAGTTCCAAAAACCCAACCCGCAACTGAAACCAAAGGTGGTCAGGTTTTGATACCACTTATAAGGAAGCTAAGGTAGCAAAACAACTTCCTACACTAATCTTGAGAGGAGAATAATGCAAAAAATTTACAAATATTTTCAATAGTTATAGAAACTTAAACATAAATAAACATAAATATCATGCATACCACAATACAGTGATTTACGTGGGAAAAACCCTTTTGGAAGAAAAACCCAATACTCCAAAAGTCACCCAATATATTATTCAAAAATCACAAATATTACAATATACTTGCAGAGCAAGCTTCTCACAGGAGTATCACCACCAAAGATCCAGAGACTACACGACTGTTATCAGACTCTCAGAATTCATTACAACACCGTAGCCACAGTACAATGCCCTCATAAAATAGGGTTAGCTTCTAGGGCAAGATAAGCCAACAAAATATCTACCATCAGATCTAAAACCTAATAATGAACAGTTTGGATTTACAATAATCATTAATTTAATGTATGTCGGCCATTTAAGATTTTTTGTTAACAAAAAAATGTTAACACACATTCCACTCCTCCCATCCACCCCGTGGTTGAGACATATTTTCCCAGCATACTAGAGAGAAGCAATTCATATTGCAATCTACATACTTAACAGAGCACAAGCAAGGACAAACATTTCAAAGACTCCCTATGAGTTATGGTATGGAAGGACTCCTACTGTCAAATATTTCAGAGTATTTGGAAGTAAATGATATATCAAGAGAGATGAAAACTTAGGAAAGTTTGACGCAAGATCTGATGAAGGAATCTTGGATACTCTACAAAAAGCAAGGCTCACCAGTGCTACAATAAGAGGCTAAAAAGGATTATTGAGAGTGCAAGTGTCCAAGTATATAAATACTTACATAAAATTTTAGTGATGATAGATGGATATGAATCGGATGAGTCCTAACCCCCTTCTAATCAAGCCATCCTACACCACCAACTTCAAACCCTCCTGTAGATTCCAAAGAGAAAATACCAAAATGGGTTAAAAAATTTCCTAAGTTGAGCTCTCCACCTTGGACACTAACATCTCTCCTCCTAAATATATACCCAAGAATTACCCCACCCCATCTTTCTATAATCCTAATTATAGTCCCATTTCTCCACCTCCAAGCCCTTTTGCATCACACTCCCTTCGTGTGGAGGATCCTCTTCAACCCCAATATTTTAATCATAATACTTAGTGTGGAGGATCCTCTTCAAACCCTCCTGTAGATTCCAAAGAGAAAATACCAAAATGGGTTAAAAAATTTCCTAAGTTGAGCTCTCCACCTTAGACATTAACATCTCTCCTCCTAAATATATACCCAAGAATTACCCCACCCCATCTTTCTATAATCCTAATTATAGTCCCATTTCTCCACCTCCAAGCCCTTTTGCATCACTCCCTTAGTGTGGAGGATCCTCTTCAACCCCAATATTTTAATCATAATACTTTCACATCTATTAAAAGCAATGAGGATTAAAGATTGGTAGTGTACTCTACACCTAAGTCACTATTGGTAGTGTACTCTACACCTAAGTCACTAGCCCCTCCCTAGAGGTGTGCATTTTTTGTTCAATGGTAGATGTACAATAATTATCTATGATATTGGCATGATCACTGACAATTTCCTCTTAAACAAATTCCCAAGAGGACATTGTTCCTCCTACTCCTACTCAACATCTTGTTTCTCATTGTTATTTTTTTCTCATAGAACGTCCTCTTACTCCTACTCAACATCTTGTTTCTCATTGTTAGCCGATAGGCTATATATGGTGTGAGGTTTCACCTGAAACCTGTCTCACGCCAGCAAACAACAAAATTTTCTCAGAAAACAGCTGCTGAACGCCGGTAAACTACCAAACTTTCTCAGACAAATTTGGACGGTAGAAAAACCCAAGCTTCTCACTGCAATCAATTATATCGAATGTTTTGAGTGCATTTATAATTCTACCAATCAAATCAGATTTCTTTTCTCAAATTTAATATCCAGATCTCATTGGATTTCGTCGCACGCCAGCCCTAATTCCCTGATATTTTCAGATCCACTTTTCGTTAAAAGATTGAAGCAGCAGCTGTAGGGAGATTTTATGGTGAATCTAAATTAAAAAAACTTCTGCTATGGTGGGGCTGCTTAAATTTTTACATCATTGTTAGACGAATCAATTTGTGCAGAATCTTGAGGTAAGTCGCTTGCCTTGACACCAGATGGCCGTTTACGCCCATGAAATACTAAATTTGCTGTTTCTGTACCTTGATTATTTATTTTTGGGTAGAGCTTTGTATTTCAATTTTTTTTATCATAAATCAATCACGACAATGGATCTAGCGGCGAAGAGAACCAGCGAGGTGCTAGAGGGTGCTTATCGCCTCTTAATGCGAAGGAATTCTGTGTATGTGACCATCGTAGTGGGCATTTTCTTTGGGGAGCGGCGAGGAAGGAATTGCTTTGTAATTGGAAATATGTTTCGTTTAGGTCGACGTTAGGTGTATAGCGTAGATGTTGGAGAGGATTGGTGGCTTATCCCCTGTCGTTTGATTGCGAAGATGTAATTATTGAAAATTTATGTCGTAATTGAGGAATTTTTTCAATTAGGGTAAATTATTTATATCGCTCTGTAGCTTGACAGCGGCCATCCAATTGTATTCGTATACAATTAAATTTCTGATGTAATTGCATAATCTGTTCAGGCCTTGGCGAAATTTTGATTGTGTTGTCGTTATATGTGTGTTATTAAGAAATTAGGGTTGTAATTGTGGACCCAAATGTAATTGGGGCCAAATTGGGACAATGACTTAATTATAACTCTATACGAGTACTTAAAGAAATCTTGGCCGTAATTGTCGACACTGATGTAACTGGGGCAAAACTAGGAGAAAAGGCTGGAATGCAATTTGGTTGTACATGTATAATATCTAGGTCCAAATTTGAACGCTGATTTAATTGGGGCAAAATCAGGACTGATGTAGTTGTATATGTATAATTAAGAAGTACGGGGTGTAATTGTGAATGCTGATGTAATTGGGGCAAAAATAGGAGACAAGGAAAATTAAGACCGCAATATGTTTTTATATGCATAATTAAGAAATCTCGGTTGTAATTGTGGATTCTAGTTTGACTGGTATAAATTTTGAGGAATAAACAGGAATTGATTCCATGGCATCCATTTTTACCTTCCTGGGCATATTTCTTATACTTTTGGGTTCTTTTTAATTTTTTTTTTCAAAGATGCGTATGACATGCTTGTAAAATCTTCCTTTATGACTATGAAAGATATGAATAACAAATTTTGAAAGGAACGTGTATAGTTTTAGCTTTTCATTTTGTGTTATTGTATGCAAGAATGATTCTTTTAAAAGAGAGAGTGATGAAGTGTTGTTCTAAGATATAATTTGATTATTATGAAACAAGTTAACCTCTCTTGCGTGAATGCAACCATTTTTCCAGCTTAGCTTTTACATTTTGAAATCTAGCCATAGATGCTTTCATTTATATGACCTTTTTAGTTTATAGTTTTCAGTGTAGTGTTATTCATTTCAAGTCTGGAACCATTGCCAGGAATATGGTTGGATTTTGGAACTATAAACTTTTATCATACAGTGTGAGAAAGATTTCAGGACTGCACTTCTATTTATATACAAATATTGAAGGTTGTGATCATTTTGTATCATGCAGTTTAAATGATATGTGCATAGAAGATACATTAATTTAATTTACAATATCTCATGTATAGAATAGTATTTTTTATGTATACAATTTTGAAATATAATCTTGACTTTAGGTCAATAATTTTTCTTCAAGCTATCATTTCTCTTTTTTTGATGATTTTACACCAAGATTGTAATGGAGGTGCAATAGTTATGTCAAGCATGAGTTCGCTACTGCCTCTTCACCACATAAATTGAGAATTTCATACCATGATTTGAATTTGATAATCAATTACAAATCAATGAAAGGAAAAAAAAGAAAGCATTGTAAAGCATACATGTGGTTGAAGAGTGACAAAGAACCAAATATATACTATATATATATATCCATTGTAGTCTTCACTATGTGATAAAATAAATCTTGGAAATTCGTCAAAATTGAAAGTAACTAGCATGAATGGGCTTAAAATATGTTACATTTCAAGCAAAGAATATAATATGATTGTTTTACATATTTAATAGTATCTATTAATAGAAAATATAATAATAAAGAATTCATGTTTTCTACATTGATTAGATCTATATCTAAATTAGATGAAAAAATAGAGGTATTTGACTTATGAAAATCACAAGTTTAAGCAAAAATAAATGTATTTTATATCATATTATGCGTACAACACATTGTACAAAAACCACACAACCAAATTCTAGCCCACCAATCCTTGCTCAAAAATAAGTGAGAAATGTGAATATTTTAAATTCCCTTTACCTTCAATAGTAGGAACAAAACTTAGCTAGTTATAGCAAGCTTCAACACCAAATTCTAATTACATAAGTATCTTTATTATCTGGTTGGTGCTTCAAAATTTATGTAATTGCATAATTAGAGAAGTTATAACTTATAGACCATGTCTAATTACATTTAAGTATGAATTTGGTGCATTAATATCTTAATGGTGGTAAGCAAATAGCAAATTTTTTTAAAAGGAAAATTTAATTTTGATAGCTTAGTACATTGATAGCTTAAACATGGTAGTTATGTGACAAAAATGGTGAGAAATATAGGTAACATTTTGATTTGAGGGTAGCTTGTTTCTAGTGTATCAATTTGCAAAATTTTCTTTTGGATCTGACTAGGAAGATGGTTTAAGGCCCTGGGCGGTCTGCTTTGTAAGATGCATTTGTTTTTAAATTTTAAAATTGTTCTGTTTTGATTGCATTAATTAACTTTTTGGAGGGATGTAAAGGAAATCACAATTCATTGTTGTAGAATTAATGTGGTTTCATGATTATGCCCTTCAGAATCTTGTGCAAAGTGAGCTAAATGATTTGGTTGTCACATGTCGTCTAGATGTTCATTCAACTCTATAGAGAATTTTGCCTCATTATGTAGGAAGATGACTATGTTTGTGTTGAATGCACTTGTAAAGCATTATCTAGAACAAATGGGTAGACAACTAGTTTGACATGTGAATGTCCCACCACATTTTGCTTTTTGTAAAATAAATTAGAGATGGGGTTGAAGGAAGAACTGACCGTTGCCATCTAATTCACTTCCTTGTTCAATTTCTTCAATAGTACTTTCATATTAGATTCATCAAAGCAATTGATTAAGTATTAAACCTGATGTTTGTATGCTCATAGCTCAGTGATTGTAAGTTTGTATGCTCATAGCTCAGTGATTGTAAGTTATTCAGTGTCAGGTTACTCATTTTATTCAGCCTCACATTTGTTAATAAAGGTGCCTTGATCAATAAAACTAAAAATCTAAAAATTTATACTTGATAGCAAATAAATTGTTTGTTTTATCTTATTATAATGTATTAAAGCATCAATTTTCTTGCACCAAATATGTGTTACAAATATTTTGTAAATTTTGCAAACAAGCTTGTACATATTTCAAACTACACTTCCTTACCATGTTTATTTTTATATAGTATTCTATTGGCGTAACCCTTGCACCCCTTCCGGTGCAAGTGCTAGTATATTTTATTCTCATAGAACCACCACCACCTAGTGGTCATCCACTCCCACATGGACTAGATTGGGACACAAACAACTTGATGGAGATGGCATCCAATGATTAGCCCTCTTTGTCTCATATGTATATATGTTATAAGCTAGTATGTTTTTCTCATGTGAGTGTTTTTACCACTCTCTACTTTATTTTTACATGTCTTGTTAGTTCACCTTGGAGGACCCATGTTATTCTTGTAGGTACATGGATACATGAAGACTGACAAAGTTATACATTTCTTATTTTTGTATCTACATTCTTCCATATGTCATTTATTGTTTTCCTTCACATTTTGGGAATAATGCAAAACGTGAGACATTTATTATTTTCCTTTTTCTTTTCTTTTTTTGACTATGTGTCTTCTTCCATTGTGCTTGTAGTTATATACACTTAAGGTAATTTGACAATTTCATCCCTATTCCTTGACTATCATTTCTCTATATATAGTGACCTTAGACATATATCACTTTTTTTCCTTGTGCAATGTTGCTTGTTGCTATGTGTCATTATTTTTTCATTTATCCGTCATTCTATGAGCATAATTTGTAGTGTTTCATACTTTCATTTGTAGTGGCGTCATCTTCTAGTAACTCTAGGGGCATATCTATTTGTATATGCTTCCTAGATATCCTTCACCTTCCCATTTCTTGTACTAGGAATGAAACTCGACCACCAAACGGAGAGCAATATAGTGAAGAAGCCATCATTGTAGGTTGGTGTTTTGGAACTGCCATATTCTATTCACTTGTAAAAAGTTCCCTGTTAGCAGAAGTTAAATCTAGTAAGATGCTATGCAATAAAGAAAGTGATGCACCTTGATCACTATAGTAGTGCAATGTGAGTTTGATTTTGTAATACTTTGCAATAAGGCATAGTGTGAGTTAGCTATGATCAAAATTGGTTTGGCAGAAGTATAGTTACCGCATCCTATGCGACGTAATATCCAACATTATTGGAGTGCATGTGACACCTAAAAGATAGGTGAATGATCTAGAAGGTGCTCTAGATCATACTAGTGTTGCCTCTGTTATCGCAAGCCATGACATTAGCCTTGGTGGTACCGCAACTCTATTGTGCTACTTCACAATATTCTTTTCTATGTCGTCAACGACTGAGGACTTGGACCAATCATGAAAGTCTCTTATTTGTTGGGTCATGAGAGCGACACATGGCAGAGATGTCATCTCAAAAAGGTATTTGTTCAACTCTGTGATAGATTGGTATTCCAAAGGTGGTTAGGATGCGGTGTCCGTTGGCATTCTATGTAACTTGCTTGCATTTAAGCTAAGGCATGGAAGGAGATTGACGATTCTACAAAGAGCTTGAAATATGGGTTTTTACGTAGAGGTCTGCAAATTGAAGATGGCAATATAAAAATAATTGTATTGTGTTTGAATTATGTTTTACAGATAATTACAATTGTTGGCTCTCTTGTTGTGGTAAGTTATTTTCCCTAGGGTTTCCAAGTTAATCATTGTCATCTGTAAGTTTGTTTCTTCTAAGTGATTTGATACAACATATGTAATCTCTAATTTTGATCACATATTTTGAAGTTCTATTGCAAGCTTTATCCAAAATTTTCTACAATCGACAGCCAATTCTTGACAACAACAACCTTCCCGATGGCTATGACCTGTCTCCATCTCCTGCTGAATCTATAACTCTTACTGCTTTACAGTTTAGCTGCTGCTTCTGTGTTTTGATGTGTGTTTCCATGTGTTTGTTACCTCGTCTGAATTTTGAAGTGTGATTTCATTCTACCATTATTTTTTAGAATATGATAATATACTCCTTATACAACTAACATTTAATACATTTATTCATTTAAAAAAATATTTTTAAAAAAAGGATTTACTCACGACACTCCCAATCTTGGGGATGTTCATATGTGCCTGTTCACTTGTCATCAAGATTTGCATATAATATTTATTTCATACACCATTTATAATCTAATTGTTACCAAATTTTTATTAGCAAAATAGCCAATTGTGGTGTCTCTACAGTTCCTGCCACTTCGAAAAGTAAAGAATCATCTCACCATTTTTGGTGTGAATCTAACTCAATGAAGCATATCAAATAAGTTTCTTTCATATTTCAGATAAATATTCAAATTTAAATCATGGACTTGTAAAAATCGACAAAAATAAAATTCCATGCTAAAGAATGTGGCACATGCATTAAATTCTTGACAGGCTTCTGGTGTGAATCTGCCTCAAGTAAGGATGTCAAACATGTTTCTTTAATATTTCATCAAGTTTTAAATCATGGACTTATAAAAATCAATAGAAAGAAAACACAATGCAGAAGGAATCGGCTCTGTTTCCAAAAAGGAAACGATTAAATCTAGGATATAACTGTATATTTAATACACAGAAATGAGACTAAACACACAAAGCTTAGACGTGCATATAATTTTAATGCAATTTTTGTTTGAAGTTTTGAATTGAAAGTATGCGGATAAAATACACTTTTTTTTAACTGTATTTATTGAAGATTTGCTGAAATAGCTTTAGCTGATCATTAAAGTATGTCATCTTTCACCATGAAATACATATACAAAAGAGCATTCAGCAATAGTTATTGCATGGCTGTCCAAGCCTATTTGGTAGGTATTATCCAAACAACAAATATGCATATTTTACGTCAGATATGCTAGTATTAAAAGCAGATTGACCATCTTATCCAGATTTATTTCCTCGAACTCTTCTTAAATAGCATTCCCACCATGCTCTTCTCACCTATACAAACAGGAATATATACAGTCAATTCCAATTGTTGTTCTTAAATCCCTAGAAGACATCAAATCAAAAAGATGTTATTCAAATCAAATGGTAAAAATTTAAAATATAATAAATTCCAGACAATTCGGAACCAACAGATTACCATATACCCTTGAGACCACAGCACTTAAACTCACTAACATAAAATTGATAACACAAACGTAACAAGAACGGCTCAGGATAACAGATTCCAACTCCAAATATATGATTCTACATGCACGCACTATATATTTATGTATATGCGCGGATGTCTAGAAGCATTTTTGAGCATATGATGAATCTATCAATTGTTTAGAGCAGAATAAAACTCCATTGGCACTAAGTTCATGGTGTCTCCATTAATCCTCGGTAAAGCTTCTTGGCCCAAATCCATAGAGTCTCTTGCCATAATGCAGTTGAGTAGTGGCATATGGAAAACGGCCGAGGATTAAATGCACCAAAGGAACATAACCAGATCAGTCAGGAGATGTGAAAAAAATATAAATTAAATGGGTCTGTACATGTTATAAGATGTGCAGCAGTCAAGGGGTGTGTGTTGTAGATATGGAATCCACACTGTGTAGTAATGCGGAGTTAGGGTGTTTCCTAAGGACAAGAAAGCAGTTATGGGAACTAATCCAAAGCTTTAGTTTTCCAACAGACGAAATGACATCAGACCCTTACCTACAGCCCTGAGATGAGCTGAGGAACATGGCTCTGTTGCCAAGGGTTTTGCTGGAACTCTGCTGTGTGTTGTGTATGATGCTTTTTTACAGAATGACGTAGTATTATACTATTAGGGACTTTAAATACATCAACAGGATAAAAATCTGACTTTTGTTAGAATTATAGCAACCAAGTTTCTTGGTTGAATACAAATGACCAACAGTCTGATACGGTGGATTCTGGAATTTATAGGCTGAAAATAGCCCTTATCAGCCGTAAGCAAGAATGTTAAGGTTGCCACAAACTGCACTGATGAGCAGGCAGCACTGTTAGCACCAAAAAGAGACCATTCAAATAAGCATCTATCATTAAATTTTGCAATTGTAAATAATAGTTATTGTCAAATCCTATATTTAATAGATGCATGTGCAAGAGGTTATGCAACATAATAATCTATATTTAGCAGAAGCATGCACATGAAGCAATGTGCATGTAAATAATTATAGATGAGCTATTATTGTAATAATCGGAGACACTTATATCTATAAAAACAAACCTTTTAGGTCCATGTGAGAGATATTCGGAGTTGAATCCATATTTTGAACAGGTTTAGGTGAGCAAGAAGTGGGTTTCAGCTGCCCTTGGGCAAGGGCGGCCAAGCACATGTAATCTATTATTTGTGATGTTAATGGAAGCTTCAGTATTGTGTCAACTGTGTGCTTGTGTATTGTTCAATTGTATCATGCATATGCTTAATCTACAAGGTCGCATAGTGAATCTCCACAGCAAGAATCAAGCATTGGGTCTTCCAATCCAAGTACACTTTGAGTGAGACTGCCCTCTGGGGTTGTTGTCATTGGCAGAATCGTGCAGATAGCTTCAATGTTTAATCAGTGGATCCCAAGCGCATAAGAGGGAGATCCCTGAATCCAAGTGCACTTCAGGTGAAACTGCCCTTCAAGATTGTTGCCATTGCCAAGCAGGTGCATGTGGCTTCAATGTTTGATTAGTGGATCGCAAGTGTGTGAGAGGGAAAACCTGGTCAACAAGCATAACATCATACATAAAGACTAGAACTACAAAGGTATCAATTTCTGTCACAGCATTTATGACACAGATTTATTAGTGTTGATTCAATTTCTATATAATTTGGCAATTCCTGAGCTAGTAGCATTAACAAGGAATCAACGGAACATTGTCTCTGCCTTGCAGTTTCAACCTTGCTTGGGAAATACTTCACAGAATCAAAGCTTGTTAAATTTGTTTTCAGTTTGTTAGCCTTCTTTCTACATCTTAAGGCTAAGAACAATGAATTACTAGATTGTATATGGTGGAATTCTATCAAGCAGACTTAGCCAGGCCCCAAGTTGCATAAGCTTTTGTATTAGCTCTCAAGTCTTTTTAAAATATAAAAATTAACTTAGTAAATAAACAGTTTCTTTAAATAAAAAATGTATAGAAATTAGAATCTATAAAAGATTTTATAATCACAAATAAGGGTCAAATATGGATTTGGGTCGACAATATTCAGGAAGAGATGATTGCCAACACATTAACTAAATACAACTTATTTAATTTGACACACAATTTGTCCTAAGAAGCAACCCAACACTGAAAAACCTACCCGAGTGGTAGTTTCTGATGGATATATATACTAGCATATATATCTTTAATAATCTATATAAGATATACCAAGAGATATCCTTCTCCAGATGCCTATTTTTTTGACTGTGATTGAAACTTCACTTAAAAACCACCAAACCTAATTAAATCAATGAAAAATCATGAAATCTGTAAAATGCATCTGTATTTTTTTTAAACCAAATTATCCCTATTTTTCTGACTTTCCCACCACTCTTTCCATGACCAAAGACAATAAAAACCCTAATGAATATTATGTAACATTAAGGGCGTCAGAGGCATCATTGCCCATTGCAGAGGAGGCATGAGGACGGTTGCAGGCTGTGAGGATCCATTGCAGTTGTGTCAATAAAGTTTGAATAACCAGGGAAAATAAATAAATAAAAATACCCGAAGTGTATTGGGCAACCATGGAAAAAGTTCGGCAGTGTATAGGGCAGCTGAGAGGCCATGATTCCTAGCCTGTAAGAAATCACAACAGCTGCAGCAAGAGAAGGCCGCAGATCTGGAAGGTTTGGCCCTAACATACTACATTCTACATTTTCCTTTTTTCCTGGTTGTGAAGGAGACAGGCCATAAAGGAGGCTGCAACAGTTAAATGGGCGTCAATTTAAATCATTGGAGGTTTTTATGTACGCAAGTTCTTCACACCCATATACAACTGTAAAATGCCTCTTGGCATAATCAATCTGAACTAATCAACAGAATCCTTAAATTTTCAATTTTAATTTATGGCTAATTTGTCAAATATCTTCACACTAGTGGAAATGCAAAGTTAATAAATATTATAAACTCTTAAACATACCCAATAAGTAAAGTAAATCTTTTTGCCAGCCGAACCTACATTATAAATAGGCAAATCCCACTTTGGAATAATTGAACACGGTTTCTCTATAAATGCAATACACCATTCAAGGTGCAATAACATTTTGTAAATTTGTCCAATGGATCTACTGTAAGAATATATTCAAGTTATAAAACTGCAACGTGGAATGATACAACATATTGTGGCCTGGGTACTAAATTAACTATGCATTGGCTATTACAGCTCTCCAAAATATGCTCACCCTTAAGGGTCAGATGAATAGCAATACCTTAATAAATCAGAAAGTTGGAGTCATTTAGCAACCACAGGGTCAAATCTATATGGAAGTCACACAAATATGTGGGAACAGCAGAAGAAAACCATAAAAGATAAAATATATGCCACTGTTGAAACTTGAAAGGGAAGGCTTCTTTAGTAAGAACCAGGTAGGTGGAGTGGAGATACTGAAACAATTTTACTGTGCTATTGTCACACAAAATTATAAGTTTTCAGAAGATATATCCTGAAAAATATTGCCTTCAAAGAAGTAGTGCTTACCAAAATCTGCCAATATACTGAAAAGTCCAACAGCTAAGACCTAGATATGATATAAAATCTGAACCATGTTATATTCCTGACAGAAAATCTGCTTTTATAGCTGGACATTTCTGCATACAAAATCTGAAAATTTTAAGTTTGGAATTAAAAAAACTGATTCTGAAACCTGGAATCTGCTCCTAATAGAACATCTACTCCTGTATATGGCTACCAATTTAGAGGTGGCAATCTGAATGGAACAGTAATAACTGTGATATAGCTCGAATCTGGAGTCTGAAATCTGAAAACTGTAATATAATGCTTGAATCTGATTTACAGATATCCACCAAGTCAAATTGTAAATCTGAAATTAAAAATTTTGGTCTGTTCTCTTAAAGTTAGACACAAACAATCTACAAACTCTGGGTCGTCTAACACACTTAGAGGCAAACAGTACAAATTAATTCAGAAGATCCCTCAAAACAAAATCTTATTTAATTAATGTAAGTTTTTTAAACAGTATTTAACGAAAAAAACTTTCCTAAAGAGATATGGCTGCAATCTCTTAGAGCAATATGCACACTGTATGTGGCCATCAATAAGACCATCTAAGCACAACTAATTAGAAAGACGTTCTACTCTAAGGATTAAAGGCCTTTATATAGTTAATTTTCATCTGTTTCCCTTTAGCCTTTTTTGTTTTTACACTTGAGATCAGAAACTTTTAGTTAACTTCTTCATTTTCCCCTACTTAGTTTTACCATTTGAAAATTGGGTGAATAACTCAAACTACTAGATCCTCTAATGTTTTTGTATAAAGTTTCTGTTGATGGCTAGGTTTATCTTTTATAACAAAACCTACACCAGGGTCATCAAGCATGGAAAGCTTTGCAGACATGGGACAGACCAGCAAGCCAATCTCCAAAATTGGAAGGCTAGATTCTTATCTATTCTAGCTTAAGCCTAGTTGACAAAGGGAAAAGGAGAGAGGTACACATTTCTTTTTGTTGTTGGTGTTCTTTCTAGATACATGCAACAACCTAGAGAAAATCACTAGGTAGCAACGAGGAGAGTTTTTTGATATCTGAAGGGAACTTATAATTGTGGGCTAAAATACTCAAGACAGTAGATTTCAAACTATTCGTATATTCAGATTTAGATTATGCACGTGATCTTGAAGATGAGAAATCTCCTTCACATTTCCTAACAAATTTAGAATCAGTAGTCATCACTTGGAAGTCAAAGAAATAGTCTGTGCTGGCTCTTTCTTCAGCAGAAGCAAAGTATATGGCAGCTTCAGAGGCAACCAGGGAAGTATTGTAGCTCAAAAGGAATCTTCATGATTTGCATGAAAAACAGGGTTCATCAACACCACTCATAATCAACAACACGTTTGCAATCAAAATGGTAATAAATCCAATATTTCATGACTGAACCACACAAATCAACACCACATTCCATTGATTTGCATTATGTAAAAAGATGGCAATCTCAAATTGATATATTGTCCAATTCCAGAGTAACCAGCTAATATCCTAACAAAAATACTTGGAAGAGAGAGATTTGAAACATTCAGAGGCATCCTTGGCCTCACTATAACCCTTATAGATTAAGGGAGGGGGAAGGGATAAAGATGTAATTTATGTACATAATCCCAGGTTATAGTAATATTTCTTTTCTTGTAGAATTTGAACAGTCATCCCAAAGATGAATTGAATAGTCATCCTCGAGATTAACTGAAAGGTCATACATTGTTGATAAATATGTGCTTTGCATCTCAATTTGATGAATACAATTTTCGGTTGGCTTCAAGATAATGCCCATTTCATTTTTGCAATCCTGACATAAACTTCCCACTTTAAGAGGAAATAAACCTTTATTTTGATACCATAACTGCACAAAAAAGCCAAACATCTTAGTATACTCACTCCCAGTTGTGAAGACAAACAATCTTCAATGTCCTAAATGTTGTTCCAGACAAATCACACAATCTTGCCTTAAAAAGATTTTGATTCTTTTGAAAAAAAACTCTTGCCATACTAATAAACAAGGAAGGCCTCTCCTATATTAGACAGACTCTTGAATATAGAATTCCAACAAAAAGCCTCTATTCTTGTGTTACCCTCCTAAAGCAACTTTTGGCTTTCATGGATTATTTGCTTTTATTCATGTAAAACAATTTTCAGCATTTGCATAGCTTTATTTGCTTAATTCTATTTTCCTCCAGTACACGCATGCTTGTTCCTTTGCCATTTTCCTAAAATAGGCTTATGCTTTATTGATCTCCTTTGACTTCAGAATGTTGAATTGGAAAAGTGAAAGGTCTGGCTTTCTCATGAGCTTTGACCATTGGGCCAAACCCGGTATAAAATTTGAACATTATATAGGGTAAATGGGACAAAATTCCCTTGTGAGCTTCACAGAGAGGGTTTCACAAGTCAAATCCCTAAAATACAACTGTTACCTTTTCCATAAGCTTGCTTTACAATGATAGAATAAGAATAAAACAATTATATTCTAGGAAAATAGGAAAAGAATAAAGCATAAGTCTATTATAGGAAAAAGAGAAGGAGATGGAGAAAATGTAGGTTATTTTACAAAAAAACACAAATAGAGCTATGCAAAGGCATACACAAGGATGGTGTTTTTCCATCTTTTTGTTGCTTTTAATTCATTTTGTATAGTTTTTTATAGGTTCGGATGCTAGCAGTAATATGGCTCTGACGTCAGAGTAAATTTCATAACAAGAAATCATTGCTATAATGAGAAAACTCTGAACTTGGAATATAAATTTTTGAAATATGAAATCTAAGTTCTAATAATACCAAAATGAAAAAAAATAAAATTCTGAATTTCCAAACCAAAATATCATTGATAAACTCAAATGCTGATAAGAATAATGCAATATTACGAAGTCCCACAGTCCACAAGACAAAAAAACCTTCCATACAATCTTCACACAAGATCACTACGAGAAACCAATAGAGCAGAATTATTATTGCCAATTTCATCCAAATGTACATACAAGCCCCGATTAATATAGAGTTAGACCAAGGGAAAATCTAAAAATAGAAAGTAGTAGGTGAATGTAGATGGGGACTCTAATAATAGGCTGTGCCTAAACATGTGCATAATGACACATGGAATGAGCACATGACAAATTGCCACAAATATTAGATAAGACTTATTACACATTACCCAAGTAAACTTAACTAGGCCTAGTATGAACAATGACAATACTAGACTAGTGAGAAAAAGCCAAGATTTCTAGCATAATGTGAACATGCCAACACCCCCTTTTAAATGCAATTTAGGGAGTGACAATGAAAAAAAATGAAGCAGGTCCTCAAATATGGGTTCCAACAACAAGGCTTGATCAAGTACCCATGTAGAATGTAGTCAATGAAGCCAAAAGGACTCAAGATATATTTGACATACCCCCCAAGGACAACTTCCTTCACCCCACGCATCAAACAAAGCTTAACATATTGAGTCATAGCTAAATTTTAGTGAAGATGTCGACAATATATTTCTCAATAGGGCAATACTTGAAGTTGAGAACATGATCCTCAATGAGCTGCTAAATGAAGTGCATGTGAATCTCAATATGCCTGGTACATTGATGCTCCACAGGTTTGCAAGAAATGTGAATTATATTTTGGTGGCCACATCAAAGAGTAGTGGGATGCTCCTATGGAAAACTAGATTTTTCAATAACTACCAAATCCAAAGAGCCTCATGGCTAGCAAGAGTTGTGCCTTGATACTCAACCTTAGTAGATGATAATGCAATAGCAATTTGCTTCTTGCAAGACCATGCAACATGGCTAATACCAAGGAAATAAACATAGCTAGAGGTGAATTTCCAATCCTCAACATTACTATCCCAATTTAAGTTGACGAACCCCATGATCTGAGGTTATCCTTTTGATGTGTGTTGAATACCAAAGCATGTAGTGCCTCAAAGATTTCAAAGAATACGCTTCGTTGCCTTCCAATGACACTCATCAATTTCTTGGGAAAAATGGGAGACAAGTTCAACTGCAAATAAGATATATATGGGTGACTACCTATCAAATAAAGAAGACAACTTACTAACTACCAATGCAAGACCATGCAACATGGCTAATACCAAGGAAATAAACATAGCTAAAGGTGAATTTCCAATCCTCAAAATTATTATCCCAATTTAAGTCAACAAACCCCATGATTTGAGGTTACCCTTTTGATGTGTGTTGAATACCAAAGCATGCAGTACCTCAAAGATTTCAAAGAATGCGCTTCGTTGCCTTCCAATGACTCTCATTAGTTTCTTGGCAAAAATGGGAGACAAGTTCAACTGCAAATAAGATATATATGGGTGACTGCCTATCAAATAAAGAAGACAACTTACTAACTACCAATACAAAGTAGTATCAACTCTCAATGTGGTACAACTGGTGGACAAGGTAAACTCCTAAATAAAAAGGAGTCATTGTCGACTTGCAATCAAGCATGTAGGAATAATCAAGTTAATAGCATACTTTTGCTATGAAGTAGAGATCCCATATGTAGATTGAATGATTTGAAGACCAAGGAAGGAGTGCAAAAGTCCCAAATCTATCATCTCAAGCTACTCCATAAAATTGGATCTAATATCCTAAACCAAAGAAGAGGAACTACCTATGATGAACAAGTCATCAACATAAAGCAAGAATGAGGAATTTTGCACCATCTCTCTTGGTATAAATTGTGGGATTTGAGTGTCAACGAGTGAAACCAAAGGAAGGTAGGAAGCTATCCATCTTCTTACACCAAGCCAAGGGGCTTGCTTGAGTCCATAAAGAGAATGGTTCAACATACAAAAAAGTAAAGAATCCTAAAGAAGCCCCAAGAGCTACTTCATATAGATCTTCTCGAGAAAACCGCCATGCAAGAAAACACTCTTCACACCCATTTGGTGCACTATCCATCCTTGTGATGCAACAAGTGACAGCACAAGGTGAATAGAATCTTTCTTTTCCATGAGCACACAAAATCCAACTTTCTTCCTTTTGAAAGAGGCACAAGATCCCAAGTATAAATCATCATCAACAAAAAATACTCCTCTACAATAGCATCATGCCACTTAGGTATTCTTGTCGCATCATGAAAAAACTATGGATCATCTTAAAGGGGATGACTTAGAAGATTGACTCTAATTGTCTAATTCTAAGGATGGTGAGCATCTGCAAGATCCCTTGACCAACTACTTGCATCCTAACTTGTACAAACCTAACAAACAGTGGCTATGCATAGTAGGTGGTGGTGCAAGGTCATCAACAACCTCATCATCATCATCCAAGAGATAATCACCATCATGATAAAAAGGAATGGACGAGGCAAAAGGAGGTGTAAAAGGCAAAGTTGAGATGTGGGCTCAACAATCGTGCAATGCTCATCAATCTCAACATCATATCGAAACAAGACATCATAAATGCTAGGCTCAAACAAGTAATAAGCTTTTACATCCTCACAATAGCCAACAAAGATGAGTGGTTGGCTCTTCTTCTCAATAACCTTGAATTTTGCATCAAGAATTAATTCCTAAGTTTCATTGCCAAAAACCCTAAAAAAAGAAGTATCGGGTTTCGCATGTGTCCAAGCTACTCAAATGTCATGTGTTGCATTACATTGTGGAGCATGAGATTTTGAATGTAGTGTGCACAATTGACAACCTTAGCCTAGAACCATGGTGCCATGGTGTTGGATTGAATCATGTAATTTTCCATTTCACACAAAATACAATACTCCCTCTCTACTCAGCCATTTTGCATAGGAGTTTTGGTAATGTGTGTAGAAACTAGATGTCATGCAAAGTATAAAAATCCCTACAAGCATGATAACATACTTCCCGCCATTGTTTGTTCTAACTCCTTAATAGGTAGAAATTACTGCTTCTCAATCTATGCCTTAAAGTTATTGAAATGTTAGCACGTACTTGCCCCTGAAAATGGAGTTGGAAAGAGCATGAAGTCACTATGCATCAACTCAACTAGAGTCTTGGCTCACCAAGCCTTGCTTTTCACAAATGGGTCTTAATGATTCTTAATAAGGACACAACCACAACAAACACCCTCAATGCAAGACACCTTAAGAAGACCTAACACCACACTCTATTTGCTCAACTACTACAAATATTGATAGCTGAGATGCCTAAAACACTCATGCCATAACTTGCTCAAGGAATCTACATGTGCAATGAGTTTTACAATTGAAGAAGACTCAAAAGAAACAAACTTATATAAGTGACTAGCATGATCAACAACACCTGAAACAAGCACAGCCCTTAGATTCTGCAACTTCCTGATCACCACATTGTGAGGAGAAAACTCAGTCCTTACACCAAAATGATAAATTTGATAGATGGACAGAACTGGAAGGTCGGTAGATATATGTGGAACATAGATCAAATCATTGCATCTCAAGTATACCTGATCCCAAGACATCAATGTGTGAAGAGTTATCCACTACAACATGTGAATTGTTGCAATCTGAAATAGAAGAATCTTTGGAGACTTAGTCATATGATGAGAAGCACTTGAATCCAATACCCAATCATTTGTAGAAGATGCAACCAATGCTCAAGCTGAGAGAGCTTTTCCATTATTCTTGGAACTAGAAAGAGAAAGCTTAGATAGAGAGATCTTGTTCTTGTTCTATTTCATAGCTTCCTCCAAAGCTTCCATCGTTGCCCAACAATGTGACTCAAGGTGTCCATTCTTCCCACAGAAAGAGCGAGTCCTATTGATCTTCTACTTAGGCTAATTTTGAGAAGAGGGTTTAGACGTAGAGGACTTACTGAATGGTGGCCTATAGTTTTTAGGCTTAGGTTTAGGTGATTTCTTGCCCTTGTTTACAGAATTAGCAACCAAGGCTTGGCTTTTGGATCTACAAATGACATCAATTTGGATAAGCTCAGCTTGCTCTCTAGTTAGCTTGATCCAAAAGGACCTAAAAAAAATATGTAACAGAAAAACAGAAACAGAAAACAAGATTCAGATGTGAGGCAAGTGTTTGACAGTGATGGAGAAATCTATCAAACACAGAATGTACTGCAAGTGCATTAGAGTCTAGACCATACCTTGGGTGTGCAAGCATCCAAGGCTGTAGCATGGGTGAACAAAGTCCACAACCCACACAAACATTCAAACTTAAAAGCTGAACCATACAAGCATTGTTTCTATGTCCAGTGACTGTTAATCTTTGCTTGTGGCCCAGGAAAACTCAACTGTGCATCGGAAAATCTATAAATATGGCTTGTATATGAGCATTAAAATCATCAGCGGTTCAAGGATTGAGATTTATTGTATGTTCTTGTTTATTGTTGGAGAAATAACAGAAGTGGAAGGCAAAATTGCCCACTAGTTGTATTTCTCTTTGCCATTAATAAAGGAGTGTAATCAAGGCACATTGCCACTACCAAAGGGTCTGGTTTTTCCTCTACATTGGAGGTTTTCTAAGATTGTCCATGTTTTGATTTTTCTTGAATATTGTTTTGATTTTAGCACAATATTCCTTTCTCTAAAGGACCTACACTTTCATTTGCAAGCAAGTAGAAAGTAGTTGAATTTTGGTTAATTTCTAAATTCTATAAATTAGGAATTTATATATCACTTTTGGCATCAAAGCAATTTGATTTTTTTGGTGGATTTGTGGAAGTTGCAGAACCCTGGTGGTTCTCAAAATGAAACCCTGATGGATTTTTGTTTGTTTTGCAAGTTTTCGTTTTTTGTAATTTTTGAGGTTTTCAGGCAAATAATGGAAATTGCGATTTTACTGAGAAAATGCTAGAAAAATCTAAATAAATTCTAAACACATGAAATTACTCAGATCTTGCTCAGAGAACTTAGGCGCTTCATAATATTTCACTTCCAGACAATTTACAATAGCCAGATACTGAATATGAAGGAAATACAAATTATTTTAATAAGAAAAACCTGATTTCTTCAAGTGGCGGCTGCAGCAATATGAGGAAGGTACGGCCACATGAATAAAGAATCTCCAGGCTCAGAAATCGATGCACAACCCTCAGTTGACCAGGGCGCCCAACATTCAAACACCAGAAACTGATGAAATGAGGCGTGGCTCCAGAAGAATAAAAGTACGGCCCTGCTGGTACGGCCTGACAGCAGCAATTAATGAAGTACGGCCTTTGGAATTTGTGCCCCAGTCTCTAATAAATGATCTCTGAAAAGTGCGCCTTGACTGCTAGATGACAATCTCTGCTGAATGCTGATGAATCTCTGTCTGACTAAAAGATTAAGCTCAATCTGTGACTTCTGGATGAAATCACCAAGTGCAATCTTCAGCTGGTATCTCACAGCCTCAGTATGCCTGATCTCTGAAGAGGTTACGTTCTCCAGAAACGATGTTTGCCAGAAACCCTAGGGTTTGCAAACTCCAAAGCTCAGATGCTCAGAAGACAAAATTGAATAATAAACTTGATAGTTCGATTTTGCCTTGGGAAGAACAATATATTCTTCTTTGAAAAGTTCGACCTAATTCTCCATTAAAATAATCATTTAAATTAATGATTTAATTTTCACTTTGGACTTAGGAGAATTTATTTAATTATTGGCGTCCCTTTTTAATGAGCATTAAATACTCATTAAATCACCTTTTAATAATATAATATAAAGTATAATTAAATACTTTATAACTTAGCCAAATAATTAAATATTTTAATATTTCAATAAAGTGACTTTATAATAAAGTCAAATTATTAAATATTTCGTAACTCAGTAATTACCCCTTATTTCTCCGTCAAATCAAACAATTACTGAACCAGGTCGAATCTGAGCTAAATCACTGCACCAGGTGCCCTGCCCGAAATAGCAGCTTCCGTCTGACCTAACTTTCTAAAAATAGAAAGTTCTCTGAAAAGACTCTCTGGAAGATTCTGCGAAGGCCCAAACCTGACACACTGCAAACTGGAGCTAACCAACACTGAGCAACTGCCAAAAAGGATCCTCTGAACACTCCTGTCAGCCTACGAGGATCAAATGATAGGCTAACCTCGTCACCAGCTGTGCTGACTAGGATGGGGACATGACAGTCCGCCTCCCTGAAATTGCTTGTCCTCAAGCAATCTCAACTCTGGATGCTGTAAAATCGCCTCTGACTCCCATGTAGCATCCTCAACTGGCAAATCTCTCCACTTGACCAGATATTCCCTGATCACACGCCTCCGAAGGTGTCTCTCTCTCATATCAAGGATGGCCTCAGGTACTAGTATCAGTTTCCCTTCATCATCAAGGGGTGGCAAAACTGGAGAGGGAACAACATGCTGACCCAATGCCTTCTTGAGGCGAGAAACGGAAATACATTATGGACCTTGCTATCGGTGGCAAGTCCAACTCATAAGCAACCTCGCCCACTCGTCGACAACACGAAATGGACCATAGTAGCGAGGTTTAAGTTTCTCGCCCCACTCTTCCGCAGAGTAGACTGACGATATCGGCTGCAACATGAGGTACACCATATCACCCACCTCAAAGCTGCGCTCAACCCTCTTCTGATCAGCATACTGCTTATGCTGATTCTGTGCCTGCTGGATATTGTCTCGGAGAGACCTCAAGATGTCGTGCTGACTCTGCATCATATCCCCTGCACTCGGCACTCTGCTATCGCTCAAAATCAAATCCAGAAGATTGGGCGCCTCATACCCATACAATGCCATGAAGGGGGTCATCTGTATCGTCATATGGTGAGTCGAGTTATAACAATACTCGCACAAATAAATCCACCTCACCCAAGCTCTCTGCTGACCAGCTATATAATTGCGCAAATAACCTTCCACCCACTTATTGACAATCTCTGTCTGTCCATCGGTCTGCGGATGGTAGCTGGTACTCGGTGTCAGCTCGGTCCCACAAAGTCTGAACAACTCCTGCCAAAAGTTGCTCATGAACCGGCTGTCTCTATCGCTGACTATCGTCCGAGGCAATCCATGCAATCGGAAAACCTCTCTGAAGAACAACTCTGCAGTCTGCGATGCTGTGAAAGTAGTCGTAATCGGGAAAAAATGGGCGTACTTAGTCAACCGATCGACCACTACATAAATGCAATCTTTACCCTGGGCTTTCGGCAAACCCGTGATAAAGTCCATAGATAAACACTCCCACTTCCTGTCAGGTATCGGAAGTGGCTGGAGTAATCCAGCAGGATAAGTGTGCTCCTGCTTGTTCTGTTGGCACACAGAACACTCACGGACATACTGCAAAACATCAGTTTTCAGCCCTTTCCAAGTAAACCGTTCCCGAACCATTTTGTAAGTCTTGTAGTATCCAGGATGGCCCGCCATAGGAAGGTCGTGAAAGGCTCTCAAAACTGTAGTCCGTAACTCAGAGTCAGGAACCAAAAGAATCCGCCCTTTGTAAATGATCAAGTCATCTACAACTGTATACCTGTCGTCCTGCTCTGTCCTGTCAACGATGCTAGAAGCCCATGGGTTCTTAGCATACTCTGCAATGATCTGATGCCTCCAATCCTCTGTAATCTGTGCTAAGGCATTCAACTGGGGTCTACGAGACAAGGCGTCAGCTACTATATTCTGCTTCCCCTTAATGAAAGTAATGTCGAAGTCATATGACTGCAGTTTACTGACCCATTTCTGCTGCCTCTCGTTCAAGTCTCGCTGTCCAAGGAAATGTTTTAGGCTGTTATGATCTGTACGAACCCTGAATTTGCTGCCTACCAGGTACTGCCTAAACTTAGCCAATGCATGCATAATGGCTAACATCTCCTTGTCATATATACTGTAAAATCTCTCAGGACCCCTGAGTTTCCTGCTCTCAAATGCAATCGGATGACGCTCCTGCATCAAAACAGCACCAATGCCCTCTCCTGAAGCATCACAGAATAAATCAAATGACTTCGAAAAGTCAGGCAATGCTAGCACCGGACATGAAGTCATGATCACCTTGAATCTATCAAAGCACTCCTGCGCTTGTGGTGACCAAAGGAAAGCCCCCTTCTTCGTCAAGTCAGTAAGGGGTGCGGCGTGACGTGAGAACCCGCTAACAAATCTCCTGTAGAATGCACACAACCCAATGAAACCTCTGGCTGCGTAAGGTTCTCAGGTACCGGCCAGTCAACAATAGCTCGGACCTTTTCAGGGTCCATACTCACTCCCTTGGCACTGATGATGTGCCCCAGATATAACAACTCCTCCATGCCAAGCTCGCACTTGGATTCCTTAGCATAGAAAGACTCATTTGCTAAGATGCCCAAGTCTGTGTCCAAATGAGCCAGATGCTCTCCCATGACCTGCTATAAACCAAAATGTCGTCGAAGAAGACTAACACAAATCTCCTCAACTGAGCACTGAAAACCCTGTTCATAGTTGCCTGAAAGGTGGCAGTGCATTGGTTAACCCGAAGGGCATAACCAAGAACTCGAAGTGACCGCAATGACACCGGAAAGCGGTTTTCTCAATGTCCTGCTCCCTCATCTGTATCTGATGGTACCCTGATCTCAAATCAATCTTCGTAAAGAAGACCGCACCATGCAACTCATCTATCAGCTCATCAATGCGCGGAATGGGGTACCTATTCTTGATGGTTCTTTTGTTGAGCTGCCTGTAATCGATGCACATCCGAAGGGATCCATCCTTCTTCTTCACCAATACAACCGATGAAGCAAAAGGGGATTTGCTAGGTCTGATATGACCCATAGCCAACAACTCATTAATGGTCTTCTCTATCTCATCTTTGAGTCGTTTCGGATGTCGGTAGGGAGTAATCATAACGGGCTTTGCGCCCTCCTCCAACTCAATAATGTGCTCTGTACCTCTATCTGGAGGCCTACCAGGTGGAATATCACTAAACACTTTGGAGTGTTTAGTCCTCAGAATCTGTATGTCAGGGTGGTACTCACCCTTCTGCGGCTCCTGCTGGGCTGGCATCAACATGCACTCAGCCGCCCAGTCAACCATATCATGACGAATGAGCCTCTCCATCCGTCTGAATGAAACCATCCTAAGATTACTGTCCCGAATTGCCTTGATGACATGTGGCCTTCCGTCAACCTTGAATTTCATCTCCATATCCCGTAGGTTGAGCGTGAACTCACCCAAATCATGTAACCATGCCATCCCTAGTACCACATCTGTATCACCCATATTAACAACATAGAATTCAGTCTTGAATTCATAGTTGTTCAATCTCATCGGCAGATCAGTAATCTTCCTGTCGCACCTGAGCGTGTATCCGTCAGCTACCTTGACTCGGATACCCTCGAAAGCCTCTGTCTGGATACCACGTCTCTCCACTAGACGTGCATCAATAAAATTATGTGTCGCACCCGTATCCAACAAAGTAATCACCTTCTGACCTGCTAAGAGCCCACGGAGTCGAAATGAACCATCTCTCTGAAGACTAGTCAGATGGGCTTCCTGTAGCTTCCTTCCGCCTTCATGTTCAATCTCATTTTCGGACTTCTCATCATCTGAAGGCTCGGAATCAGCTTGCTGGTCTGACAGATCAGATTGCTCTTCGCCCTCATAATACCACTCCATTTGATTATTTTTGACTTTCGGACGAAGTGGGCATATGTGCTTTTCATCATAGGGTGCCTTGCACCAAAAACACAACTTCTTCTTACGTAATTCGTTCAAAGTCTCTCTGTCAAACGGGGGTGCATTCTGTCTCTTAGGATCCTGTTGATCCTTCCTCCTGTCAAAGGGTCTATTTCTGTCATTGTTTCTATCGAAAGGCCTGTTGGGTCTCGTGTATGGAGTGGACCCTGAATTGAACTTGCTGCGAGGTGCGGCAAGTTCCATGCTGCGTGCCTTCCGCATGGCCTCCTGAAGTGTGGGAGGGTCAAAAGCCTTGACCCAACCTCTCATGGGTTCTGTCAAACCCTCAACAAATAATATAATGAGTCTCCTCTCTGAAATGCCAGTCACCATGACTGCCACTCTCTGAAACTCGCCAATGTATGCTTCCAGACTGCCAGTCTGTCTGAGCTGAGCCAACTCTCTGAAATACAACTCTGGATCCTTCCTATCAAATCTTTCTATCAATCTGCTCGTGAACTCCTGATAGGTATTAACAGCATGATGGCCTAATGTGTACATGCCGTGGTGCCACCAATCATGCGCTACTCCGTCCAGATGTAAAGTGGCAAATTTAATTGCCTCATCCTCCTGCATAGGTCTAAGTGACAGATAGTTGTCCAATTTCTGGACCCATGACCTAGCTGATGTCTTCTCTGACCCATCAAAATATGGCAGTGTAATCTTGCTCACAGCATATTGTAAATCCCTATTCACCTGTGGCTGCTGCTGCTGATGCTGTGGGGGTCTACGATCAAATCTACCTCCTCCTCTGGGTTTATAGACATCTATAAACTCGTGAAATGTAAGTGCCTGCCGGATCTCAGGCGCTAAAGACATGTACTCGCCATGAAATCTCGTCAAGTCTGCCACCGACATGCCATTCTGTGGCTGGAAGTCCTGATGATGCACCTGATGCTCTGCCCCTGGAGTCTGTGGTGGAGTATCTCTGGGTAAGAAAGTAGGCTGGCCTGGCCTACGCTCCTGATAGATCGGTAACGGCTGCCTAGGAGCTGATGCCAATGGCTGATCCACTGGAGTGGTCCCGCTCGTCTGTCCAATCTGTATGAAATGAGGCTGTGTGGGCGTACACTGCCTAATAGTACCCATCAACTGCGACATCATATCCATCATGTTGTCGTGTCTCCGTCTAAACTCCTCATCAGTAATGTCACCCTCTACATGTGCCTTCCCTGGATCCCTGCGAGTCTCTGAGGAAGTCTCACGATCTGCCATTAGGGTTGCAACACTGTTTTCACTACCGTCTGAACTGGATCTGTGAAAACCAAGCACTCCTGATATTGTCTGACCTTCTGGAATCGGAGGACCTGTCTAGTCTTCGTCTTTGCCTGTCCCTACACCTCTGGTATACTGAATAATGTCTTGGTTCATAAAAGGCAACCCAGAAATGCACTGTATTCTGAATAATCACTGAAAAAGCACAGGATGGCAGGAGATCTGTGCTCTGATACCACTGTCAGAACCCTGGTGGTTCTCAAAATGAAACCCTGATGGATTTTTGTTTGTTTTTGCAAGTTTTCGTTTTTTGTAATTTTTGAGGTTTTCAGGCAAATAATGGAAATTGCGATTTTACTGAGAAAATGCTAGAAAAATCTAAATAAATTCTAAACACATGAAATTACTCAGATCTTGCTCAGAGAACTTAGGCGCTTCATAATATTTCACTTCCAGACAATTTACAATAGCCAGATACTGAATATGAAGGAAATACAAATTATTTTAATAAGAAAAACCTGATTTCTTCAAGTGGCGGCTGCAGCAATATGAGGAAGGTACGGCCACATGAATAAAGAATCTCCAGGCTCAGAAATCGATGCACAACCCTCAGTTGACCAGGGCGCCCAACATTCAAACACCAGAAACTGATGAAATGAGGCGTGGCTCCAGAAGAATAAAAGTACGGCCCTGCTGGTACGGCCTGACAGCAGCAATTAATGAAGTACGGCCTTTGGAATTTGTGCCCCAGTCTCTAATGAATGATCTCTGAAAAGTGCGCCTTGATTGCTAGATGACAATCTCTGCTGAATGCTGATGAATCTCTGTCTGACTAAAAGATTAAGCTCAATCTGTGACTTCTGGATGAAATCACCAAGTGCAATCTTCAGCTGGTATCTCACAGCCTCAGTATGCCTGATCTCTGAAGAGGTTACGTTCTCCAGAAACGATGTTTGCCAGAAACCCTAGGGGTTGCAAACTCCAAAGCTCAGATGCTCAGAAGACAAAATTGAATAATAAACAAGATAGTTCGATTTTGCCTTGGGAAGAACAATATATTCTTCTTTGAAAAGTTCGACCTAATTCTCCATTAAAATAATCATTTAAATTAATGATTTAATTTTCACTTTGGACTTGGGAGAATTTATTTAATTATTGGCGTCCCTTTTAATGAGCATTAAATACTCATTAAATCACATTTTAATAATATAATATAAAGTATAATTAAATACTTTATAACTTAGCCAAATAATTAAATATTTTAATATTTCAATAAAGTGACTTTATAATAAAGTCAAATTATTAAATGTTCGTAACTTCGATAATTACCCCTTATTTCTCGTCCAAATCAAACAATTCTTGAACCGGTGATAAAGGCTAAAACACGCACGGTGCCACTTGAAATAAGCGACTTAGTCATTCTTTCAAAAAATAGAAAGTTCTACGAAAAGACTCTGGAAAGATTGCGAAAGGCCCAAACGACACAACATGAAAGCTGGAGCTAACCAACACTGAGCAACTGCCAAAAAGGATCCTCTGAACACTCCTGTCAGCCTACGAGGATCAAATGATAGGCTAACCTCGTCACCAGCTGTGCTGACTAGGATGGGGACATGACAAAGTCTTTTGCATGATATTAACAAAAGCTCAAAGTGCAGCCATTGAGGATTTGAATGTACAGGTGACAGCACTATAAGGCCACATAAGAGGCGTCATGGAGAATCAGCAATTGTTGAGGCAAAAACAAGAGTACATGAGTAGGCAACAAGATGAAATGGAAGAAAAACAAACTTTCATTGGTGGGTTGGTTAAAACTTTGGCAAAAAAAATAGGTATTATTGAAGATGATATGAAAGGAGAGGATTTTCTAAATGAATCTCATATAGAAGCAAAGAATGTAAGTTAATTTAAGGTTGAAACAAAAGTAGAAATTAAGCCTTTTAAAGAACAAGTAAATGTGGATATATTAAATACATGGATTGAGCAATTCGAAGTTTATTTTAGTATGCATAAAATAAATGGAGGTCAAAGAATCAATTTTTCATGCCTAAAAATGATTGATCATGCTCTTGTATGGTGTGTAGGATATGTTACAATTTGTAACAAAAAGAAAAAGCCAATAGTTGGTAAATGGGGAGAATTCATACAGTTGATAAGAAGGAATTTCTATCCCAAATGACATAAGGTTGATCAAAAAATAAAATGGATGTATTACAAACAAAAAGCTGGTCAAAGTGTGCAGGATTACACCACATAATTCAGACAGCAAGCAATGGTAAACAGCATGGATCTTGAAGAGGAGGACATGATGACCAAATATCTCAGTGGACTCCATAGTCACATACAAAGGATATTTCAGTTATTGATGACAAACTTAGATGCATGGCCACTAAGGAAAATGAACTTGAAGAGATGAACAAACTCTTTGTTTTGAAGTTGCAAGTTAAAATTAACAGAATTAATGCTTTGCTAAATTCAGGATCACAATGTAATCTTATTTTAGAAAAGTTGGTTACAAAAATTGAGCTCAAGATAAAGGAACATCTACATCCACACCCATTGGGATGGGTTAAATGAAATGTAGAGATATAGGTAAATAAAAAATACAAGGTAAAATTTGGGATAAACGACAATAGATAGATAAGATAAAGGCTGATATAATCCCCCTTGATGCTTTTGATATTGATCTCATAGTCCAAATCTTTATATCAAAGACACTTTATGAGAAGATCTAATAAGTACAAGTGGGCCAAGGATTGTGTCAAATATATAACCAAAGGACACTAAAGCAAGGCTAAAGTAGCTACCATAAGTGCTAATCATGCAATCAAATTAATTCAATATACTAAGCAGTTTTTTAGCTTTTGCTTAAAAATAAGAACGAATGTGGGATAAGCATTTCTACCATGACTAACTCAAAATTGAAAGACTTGGATGAAGTCTTGTTATCTTTTCAAGAAGTGTTCATAGAACTGAAAGGTTTGCCACCAAGAAAGGAGGTGGAGCATGAGATTCAACTACTACCAAAATCTCCTCTGCCGAACATCAACTTGCATCTACAGTCCTTACTTAAGAGCTACAAGGTTAAGAAGCACCTATTAGAGCTATTGGAGCAAGGAGTGATTTGCCCTAGCACCTCACCATGTGGGTCACCCATAGTAATGTTGAGGAAAAAAGCTGGTTCTTGAAGAATGTGCATAGATTATGTCATCCCCCATCTAAGTAAACGCGGTGAGGAGTAGCCTATATTAGTCTCGTGAAAGGAGTGTTGAGAGAGGATCATTTTGCGATGCTCGATGTTGATAGCTCCGGCGATGTGTGGGTTGGGCCTTGAAAATCTTCGAGCTTTTCGAGAGAACTTTTTTTAGTTTAGGTCGCTCGCTATTGGCAGGCACCTGGTGCAATTATTCAGCTCAGATTCGTCCCAGTTCAGCAGTTGATTGATTTGACGGAGAAATAAGGAGTATTTAATGAGTTATTAAATATTTAATAATTTGACTTTATAATAAAGTCACTTTATTGAAATATTTAAATATTTAATTATTTGGCTTAAAATTATAAAGTATTCATTATACTTTATAATAAATTATTAAAATGTGACTTAATGAGTATTTAATACTCATTAAAAGTGGACGCCAATAATTAATCATTTCTCCTAAGTCAAAAGGTGAAAATTAAATCATTTATTTAAATGATTATTTCAAAGGAGATTTAGGTCGAACTTTTCAAAGAAGATATATGTTTCTTCTCAAGGCAAAATCGAACTATGCTGATTATTATTCAATTTTGTCTTCTTGTATCTGAGCTTTGGAGTTTGCAAACCCTAGGGTTATTGGCAGACGATCGTTTCTGGAGAACGAAAACTCTTCAGAGATTAGGCAGACTGAGGCTGTGGAATACCAGTTTAAGCTTGCATCTGGGTGACTTCATTCAGGAGTTACAGATTGGATTGACTGACAGATTCATTAGTGTTAAGCAGAGATATTCACCTTCCTTCAGAGGCGACTTCATCCATTTCCATTCATCTGAGTTCTGGCACGAATTTCAAGGAGTCGTACTTGTCATTTATTGTTGTACTTGGCCGTACCAGCAAGGCCGTACTTCTTTGTCACTGGAGAGACGCCTTCCATCTTCAGATTCTGGCAAGTGGACTTTGGACGCAGTGATATCTGGAGACTTTTGCATGGGTTTTTGAGCTCGAGATTTCCTCATTTATTTCTGGCCGTACATTCTCTTTTCTGCTGCAGCCGCCATTTTAAATACCAGGTTTTTTTGTTAAAATTCCATGTATTGCTTTCTTCATTCAGTTTTTGGCGTTGTAAAACCTTGAATAAAATAAAATATTGGTGCGCCTGTGTTTCTTGAGCAATATCTGGGACATTCAATACATTTATGAATTTTTATGAATTTATTGAGCATTTCTAGAGAAATCGCAATTTTCCTTTTTGCCTGTAAAAACTTCAAAAACACAAAAAATGAAAACTTGCAAAACCTTCAAAAATCAATTAGGGATTGAATCGAGAGAACCACGGGGTTGACAGATTATTGAGCTCTTAATAAAATTACTGTTCAAGATTAGATATCATCTCTCAAGGATAGATGATTGTTAGATCAACTTAGACATGCTTTGTATTCTACTAAGTTCGATCTTAAGTCTAGTTACCATCTGGTGCAAATGAAAAAAAGGACATTTAGAAGACTGCTTTCAAAATTAAGTAGGGACTTTATGAATGGTCAGTACTTCCTTTTGGCTTGAGTAATGTGCCTACTACTTTTATGAGATTGATGATGTTTAAAGGGAATTCACAAATAACGTTGTGATAGTCTATCTAGATGATATTTTAATATTCAATGCTACATGGGAAGAACAATTAATCCAGATTAAGCAAGTCTTACAAAGGTTAAAAGACCAACTGCGATACAATCTAAAGAAATGTGAATTTGACAAAGAATCATTGGTATATTCAGGGCATGATGGAGTTGGAGGAGAATTAAGAATAGACCCACCAAAAGTTGAACCAATGTAAATTGGCCTACATCAAAGACTACTTGTCATGTCCCCGCCATGATCAAACTACCGTAGACTTGCATAAAAGCATATTTATATTTACATGATGGCCGACCACCCTTGTCAAACCACATATTTATGAAATCACCCAAATACAGACTTCGCTGGCCGACCACATAATTTATCAGCTAAAGTTAATATGTATATTAAAGACAGCGATCGGCAATTAGTGAAAAGAAGACAGCAATTGGTAAAGAAAATATAGAGCAGTGTTTTAATGTTGGAAATAGAGCAGCAGATTATTGACAAAGACTTGGTTTAATGCTGGTCAACTTCCTGAGTGCCTAGCAAATGTATGATGAAGAAGAGCAATTGTATAAGACATGCAATTTACATATGCAGTGATTTATATGAGAAGGCAAATAAGTAATAAGGCATGTGTAGCGATTTATTGAAGAAAACATGATAGCCAACTTCATAAGAACATTGATTAATATGTGTGCAGCAATATATTGAAGAAAACATGGTGACCGAGCAAACACAAGGCAGTGAACTATTTAAGCTATTCATAAAAGCAGTGCTGTGCATATACAATAGTTAATACAAATAAAACACTAAAAACAGCAATTATAGCCGACTTTCTTAATAATACAGAGCAGCGACTATATCTTGTATAGGTAGTGCTTTAATTAGTAAGCAAAGTTTAATGCAACAATAAACAATAACATAATGCAAGGAGCAACCATATATTAAAGATTAATATATTCTAAGTACAGCAATAAACATAAGTCTGAAAGGGTGCGATTAAAGAAAAGTTGTCATTTACTAGAGAGATATGTTCTTAATGAAAAGAGGTGTCCCTAGGGAATCAACCCCCTTGGGAAAGATTAAAAACCATTTTTGAGAAGTTGTGAAGAGGGGTGTTAAGTATGGAATCATATTCAGGAATGTATTGGCATTTAGGAAAGCAGATGTGAATCAATATATGGAAATGAATTAGAAAGTTGGAAAATACAATAGACTGGAAACAAGGAATGAAAGGAGTTTGGATAAAACAGCAGATTGGGAAGAAGAAGTAAATTATAAGAGATCTATTGGCTTAAGTATTACTGCAAGAATATATTTGGACTGTAAGTTTATATATATATATATATATATATATATATATATATATATATACGATTATGCAATAATAATGCTTGCAGCAATTATTAATCCTTATTAGTAATTATTCATTGATTTAATCTAATTGTTTCTCTTTAAGCAATGTCTTCTGAATATTAAAAACATATCTAACAGCAAGACGATTGGAGCAGATCGAACGTAATTATCTGCACTCAGCAGACAAAGGCAGAACTCAGCAGTTGTTAATATATTTGCATCTCAGAATATAGCAGTCTTATATTTAGCAAGTATTGTGGTATATTGTGAATGATGATGTTAATGTATAATCTCTATGAATCTGGATATATTTACTGTTTGTAATTCTCACCAAGCAACCATGAGGAGAAGTGGGGGAAGTACCAGTAGGGTGAGCAGGTACTAGATTTCTTTCTAAGTACGCCACTCCATGTTGGATGGCCGGGGGTCTGCCACTTGGGGCCAAGGGGGTGAGTGTCCACCCTTGGGCTTAGAAGAGGAATCTATGGACCTCCTATTGTAGTTTTTTCCCTGCATGGATTGGTTGTTGGGAAAGATTCAAGGAGTCTCAATCATAAGAAGGATGGATAAGGCAGCATGTATAGGGAAAGCAGGTACAAGTTTATCCGCTAAGTACGCCACCCCATGTTGGATGGCCAAGGGTCTACCACTTGGGGCCAAGAGGGATGGTATATCCACTCTTGAACTTAGCATGGATAGCTTCGGGCAGACTTATCATGTTTCACTTCCAAGTCCTATTATGATTAAACTCCCACTATGCATTATGGATATTGTGTAGTTTATATAGATTTGAAATAGTTATGTATTTTACATGGTTTCAATCTGTGTCACAAGGTTCGGCGAATATCAAGCTTCAGATTCGAATTTTTACGAATTTGAATTTTTTTTTTAAAATTCGTTGAAGTTCGGCATTAAATTCGTACGGCCCTTTTTTCACTTAAATTTTTTTTAGAGTATTTTTTAGGGTTTCAAAAAGCGTTTCTAACGTTTTAGACGCGTTATTTTCCTATAAAATCACACCCTAAGCAATGCTCAAACACACAGCGAATGAGGATTGTCTGCTAAAATTTCTTTTGAGCCGTTTTTGGAAGCACAAAGGAAGTTTCGAGATTCATCTGCGCCGGAAGGAAGTTCGCAACCCTCAATCTGTCACAGCGTTGTTCGCGACCTTCAACCAGTCATCTGTGCTCGACTCCTCTGCAACACTCCACTCCTCTGCGTACGACCTTCAAGCTTCATCCATCACGCGTTTTCCCTCTCTGCACTGAGGCAATATCTCATGCGGCGATTTCTTCCAACTCTCTGCAGGCATTTCCAGGTAGGCTTTGACATTGTTTTTATAGGTTTTTTATTTTTTGCATTTGGTTTTATAAATATTTGAAATACAATTATTTATATTTTATTATTTATAGTATAAATTAGGTTTATTATGTTATTTATTATATTTTATTATTTATTTTATATAATACATTTATATTATTTAATGTAAATATATTTATATTAAAAAATATAAATATATTTATATTAAATAATATAAATTTATAATATAAAAATAGGTCTATTGTGTTATAATGTTATTTATATTATATTTATATTCTTTAATGAAAATATATTTATATTCAATAATTAATAAATTGTGTTATTTATATTATATATTTACATTATTTAATATAAATATATTTATATTTTTTAATATAAATATATTTACATTAAATAATATAAATTTAAAATATAAATAATAAAATATAAATAACAAAATAAACCTATTTTTTATTAAAAGGTATATTTTAATAATATGTGAGGTTGTTCATTTTATTTTTTTAACATGCTGCCATTTATAACATTTTTTATTATTAAATATCCAGTTTAGTCACTCAGCAGATTTTAATAAAGCTGTGTGTAATAATATATGAACATGTTCACATAAAATAAGCACAGAAAATTGTCTTTGGTTAACTGCAACTTCAGGCAAATTTTAATAAAACTGTGTGCTATAATATATGAATATGTTCACCTAAAATAAGCACATCAAATTTAGTCTTTGGTTCACTGCAATTTGCAATAGAAAGTTTACTGTAAGAGCAAGCATTAACAAATTAGGAAACAAGATTTGCATCATAATATTTAATATTTTTGGAACCATTAACAGATTATTATTTTTCTTTTGAAACTTGCAGATTTTCATTTAATGGCTCCGAACAAATCAACTTCTGAGGCATGGAAGCATGTGACCCGTGATGGTGTTAACAACAGGTGTAATTTATGTCCACAAAATATCACTGGAAGCTTAACGAGGGTTATGGACCACTTGCTTGGTATTACAGGGGGTGCAGGTGGAGGTGTTGTGCCATGTACAGGTGTTTCTCCAGCACTTAGAGCTATTCTAGAGAAAGAGAAATCATCTTCAATTGTAGGAAAAATGAAGAAGGCACAAAAGAAACAGAGAATTGAAGAAGATGTATCTAGATTCACTTCTGTTATGTCTTCCTCTTCTAGTCTATCCAAACCGGCAAGGGTATCAAAAGAGAGTGGAACATTGAACACCTTTTGGAAACCAGTAGAGAAACAACAAGTGGATGATGCATTAGCTGATTTGTTTTACTCAAGTGCTATTCCATTCAATGTTGCACGAAATCCACATTTTCGTAATGCAATTCAGAAAGTTGCAGAGTTTGGCAAAGGGTACATACCCCCATCTTCAGAGGCTTTCAGGACAACTCTTTTGCAGAGGTCAAAAGATAGAGTGACCGAGAAACTGGCTGATGTCAAAGCCTCTTGGAATGAAACAGGTTGCACTATATTGAGTGATGGATGGTCAGATATATGTCAAAGGCCATTGATTAATGTTTTGGTGTCTTCTCCTGATGGTGTTGTGTTCTTGAAAGTGATTGACACCATGAACCACATGAAAACTTCTGAGTATATTTTTCAAATATTAGAGGAAGCCATTATTGAAGTAGGGGTGGAAAATGTGGTTCAAGTGGTAACTGATAGTGCAGCGAATTGTGTGGGAGCTGGGAAGCTGATTTCAGAGAAGTATCCACAAATATATTGGAGCCCATGTGCAGCCCATTGTCTCGATTTGTTGCTTCATGACTTGGCTAAATTCCCATGGGTACATGAAGCTATTCATAGAGGGAGAGCAATTGCTAATTTCATACGAAATCATCGTTTCACATTGAGTCTTTATAGGCAGCATGCATCTAGGGAGTTGTTGAGGCCTTGTGAAACAAGATTTGCATCATTTTATATCACTTTGAAAAGAGTGGTTGAAGAAAAAGCAGCTTTGAGGTCAGTTATTTGTTCCAATCAGTGGGAAAATTCAGTGCTTTCGAAAGGTCCTAAGGGGAAAAACATAGAGCAAATCATTCTAAACAGCAACTTTTGGGAAAGTGCAGCAAAGGTTTTGCTTATTTGTGAACCAATTGTTGATGTGCTTCGTATGGTTGATGGTGACTCTCCTTGCCTTGGCATGCTTTATGAAAGTATGGACCGTTGTAAAGAATCTATTCAAAAAGCACTAAATAATGTAGCAGCAGAATATATGGAGATATGGGAAACAGTTGATCGCAGATGGAAAATGATGCACACACCTTTACATGCAGCAGCTTGTTTTTTGGAGCCTAAGTTGTTTTCTATTAATAGAAAAGGCGATTCTGAAATTATGGGAGGGCTTTATGAAGCCATTGAAAAGTATGAACCAAATGCAACAATTTCAGCACTAATAAGAGATCAATGTTGGGAATACAAGAAAGGAGAAGGGATGTTTGGAATGCAAGCAGCCAAATATGACTTGGCACGTATACCTGGATATAGATGGTGGATAAACTATGGAGCACAAACTCCTGAGCTACAACAGTTTGCTGTTCGAATTTTGAGTCAGGGGGCAAGTTCATCAGCTTGTGAGAGGAACTGGAGTTGCTTTGACCACATCCATTCCAAAAAGAGGAATAAGTTGTTGTCTGGAAAGTTGGGAGATCTCGTCTTTGTTCGTAGCAATTTAAAATTGTTCATGAACAAATCAGCAAAGAACTCTTCCTCACAACAACAAATTCTTGAAGACATGGCAGTGCCAGTTGTAGATGAGCCTGACTTTGCAGATGATGAATTGAGTAGTGATACAGATGATGATGATCTAGCATCTCAGCCAAGTGCTCTTGATGACTTGGAGCTTTTTTGAATTTCTAAAGTCTTGACTGTTATTGTACCTTTTTGACAAACGAACATCTTCGCAATCGTGATTTCACATGTTTCTTATGATTTATATTTTATAAATGTGTCATCTCTTTGTAATGATTTCAAATCTATTTATCAATGCTAAACTATTTAGTATTTAGACAATATTATGGATATATTACTTATATTTATTAAAAAATTAAAAAAAAATACATAAGGCGAATTTAATCCGAATTTTATACTTTTCGAATTTTTTCCTCGCCGAACTTCATCCGAATTTCAAAGCTGCCGAACTCGAATTCGAATTCGAACCTTGTGACTTAGGTTTCAATAGATAAGGCATTCATTATATGTGTTTTGAATTTTGATCATATGAATTATATTTCCGATATTATCTGACATGATTGCAGGACCTAAACCAAGATTTATTTTGCTTAAAGCATTTAATTGGTGAGATATAACCCTTACTCCATTAAATTTGTGATTCTAGGGCAAGATTTAGGGCAATCCTAAAAAGGGGACATTACAGTACTTCAAAAGCTAAGAGTTATGTAGAGGCTGCACAATTGTGAAAATGTTGATTCCTTCATCTTCCTACATAGTTGCACCTTTACATCAAATTGCATCACAAGGCAATAACTTTAATTTGGATAACAAACATGGTAAGGCATTTGAAAAATTGTAGTATAAGATAAGTCATTCTCCTTTTAACAAATGCTAGTGAATATGCAATTGTTGTCATTCAGCTTCAAGGTGGGAAGCCTATATGCTATCATTCGGAGGTTTTCCCTTCAACGTTCAAGAGGTTATGCAGCTTTATTGGTAAGGAAACTAGTGTGCATATTGGCCACTAACCTTTACAATATTTGCAAGCACAAAGTAAACTATGAAAAGCAAGACACTAGAAAAGGATGGGTTTTCTTCAGCAATTCCATTTGGTAATCACATATTAAAAAGGGACTAACAATGTTGTAGCAGATGTGTTGTCTGGACCACCTATTTCAGAAATGGCTATGGTAACTCACTTGGAGCCCTTCACAAAGGAGGCTTATGTTGAAGAATATACACATGATAAAGATTTTGGTGAAAAATATAAATAATTTATAAGGTAGGAAAATTGTGTGTGTCAAGAGCACAAACACTTCTACTAATGAGGGAGGTGCATGCCTCCAAAGTGGCAAGTCACTTAAGCATAGGAAAAATAGTGGCTCATTTGCAAAGGTATGTGTTTTGACCCAAAATGCAGCAAGACGTAGCAAGGTTTGTTAGACATTGTCAATAATGTTGCACTAGCAAATCTATAACAAGGAAGGAATGTATATGGCTTTGTCCATTTCTACAAGACCATAGGGAAAGTATTTTAATGGATTTCCTAGGAGGGTTGCCTATGAGCAGACATGAGCATGATTACTTATTTGTGGTAGTTGACAAGTTTAGCAAAATGTGTATTTTAATGGCTTATAAAAAGCCTATCACAAGAAAAGAAGCAGCTGAATTGTTCTTTCAAAATGTACAGATACATTTTGGGCTTCCTAAGTTCATTATTTCTATTAAGGATACACAGTTTGTTGGCATGTTTTTCTCTATATTGTGGAGAATGATGGACGCAAAGCTAAAGAAAAGAATAGCCTTTCACCCACAATAGATGGCCAAGCAGAAATGGTCAATAGGACCTCGGTACAGTTCATTAGGGAGCATAATAGTAAGTGTCCCAAGACATGATGAATCACTTCCATACACTCAGCATTCTTAAATAGAGCATGCATTCTTCTACTGACAAGTCCCATTTGAAGCATGTTTAGGATATCTACCTTCTAGTCCACCTGATGTAGCTGTTGACAAGCAATATGAATAAGTGGGACAAGATAATGAGGTGAATAAAGCATCTAAATTTGTTGAGAGGATTAGGAAAATCCAACTCAAAGTTAGAAAACAATTGGAAAGAACACAACAAATGTATAAAGAAAGGAATGATCAGCTTAGAAAGGAACACAACCTCAAGGTAGGAGACAAAGTTTGGCTTTCCTTGGTAAGCAAAAATTTGAAGGATGAGCAAAGAAAATCAAGCCATTAAGGTATATGGACCTTTCACACTTTTGGAGGCCTCCAAAAAGCTATTTGAGGCCTCCAAAAGAGTGAAAGGCCCATACCTTAATGACTATTTGAGCCCTCTATGCCAGATGAAAATGAAGAACAAATACTACACTCTTTAGAAGACTTGGGTGTGGAAAGAAGAATCGTACTCCATAAGGATGTGGAACTAGAAAAGAAAACAAGAGAAACAAGGAATAGAGTTAAGGAAATTTGGAAGATTGGACTCAAAGATTAGAAGGTAAGCCAAGCCAGGTGGTACTCTTAAGGAGAAAGTAGAACTCTTTCCTCATTTCAAGTCTCATTAAGCTTTTGTGGGACCAAAAGCCTTCCTAAGAACGGGGGTGTGATCCAAAAGGATTTAGAAAATATATGTAACAAAACATAGGAACAGAAAACAGAAATCAAATGCAGAGACAAGTGTTTGACATTGCTGCAGAACTCTATCAAACACAAACTATATTGTGGTGCATCAAAGTTTGGAACATATCGTGGGTGTGCAAGTGTCCAGGACTGTACGTCAGGTGCAGCAAATTCACCAACCTGTACAGGCATTCAAACTCAGAAGCCAAACCATATAGGTGTTGATTCTTCATCCAGTGACTGTTGATCTTTGCCCCGGTCATACGAAAACTCAATTGGGCATTGGAAAATCTATAGATAAAGCTTGTATATTTGAATTAAAATGATCAGTGTTTAGAGGATTGAGAATTATTGTATGTTTATATTCATTGTAGGAGAACTAACATAAGTAGAAGGCAAGTTTGCCACTTGCTGTATATCTCTTTGCCATTAATAAAGGAGGGTAGTCGAGGCACATTGCCACTACCAAAGGAATCGGTTTTTCCTCCACATTGAGGTTTGTCCACGATAAATCCTGTTGTGAGTTCTCTTGAGTATTGTTTTGATTTTAGCAGAATAATCCTTTCTCTAAATAGCCTGCACTTTCATTTACAAGCAAGTAGAAAGTAGTTGAATTTTGGTTGATTTCTAAATTCTATGAGTTAGGAGTTTATAGATCAAAGATGTTCACAAAAGGTTTCAAAGGAGGGGATCTAACTATATAACTAAGGAATCCATGTTAGAATGTGTAGGTGGCAACAAAAACTTGGAAAGGACTCTTCAATTTTGACAAGATCAAAAGGATCAACCGAGTAACTTCCTTGTCCTTACCCTATACTTTCAACTGCGTGCAAATTTGCAAGACAATGCTCAATGGTGAGAAAGTAACTATGTATTATGGAAGTTGATCTTATCTCCAATTGAATAGCACTAAATCTATTGATTTCACCAAACATGTCTCATGCTCCATGCGGTGTCTCACAATCCTAAATGTGAGACAACATGCTCCCTAGAACATTCATCCCAATAAGACCAAATGCTTCATCATGATTGTTAAGCCAAACAAATCTTTCAAATTTCTTAGTGGGTTGTAGAGTGTACCGTGTATCACTTGCTATAAACTCTTAGATTGCAATAGTTGTTGCATTTTTAATTTCCATGTGTGATAATTATGTGGAGTTTACAACTCTAGAACCTTCAAATCAACCATTAAAACAAGTACAAGTAACCAGAATTACATGAATCACCAAGGGAAAAAGGATGCCCCCAACAAAATTGTATTTTCCTATATTTAAAAATCCTCGATTTGGGTCGTACAAATATACAAGTACAATATTTTTTCACTTCAAAAATTCAGCTCAAAGAGAAATAAGATGATGGGAAAAACCAAAAGCTGAAAGGTCGCCTACGATTGAAAAAACAAACACAAAGAAGACCTCCAAAGAGCTGTGTCAAATGTAACTAAGAGATAGAAATAGATGACATTCAAATTATAAAGTTTGGGACCAGCTTTCCAATGCCTACTAGTCAAATGATATGACCATTTATGTAAAGTGCTCAAGAAGGGCCAAAAGAGGGGTCTTCATACTAATAGCGTGGCAAGCTGACATGGTGTCTATATTGCGAACATGGCAGATTGACATCGTAGTTTATATGCTGACAATGACAGGTGCCATGGCAACTATATGCTCATGTGGCAAGGTAACATGTCCTGCCCTATGCTTGCATGGCACAAACCCTGCAAGTTGGTCTAGATAAAGAATATTTTGAACAATTATTTTGTTTGAGGAATATTCTAGCACCAATCTTAAGATGTCATCATTGGTCTAGTCCCGGCTGGTGTAGCACTTGGGCAGCATAGATGCTATGCATTGGTGGTGTTGGCACTAATTTTTTTATTATACTTTTTTAAAACCTTGTTTATACAATTGTACACGAGGGAAAAAATAGGGCTTCCAGGAAAGTTGTCCAATTTGGATAATTAGACGATCACCCTATATGTATTTGGGCCTTTTGAACACAATGGCATAGTCTGTTTTGCTGCAGGGGACTCCAAAAACTAAAAAGAAAACCTAACAAACTTGCAAACTTGATAAATCAATATCCAAGTGTCCAAATCAGACAAAACAAAGGGCAAATATGACTTTCTTAGCTGCTTTGAATAAGTTGGTGAGCTTATATTTCCTCTAAAATCCTCCAAGAAAATATTGGATCTTTGAATTTCAATCGATCTACATGATAAATCTCAAGTGAGCCTCCTTCACAAAGGATTCACAAAAAACATGACACCACTCAAAAGAAAAAACTAACAAATGGAAGGGGCTTTATGAAAGTGCTTGGATACCATGTAGGAATAGCACAATATTTCTAACTCCTAGGTTCTGCAAGACCAAGAAACCTTCCACACAATCTTCACACAAGATCAAAAATAGAAACCAACTGTTTAGAATTATGATTGCCAACTTGATTGAAATGTACATACAAGCCCTTGTTTATGTAGACCAAGAGGAAAGCTAAAAATAGAAAGTAGTAGGTGAAGATAGGCGGGGACTCTAATGGTAGATTATGGATAAACATGTGCATAATGACACATGGCATGAGCACACAAGTAATTGCCATAAATATTAAATAAAAAATTTAATACACACTATCTTAGAAAAATTGACCTAGTGTTAACAAAGATGATACTAGTCTAGTGAGAGAAAAACAAGACATCTAGCCTAATGTGAACACATCAAGAGTATCATAGCTCTAATACCAATGTAAATTTCATAACAAGAAGTTTTTGCTATAAAGTGAGAAAACTCTGCACCTAGAAAATAAGTTTTTGGAATGTGAAATCTTGAGTTTTGATAATACCAAAATGATTAAAAATCTGAAAATAAAATAAAATTCTAAATTACCAAACCAAAATCTCACTGATGAGTGCTGATAGCACTGAAACGAACCAAAAGAAATTCTAGAAATTCTGGAAGCAGAAATTGTGTAAAAAATTCTAAAATAAAAAACTTCTGGAGACAAAAATAATGATTAATAGTTAACTTTCTGCTATTAAAAATAGTAAAACTTTGTTAACCAAAAACAGAATGGAAAAATTTGAGGCCCTGTCAATTTTGACTAAATGCTAGCCCACCTGGATCTCATAATTTTGTTTAAAGAAAATACTGCTTCTTACAATAAGTCTTGCAATTATTATAAACTAGGAAGCCCTCTTCCACTTTTAGACTCTCAAAAAATAGACTTCTTGTAGAGAAAGCCATCCTTGCTTTATCCTTCCAAAGCAGCCTTAGGTCTTTGCATAGCTTCATTTGCTTTATTCTTATAAACTAAATTCAAGCTTTTAATTTGCATTATTTGTTTTGATCAATCCTAGAATATACTTGAACTTTATTCTTGTTTTATCTTCCCTGAATAAACCTGTGCCTTATTCTTTTCTTCTCCTCCTTGAATTGGTTATTTCTTTGATCAAATACACATATTAGTTCACTATAAGGGAAGACTCGCAATTCTGAGTATGAAGAGAGCTTGCATAGAAGTGGGAAATGGTCCCTATCACATCTCAGATAAATGAAGCCAATTTTTTTATATAACAAGAAGTGGAATCAAACATAAAGTAATTGGAACTCTCAAAACCATTGTAGCAATGAATTTTAACTTGCATTAGGATCATGACACCCACTGGAGCCATATGGTTTAACAATAACTTTATCCGATTTCAGAGAAAGACACAAATTCAGGCAGTTCTTACATAGCTCCTGTGATACAATTGATAAAATATGATTGACCTTGACAAACTTACTTTCTACCTTCAAAACCTTATACTTAATTTGCAACATTCAAAACCTAAAGCAGATCCAGAAAACAATCACATGAAACGATGAAAGAAACAATAAAGAATCCCTCTACACAGAAAAAGCTTATCCAGATACATTTCTTCAAAGACCCCAATAAGACATTTGAATAATC
Source organism: Sequoia sempervirens (assembly GCA_007258455.2). Classification (NCBI taxonomy): domain Eukaryota; kingdom Viridiplantae; phylum Streptophyta; class Pinopsida; order Cupressales; family Cupressaceae; genus Sequoia; species Sequoia sempervirens. The sequence goes on along the minus strand of VDFB02058242.1, from coordinate 675,366,738 downwards.
TATGGGCTATTTCAGTTTTGAAATTTAGGCTTGCTTCCCAAAGTTCTTTTCAGTCCTCAGTTTGATTTTGTGCTAGTCTTCAATTTCTGTTTTGAGAATTGAGTCAAGCTCAGAGCTCAAAAGCTATGCCATGCTCACCATGGCATCTTAGTAAAGAGTCTGGCTGTGTGGCTATTCTCTTAAAGGGAGTTCACACCAATTTGCAGATGCTATAAGAACAGTAAAATACCAATAGTCTCACTTTTGTATCTCATGCATATTGTGTCCAAGTCATAAATTTTTGTTGCTAACATGGTATAAGGATGAATGAAAACTCAGACTAGACAATGCTTTTGAAAAGTAAATGAAGTGTTAGAATATTATATTCTCTATTATTAATGGTCAATACTACTGTTGCTACAGTAGTTAGTAGGTGAGGTAGCTAGACATCTTAAATGTCTACAGTGATCTACCACCTCTATATATTGTAATCATCTCCTTTGCTGAAAAACAGAGGGTTTGGAACCCTAGCTGCCAGAACAGATCTGCACAGAAATTGAGGCACGGAAAATGAGGCACCCAGAAAAATTGATGGCTACCTATTTTTGGGCTTCTGTAATTTGCAGTGTTGCGTGGGATTCCTTTGTTGGGTTTTTTTTAATATTTTTCCCTTATTTAAAAAATCTGGCTCACGGGTTTTCATAATTTTTTCCCTTAAAAAACTCCTAAAGGGTTTATAATTTTCTCCTCAAAAATTACAAGTTTTTCCTATATACCCTAGTCAGGGTTTCTGTTGTTCGGGAGGGCTCTCTGGTCTCTGGTTTTTACCTTTTTTCCAAAAAAACGATGATTTGTAATCTTGGGTTTGGCGATTTTATCCTCAAAAATCGTGGTTTGTTGCAGTCTGTTTTTGTCACACCTAGAGTTGCTGGGGCGAACATCTACACAACTAGCTTCTTGTAGTCTGTTCTCGGGCATTGTGCTCCTCTGCAAAAGTTTCGATGGTTTGCCGATTTATCCTCAAAATCGTGGCAGTTGTTCTCGGTGTGTCTTTGGTTTCAGGGAAGGACAGCTCTATTACCCAACGTCAGGTTCGACTTTTTGTGATGATTTTTGGTCAGCGGTTCTGCAGATTCTGGGAGGGTTGGTGGCAAACTCATCTCACGTGGCAGAGTCAGTGGCAGACTCTTGTCTCTTGTTGCAGAGTTTTCTAAAGAAGGGGCAACCTTCTCTGTTTTATTTTGGTACTCTTGGTCATCAACATTCTGCAGATCCAGAGAGGGTCTCCGTAGCAGCAGAGTGTTTTGAAGAATTTGTGACCAATCGACCTGCAGATTGTTTTCTGTAGGCTAGTTAGACGATTGACCATTAAGGGAGGGTGTTAGAATATTATATTCTCTATTATTAATGGTCAATATTACTGTTGTTACAGTAGTTAGTAGGTGAGGTAGCTAGACATCTTAAATGTCTACAGTGATCTACCTCCTCTATATATTGTAATCATCTCCTTTGTTAATTCAAGCAATTTTTGAGAGGGTGTTAGAATATTATATTCTCTATTATTAATGGTCAATACTAATGTTGCTACAGTAGTTAGTAGGTGAGGTAGCTAGACATCTTAAATGTCTACAGTGATCTACCTCCTCTATATATTGTAATCATCTCCTTTGTTAATTCAAGCAATTTTTAGCCCAAAATTGTTTCATGAAGAGCATATGTTTGAGCCCTCTGTCTACCCAGCAAAAAGGGAGCCTTTCTGAAGTTAAGAAAGGAATATCTTTAAATATTAACCCCATTTCAGTTATGTGGAACATGATCTAGAGGCAAGGTGTAACTGCCACAATGATGACTCATACTTGGCCTGCTGAGCACATTGTCCATACAAACGTGGCTGTGTTAATGCTGGACAGACCTGTACAAGCTTAGGTGCAAATCCCTGGCACAATGGGTGGAATACAAACCTCCAAGGCATGACCTATAAGTCTAAAATGTGCACTAAGTTTGGCAATGTATATCCAGTGGCTTTGCAATGATGCTGGGAGAGTGTTAAAAATTAAAATTTATCTGGAATAAAGAAAAAACATTCTGATTAGAAATCTTGAATATCCTGAAGCTAACATGCAATGTGCTCATCTAGAAATTGTGGAAAATCAGAATTTCCAATAAATCACTTTTACGTTATGAATTGTGGAAACTTGAAGTCTATAACCGATTGCCTTTTATGCTTCTGACTCTTGAGATATACGTGCAGGGCACATGACTTCTCCCCCATATCAAAATCTAGCTCTAGAAAATGAATGCAGAAAAGACAGTCATGCTGAACTTAAACCAAAGGAATATCAGAAAGAGTAGAATCCATCCTAGTCCAGCTGGCCATCACCTAGCAGCAAGGCAAAGAAATTGACATCATAATAACCCAAGTTCAGCTCTGTCAGACTTGCACCCTAAATTAATGCTTTTTATTATTTTATTAATGTAGACCACACCCAAACAAGCATAGGTTCAGATATCAAAACATTATGATGGAATGGAAACCTTTTCAACATGGATTCTAACTTCTAAACATAAAGGTGTTCTATGATCAATGGTGCATTGCAATGATGGTGAGTGTATGTTACAATTCACCTAAAAGTAATATTTCATTCTCTACAGAACTTATAAAAACAACAAAATATTCAAAACTTACTCACAGGAGTGCTCTGAAGGCATCCTCTTGAAAGATTATCAGAATATTGTAAGTTCCATCAATGGGCCCTTCATTGTCAGCTCATTCAGCATGGTTCAGGACCCAAATGCTAACCCAGACTTAATAGAGCATCTAGGTCTAAAACTTGGCTGTGTAGAAATTGTCAACCTGCTAGACTGGGGCATGCAACAGTTGCCTGAGACTGCATGATCCTCGGGACCAGGGTTACTCACTTATGGAATCATCCCATCCAAGAATCAAGAACAGTAAAATGCCATTAGTCCCACCTGTACATATTTGCCTTTGGTATTTATGGTTCATTTTATAGATTACCCAGTTAAAATGTAATCAGCTCATTTGGAAATATACAGAAGGCCAGACCTTTGGAAAATAGCTGCAGGACATATATTTGAAGTTTGAAGTTTTGAACCATCAGTCTCACCACTCCAAAACCTACTCAAAATTTTAATCTGAAAAGTTCATGCAGTGGTGAGCCTTGCTAAAGTTTACAAAAGGAATATCATTAAAATTTTAAACAATCTCAGTCCAGTGGGTAATTGTCTAGTAGCCAGGCAAAGCAATTACCATGATGATACATTTTGAGAAAGTTCAGCCCCACTGGGAATGTTATATTAAAGTGATACAATTGCAGGACATGCTTTCCAGACTCTCCATATCGAGTCAGTGCAGTCCATGTGGACCACAACAAAAAAAAGGTTGAGTGTGTGCTCCATGGTGCATTGCAATGAAATCCCATAAGTGTTGCAATTTTTCTATTAGAAAAGTCAATTAATTCTCAACTCAATATTGTATTGTCCGAGAAGTTTTGGTGTAATGGTAATGGGAAAACTAATAAGAGTGTGATGCAGGTTCAAATTCCTCTTACCGCAATATGTCTATCCACAATTCTAGCAGTCATAGCTGAGATTGTGACTTGACAATTATAAGGTAGATTTGAACCCAACCTGTGTTTAGAAATGTTTAGAATGTGATCCCATATTAACTCACGCCATGTTATAGGAAGCTCATAGTCTCACCCAATATTTACAAAGAAAAAATCTTCGATTAAATTAAATATTTTTATTGAATAGTCAACCCTGTTTCAGATAATTCAATGCATTTAATTATGATGTATAGAAGCATGGTACCCAAAATTTACTCCCAAGTTCCCATGGAAGTATTCCTTTTGAAAAAATTTGCTGTGCCACAATTATGGTGTGCATTTAAGCCTGAGCCATATCTTAAGAATATGATTTAATAATACTCCACACCCATGTTACAGGTCACCCATAACCTCACCCAAGAAAAGAAAAAATCATAACTCAAAAATATTATGCTGAAAACTCAGCCTGATTGAGACAATCAAATGCATTATTGAAGAAGTAAAGCAACATGGTATCAAAAAAATTCTCATACTAACAATTATGGAGATCAATCCAGCCTAACCCATGTTCATAAATCATAATGCGCAGTCCAAACTTCACCTGTCATGTTATAGGTAGCCAATTGCTTCACCCAGTATTTACCAATACCATAAATATATTTTATTTTTAATTGTGTTGAGTGCTATCTATTTCAAATAATCATATACATTATTAGTGTGTGAGCTAACATGGTGCGGGGCATTACTAGACAATAATTTTAAGAATTGTAGACACACCCATAATCCCACACAATTTTTGTAAGAAAAAAAATACTAATAACTGTTTTATAGAATACTAAAACTTAAATACAATGTGGGATGCAAATCTTACACATGTTTGCAGTGAAGGCAGCAGGCAATTATTACAGAATACATTTCAATTTTGATGTCCCCTATGCTCACACATCTCCACAATGTGGTCCAATCTTACCTCACACCATGTTATATGCCACCTTTAGCCTTACGGCCCTTACCAAATAATTACCGAGCAAATTTCTTAAAAAAAATTATATTGAATACTCCAACTGTTTGGAAAAGATATCATATAACATGGCATCCAAAATTCACCCAAGATTTACTAAGGAAAAAAATCAAAAAACAATTATTTTTATTAACATGAAGTTTCCACAGTCCATGATATTGATGTGCAAAATTTTTTGGATTATAACTGCGTAAATTTTTTTATATCAACGTTTTGGATCCTATCCTCTGGCTGTATATCATCCTGATGATGGATCATAGAGTAGGATCCGAAACGTTGATATAAAAAAAATTTAGGCAGTTATAATTCAGAAATTTTAGCACATCAATTATTTTTATATTGAATAACGGTTTTACGAAGATGCAACACAACATGGTTTCCAAAACCAACCCAAGATAAATTAAAGCAAAGAAAAACTAAACTAAAAAGCATATTTCAAAATACCGGTCCAATCCAGTAGTGAATCATGAATATGCAAATCAACAAGATATGCAAAATATACTCACAGATTTGCCCTCAAGCCAATCCTTTTCATAAACTCCTTCACAATTTTAGAAGCCCCATCAGTATCTTCCTCCTTCATGTCAACCAATTCCACATTATCTTTACACCACTCCTTCCACTCAGGCAACACCTGCCTCAGAGTGAACAGGAAATCATTTTACAAGTATCGAATGGCGGACAAATCTTTTCAGTTCAATATATAAGAAAAAATATATGTATTGAAGGTGAATTTTAAGAAAGAACATAAAATTTGTTTACACAAATATTTTATCAAATGTAACAACTTTATGTACATATAACTTATGAATAAAAACCGTGAAATATTTTTGGGAAAAAGGCACAGTCAGTAACGTTGATTTTTCACTAGATTGTCACAGTTTTAGCCAGAAAGCATTTGCACAACCTTGATAGAATGTATGAACCTGAGATCAACATCTTTATATACATTTTAGATTTCAAGAGTGTTGTGTCTATAGTGTCCTGAATTGTAATGTTCTTCTGGAATCAATTGTGTATTTTAACTAGGTTTTGGCCATAGTGTCGAGATTAATGGTCAGCGCCAAAATTCCAGAAGTTTTTCGAAGTTATCATGTATAAGAATTGTTTTTAATTGTTTATGTTTTTAACGATTTTGTAAGCAGACTTGGATAAATTCGATGAAAACTTCCTAAGACTGTTTCTGACGAACCTGGTATCATTACTGAACATACCATCAGGGAAAAATGTTAAAGTCAATACTTTCACACGAAAAAAACAATCAGTACTTAAATAAGTACTTAAAAACTGAAACTTATTTTCCTAAATGTGGAAAATCAGCAAATTGGGTAATTTACAACAAAAAGGGAACGAATAGAATTCTAATTTTAGTACAAACCAGAAAATTGTTTTTCTTAAATACCTGTGTGAGCAACCCAATAAATTCTCTCTTGGCACGTGCTTTGGGCATATCTCCAAGAGCCTTCCATGCCTCCTGCTTCACTCTCAGAGCCCTATCAATGGCAAGTGACCCATCTTGACCACTTGGACATGGCCCATCCAGTGCCTGGGATTTGTAGGCATATAATAATGATCTGGGTTCTTCTGGAAGGAATTGCAGGGTTGCAGAGGGGCCTTTTCCTAAGAAGAGCATGGCTGCCCTCCATTCTTCTTCTTCTGGGTTACTTTTTGTGGTTATTGGGATGTGGGATATCGATATAACCCGGCTCTTGTCTTCACCCATTTTGTGTAGGACTCAATGGCTTCAGCTGGTGAGGATCATATAATGATATTCATATTTGAAGATATGCTAAATAACTGGGATTTTGTCGAGCCAATTATCAATCCACTTGTCACTTCGAAGGGCGTCACACTGTAGATTTTAGTAGAAACCGATCTAAGATATAAGAGTTAGGGTGCGGCTCCATTAGGGGGTCTCCATGATGTATTATTATGGGATAAATTGAAACGAAGGATTTTAATTATTTACGAGAAGAAGCAGTTTGGATCGAGAAACGCAGTTTTAAGTTATGTTGAAGCTAGTAATTTTGCTAATCCTATTTTCTTTAAATAATTTGTGTAGACTGCTAATTTTCAAGTTGTTTTCATATTAAGTATCTATAGTTTTATAAGTTGTGCATTCCATTATAAAGTGTCATTCTATTTTTGTGGCTCTCTAATAACAGAATATGCAAGTTTTTTCTTCCCAAACTTCTATAGGTATAGTCCATCTCTCAGTCTAGCCCCTGAGATAATGTGATCTAAGCCTCAACTACACAATTAACAACCTTGTTTTTCACTTAATAATTGTCCCTAAATATATTTTTTCGCCATGTTCCTAGGTTGGGTTAAACTCTTTGATGTAGTATGTTTTTTTTTTTTGCCTAATTTAATTTGTCCACATGGTAGTCCTACATTTTTCCATCACATTTTTTTTTATTTCTTCATTGGTGTTAGGGCATTCATGCAAATTGATGTCTCAGTTGCTCAACCATTTGTTGTTAAATGCTTCACCCAAGTTTTCTTCTTACACCCTATTCCTCCACAACTATTTTGAGCCAGTGATGGTTATCCATGTTTTAAACCTTCTTTAAATAACTTAGCAGTTGGGTTATTGTTGATGCCTCCAACGGAACCAAAAGAATCTCATAAGAGAATATGGTTTTGACTTTGAGACTTCTTTGAATATATCTCCAACTTCAATTTGACATTTTACTTCCCCAAACATTGCAGTCATAAAGGACAACCAACATGACCAACAAACCAAAAAGTGTTTTCTTGGTTTTCCAATCCCAAAGTTTAGTTTTTTTGCACTTGTTCTAAAGTAAGAAGTTTTCCATCCTCCTTGTATCATTTTCTCCCTACAAGACTCCCTAAGCTTGTATTGAAAATCAATCCCAAGATACTTGTGTTCTTTTACTATATCCAATGGGCTACCTTCAAAAATAAATTTTATTTGTTTCTTTTTTCTATTTAATGAAAAAAACATGACTTTGGTCTTGGTAGTGTTCACTTGCATCCGACCTCTTGATAAAAGAGTTTCAAGGCTTTCAAATGTTCTCTCAACCTATGGGTTGTTTTTGAAATTAGGATAAGATTGTTAACACATAAGAATAGTTTCACCACATACCCCACTAGCTAGATACCATCCATTGGTTTTGCTTCACCATTCTTCTAGTTTGTCAATGTATAGACCAAACAAATTGGGGGATAGATGGCATCCCTATTTAACGCCAATGTCATTGCCAAAACATTCAAACATTCCTTCATGTGTTCTGATTTTAGGTCTAACCTGCTCATAAAAACATATGTTGTAAGATATATTTGGAATCTTGTCTTTGAAAATGCGAGCTCTCATTTTTTACTTTGTAGTTTTTAGTGGGTGTTTTAGGGTGGGTTGAAAATTTCTTCCATCAATTTAAAATATTTTTTGTTACATGTCATGTATTTACATTTTTTGGCAATAACCATTGTTAAAAAAATAATTCAAATATCTTTGTTTGAGGATTGTAACCTTTTCAATGTCATACCATATTATTGGCCCAAAAAAAACTCTTATTCTATCACATTTATCATGGGCCTTTTTAAGTTTTCCGTTTATATGACCTCAAATTTTATCAACCCAATAATTTCTATTGGTATTGATGGTTTGGTAGCTCTAGAGCATGGCTCCTTTGAACAAGCAACCCCAAAAATTTATTCTAAAAATATTCCATGAAGTATGAATTATGATGTAATGACCCAAGCCACACATCTAGTACATTAGCCAACTGAACAACCTCTTTTTTAAAGAACAACACCAATGACCAAGGTACAAAAACATGTACTACACACCAATGAGCATACAAATGTTGTGTTAAACACAATGACACAAGAACACTAAATAAAAAAAGCAACATCACCATTGTTACATGCAAGATGACACTAGCAAAAGACTTACTAATCATGGAATAAAACCACCATGATAAACCTACGAGAGGGGGAAATGACACCCAAATGATGATTGTGTAATAATCCATGATCATGCTCTCTTATGAACACAACCAAGGAATCATTGACTTCAAATCCAAACCAAAACAAGCTTACAAAGTCTTACACTACCAAAGGAAATTGATATGCCCCTAACCCTATAGTGTGTATTGGGTTATGAGTAGTTAGCTCTGTGACTACCTTAAGTCTTAAATAAATCATATTACCATTGTTATATTGTTATTTAGTTATTTAGTTTGGCATAGGGCCTATATGTTATTATCTAAGTTGACATGGGTGATATCCTTGGCATAAGTATGACATATAGGAGGGAGAGGTTAGTCATTATTATCATGTGGAGTATTATGATCATGTTGAAGACTATTGGAGTTATCCCCCTTGAAATGGATTAGGAGGTTGCCCCCTCAGAGTGACATATTATTACCAAGTAATTGTAACACATTTCCTATCACATTATTTTATCATGCAAGTTGTTTCATAACAAGTGGTATCAAAAAATGATCTTAGCACCATCTAGGATTTCTCGAGAATTAATTATAGCATCTATAGTCTAGATTTCAGAGTAATTAGAGTAGAAATAAGCGATTTATTGCAAAATTAGGGTTTTCAATAAATTTGCTCTCAAGTATAAAATAAGCTAATTTATTGGATTTTTTGGGGTAATTGTGATCTTGATCTTGTTAGGTTACAATAAAAACTTTAGATTATTTGAGCTTTATTTGTGTGATTTATTGTAAAAAAAAAATAGAACTTCTTCACCACAAAAAGTAGTCAAAAAGAAAAGAAAATGAAAAAGAACAAGAAGCGGTAGGAGAAAAAGAACAAGAATGAAAAGAAAAAGAGCAAGAAGAAGAAATAGACCAAGAATAAGAAGAAGAAGAAGAAGTAATGGAAGAAGTAATGGACGAGGACGAGGACGACGAGGACGAGGGGCGAGGGAGGAACCGAAAAAGACGAGGATGAGGACAGGGCGAGGGATGAGGATGAGGGACAAGGGAGGATGAGGGGATGAGGAGGGCCGAGGGGCCGAGGGATGAGGGACTCCAGGGATAGGGATAGGGAGGACGAGGACAAGGATGAGGATGAGGACGAGGAGGACGAGGAGGAGGAGGACGAGGAAGAGGAGGGAAGAAGAGGAAGAGGAGGAGGAAGAGGAAGAGGAAGAGAGGGAAGAGGAGAGAGGGAAGAGGAGAGGGAAGAAGGGAAGAGGAAGAGGAAGAGGAAGGAAGAGGAGGAAGGGAAGAGGAAGGAGGAGGAGGAGGGAGGAGGAGAGGAAGAGGAAGAGGAAGAGAAGAGGAAGAGGAAGAGGAGAGAGAGAGGAAGAGGAAGAGGAAGAGGAAGGAGGAGGAGGAGGGAGGAGGAGGAGGAGGGGAGGAGAGGGAGGAGGAAGAGGAGAGGAAGAGGAGGAGGAGGAGGAGGAGGAGGAAGAGAGGAAGGAAGAGGAAGAGGAAGAGGAAGAGGAAGAGGAGGAGGAGGAGGAAGAGGAGGAAGAGGAAAGGGAGAAGAGAAGAAGAGGAAGAGAGGAAGAAGAAGAGAGGGAAGAGAAGGGAAGAAGATGATGAGGAAGAACAGAACAAGAACAAGAAGAACCCGAGAAGAAGAAGAGAAGAAGAAGAGAGGAAGGAAGGAAGAGGAAGAGGAAGAGGAAGAGAGGAAGAGGGAAGAGGAAGAGGGAAGAGGAAGAGGAGAGGAGGAAGAGGAAGGGAAGAGGAGAAGAAGAAGAAGAAGAAGAAGAAGAAGAAGAAGAAGAAGAGGAAGAGGAAGAAGAAGAATATAAAAAAAATTATTGAGGACAATGTTTTTGTAAAGAGGGGGCAACATTATGCCCATAACCCTATAGTGTGTATTGGGTTATGAGTAGTCGGCTTGTGGCTATCTTAACTCTTAATTAAATCATATTATTATTGTTACATTTTTATTTAATTATTTAAGTTGGCCTAGGGCCTATACATTGTTATCTAAGTTGGCATGAGTGATATTCATTTATACATCAAAATTATGATAAAAATTATTAACAAAGTAGATTTGCATAGCATTTTCAATCCAAAACATAAAAAATTATTAATTTCAATTGTTGCAAGATAGATCCGGTCATTTATTGCATTATAAAATGTTAATTAGTTCATGCTAAGGTCTAGAAACAATCTGAAAAGAGTTTAATTTTATGATTTATGCATACATATGTTGTTGAGAAAGAAAAAATTACATTGTTGTTGATATTTTTTTAAGTTTCAAAAATTTCAATTTCTAAATTTGTCAAGCTAGGTTCAATTGATTACTACATTTTACAATCTAAAAATTACATTTAGACATAATTCCATTATTTCAAAAATCTAAAATTGCATACATAATTGTGTTTTACATATAAAAAAACTTACAATTTTGTGTATTTCTAGAAATCTAGTTGTTGTCAAACCTGAACATCTACAGATTAGGATCCTCAACCACTATACTACATTTCTAGATTTCAAAGTTAGCAAAAATCAACCTCACTGGTCTAGGGCACCCAACACCCTTGTTTAGTCAATTTTGGTCAAAATTTGGATCATTATTATGTCCCTATGATTCCTCTACAATTATGGGATTTGTGTTTGCAAATTATTTTAGTTTCTATGACTTTGATGTTTTTTCCCTTCCTTGTATGAGAACTAAAGTATTTTAAATCTCATAAAAAATTTATGAGCTTCACAACTTGGTGTCTAATAGCTAATACCCCATGAGATGTAGTTTCAGATTTATAGTTTCTCGTGCTACAATCACAACCGGTGTTAAGCCTAAGTCTTATAACTCTTTTGCTCAAGGTATTATGTCTAACCAATCTCTCTTTGATCCTCTTCCTAATCCTATGTTTCTCATGTCTTTGTCGCAACCTAACATTTATGTGGACTCAAAGGATGTTGTTGCCAATGTCCTTGATGATAAACTAAAACAATTGGATAAGGACCTAGAAGGAATTAAACAATTATTAAGCATTGAACCATTGGCTAGAGAAATAGTTCCTCTTTTGGATAACCTTAGGAAGAAGTTAAATGATTCACAAGGGATAGAAGTGTTGAGTATCCTATCTCATATAGTGGATGCTAATATTCCTACAACAACTAGTTGCGCTCAAGCTTTGAATTGTTAGTGTAGGTTTTCTAACATTTATTTTTCCTACACGTTAGTAGGCATACTTAGGTTATGTGAGACATGGTTTATGTGAGGACACATGGCGTAACCATCAATTACATGTGTCGCTCTCACCCACACTTAGGTGGTTGAGTCTCATACCCTCTTTTGGCCTTTTATGCCACCTCACAAAACCACTATCTTGTCTCCTTTTAAGTAGGTTATGCCACATGTTTGGCATTTTCCAAGTAGGCATAACTCCCACCTAATTTGGTTATTTGGGAGTTATTACCCCTCTTGGAATTATATGCCCATATTCTTTTATATAATCAACACTCACCTCTCCCTCTTATCTAGTCCAGATGAGCTCACATCAGCACAGTTATTCAAGGGAGTCGTGATGCATATTGTATCATTTTGTGTGTGATAATATCATATTCAATTATTGCACCATATTCGAGCAATTCATCCTCATGTTGCTCTCATGTAGAAGGCTTATCTTGGTTTTGCAGGTGATCCTGAGTGCTTGAGTTCATTAGCAACTCTTACATGGTATCAAAGCATCAGATCTACAAGCCCGTTCTCAAATATGAGAGAGATTCAGCAGTGAGCTTTTGTTGGGAGCATTTTGAGCCAAAACGAATAGCACCATCATATCCAAAAGGCCCGAAAACCACCATTTTCATATTTAATTTGTCCAATTTGGAAAAAGTTGAATTTGGGGCAAAAAAATTTGCCCAGACACCCCTTGCACATATTTCGTTCAATTTTATTATCTATAATTTTTATCAAAAATTTATTTATATTTTTTGAGAATATATATATATATATTTGTAAAGTTTTTTTTGAAAAATTTTGAAAAAAACAATTGGAAAATTGAAAAAATTGAAAAAAAAAATACTATAAAGGTTGTGTACAGCCTGCATAGACTGCAAGTACCTGCAGGGTACCGTGGTAGCTACTGGTCTGCCAGTCGCTGCCAAGTGGCAGCCCACCATTGGCCCTCATTGTCCCCAGTGACCCCCATCTAGTAGGCCCTCCAAATCAACCACCGATGGTTAATTCTTATCAAATTCGGCCCACTGTTCAACAAAAAACAGTGGGCTTTCCACTAGAATCCAATGATTTCAATACAACCGGCAGTCAAACTTTCAAAACAACCCAGTGAAATTCCAACACTCGAGCAAAAAATAGGCAGTCTCATTCAATCAAATCCGAGCAGCATAAATAAAGAATATTCTATCCTTTTTAGATTTTGATTCTCAGAATATTCCCAGCATTGGCTAGTACACAAGATGTCAAATTTAAGCTACCTGTATAGTGAATCTTCCAGACTGGGAGTATATTCTTTTTACGGCCCAATGCACGTCAAATTTAATTGAGTGCATTGATGACATCATCTCCACATCAGCAGGGTCATAAGAATTTTTTCACCCCCTCATTTGCATTTTCATTTTGGAAGGCAATTTTGAAATGCAAATATCTCAGTCATTTTAACTTCTTTTTCAGAGTAATTTTTTTATTTGGGATAGAATTTTTTGCTCTTTGGAGTGGTGTAATTATTTTATAGTTTTGGAGCTTGGTGTTTTCAGAATTTGCAGATTCTCATAGGTGTTACTGCTTTGTCCTCATTTTGGGAACTTCGAGAGCTCATATCTTGCTCCTACGGTAACATTTTTTGATGAATTTTTTTTGAAGTGTGTAATTTTTTGTGTATTTCACAGTGGTGTGATCATATTGATCCCATTCTATAATAAAATTTTACTTCCTTTTTGTGGCCTATATTGGGCATTTGTAAAAATTGAAATCAAGACCACTTCACTTGTGTTGTGAGTGGCAATTGTATTCACACTAAAATATAAAGTGTCACCATCATATTTTTCTAGGGGGGATCATTAATTGAGTGAATTTGGGGGAGGGGGGGTTGATCTTGTGGTGTTTTGATTGATTGCATTCTCTTCTTTATTGTTTGTTCTTACAATGGGAAAACATAACATTGAACTCCTAACTACATATAATTATGTAGCATGAAAACAATCTATATGGAATTATCTAATGGGAAAAGGTTGCATGGGCTATGTAAAAGAATCTATTCCTCAACCTATTGATGTTGGTACAAAATCTTTGTGGGAGGACAATCATGAGAAAACTCTTGGTTGCATTTTTTCACTAGTCTCTTTTGATTTACAATTTCATCTTGAATCATGCAAGACACCTAAGGAGGCTTGGGAGACTCTTGAAAATTTGTATGGTAAAACTGATAAGATTAGAGGTTATCAAATTGATAATGATTTGATGAATCTTGATCCAAAAAATTTCAACCACATCCAAGACTATAGCTCCAAGATTAAGCAACTAAGATCATAGCTAAAGGATTGCAAGATTAATAAGGAGGATTTACAGTTGATTCTAAATGTATTATCCAAGCTTGGTCCTGAGTATTCTGTGTTTGTTTTTGGTTTTCACACCAATATGATTTCTATGGGAACTGCATATGTTGTGCCTACATTTGATGAATTTTCAAATCTTCTAATCCAAGAGGAAGCAAAGCTGATTCAAATGGGTCTCATCAAGGTTTCCAAGTCACAAGCATTGGTGACTAGTGAGCCTAAGATGTAGAAAGAATCAAGGCATCCTGATCAGAAACAAAAGAAGAAAAAGAACAAGCCACAGGAAGAATATGAATCCTCTTCCTCAAAAGGGGAATCATCTAAGAACGAGAATCCCACGTGTGCATATTGCAAGAAATTTGGGCATGATGAACATCAATGTTACTTAAAACAAATTGATGAGTTGAAGAATCTTTTAGCAAATAATAAAATCAATTTTCCTTCAACTATGTCAAAGGATTCATCATCTTCTTCTAAACCAAAGTCAAAGAAACAAAAGGGGAAAGCACTTGTTGTTGTTGCAAAGAGTCAGGGAGATGGATCCTTGATTCTAGAGCTTCACATCACATGGCTTCATCACACAGTATGTTCTCTTCATTTGAAACTTGTTCGTCACCAAACATCCTAATGGTCAACAACACATATATGAGTGCTTGTGGGAAAGGATCTATTGGCATAGACGAAGGATCATTCAACAATGTTCTTTGTGTTCCTTCATTGTCAACAAATATCCTTTCTATCTATCAGATCACACATGGTGGGGAAGGAAAGAGTGTTGAGTTCACACTAGATTTTGTGAGTATTCAGGATTTGCATAGCAGAGATATTGTTGTAGTTGGGGAGGCAGATCATCAATCTCGAGTATACACCTTCTCACATTTTTCCTCTGATGTTCCTTCTGCTGATGTACACACTCAGGCATCTAGTGTAGACACTTTGAGGAGATTCAATATGGTCAAGTGAATCTTGGTATTATTTCAACTAAGGTTCAAGAGACATGTACTGATACTCCATATCCTGCATCACCTGTTGTTCTTAATGATACTAGTATTGCTACATCCATGGCTTCTGTTGATTTAGTGCAACAAGACATTCATTGTCTTCCAAAAACAACTACTTGGGATGAGTACTTGACAGACATTGCAAGTTTGTTTTGTGAGTCCTATCTTGCAGACTTGGAGGACACTATTGAGTACATAAATCTTCTCTTTGATAAAGTTGCTTCGTCTTCTTTGGATGTTAAGGGGGAACCTTTTGACCCTCTTATTCTTTACCCACATGATCATTCTTCACAGTTTGACATGAATGTGGTTACTATTGAGCACCATTTGGAGGAGGCACCTTTGTCTTCAGAGGAGATACTTTTGTCTTTGAATTTTGTTCTACATCCATCTCCACTAGGCTTTGGCTTGTCATCTTCTGTAGTGTGGCCTAGAACACCTGATTTGACTGTGACAACTTTTGACATCAACATGGGGACACCTGAGTAGAGTTCAGAGACATCATATATTTTCATCGTTCTTCCTTCATCTTCCTTTTAGGAATGGGAAGATATCCTACATACATCCTTGGTTTTCTTTCTTCCTAAGGGGAGGAATATTGTTCGGCGATCTTGGATCATTTTCAGCTTCTTGTATCGAGCATTCACCAACAATGTAGGAGATTCTACATTGGGGGACTACATGGTCTCTCTTCTTCTTCTCTCTTGGGGGAGAGTTTTGTCCTATCGGTTTTCTCTTTCTCATCTTTTTGAGAGGTTTCATCATTGTACATGGGTACCTAACATGGCCTTGTAGCCGAGACCCGTCTTTGCATTGTTTCATCATTTCACCTACCTAAGCTATACTTAAGGGGGGTGTTAGTGTAGGTTTTTAAATATGTATTTTTCCTACACATTATTAAGCATACTTAAGTTATGTGAGACATGGTTTATGTGAGGACACGTAGCGTAATCCATCAATTACATGTGTCGCTCTCACCCACACTTGGGTGGTTGAGTCTCACACCCTCTTTTGGCCTTTTATGCCACCTCACAAAACCACTATCTTGTCTCCTTTTGAGTAGGTTATGCCACATGTTTGGCATTTTCCAAGTAGGCATAACTCCCACCTAATTTGGTTATTTGGGAGTTATTACCCCTCTTGGAACTATATGCCCATATTTTGCTATATAATCAACACTCACCTCTCCCCCTTATCTAGTCCAGATGAGCTCACATCAGCTCAACCATTCAAGGGAGTTGTGATGCATATTGTATCATTTTGTGTGTGATAATATCATATTCAATTATTGCAACATATTCCAGCAATTCATCCTCATGCTGCTCTTGTGTAGAAGGATTATCTTGGTTTTGCATATGATCCTGGGTGCTTGAGCTCATCAGCAACTCTTACATGAATAACGCTTAAAACTAATTAGGAAAACAAGTTTCCTCTTCTACAACAATACAATATAGCAATGGTTTAGACTCAAGATTAGGGCTTTCTAGTGGAAATCCTTATAGTTTTGTCACTTTACCTATAACACCTCAATGTTCATCACCCCTCATAAATGTGCAAAATAATAGCCCACCAGTCATCCATACTAGTTTTCCACACTCAACAAACTCTCAAAACATTTCACCAAACAATCCTATGGTAAATCAACTTTTGCAAAACATGACATCATTGCAATAAAAAATTTAAACTTAAACCAAAATCAAACCAATGGTAGACCTCCAACATACCTCACACATAGCTTATTGTCATTTTCTATCTTAAAGACACCTATACCATAGAATATCGAAATACCTTGCTTTGAAAAGTACAATGGTAAAGGAGATCCTAATAACAATGTGCTAGCTTTTACCACCTTGTGTCGCGACTTTGTTTTTGAAGATGTTATCGTAGCGAAACTCTTTCCTAGATCATTAAAATATACGGCCTTGGATTGTTTTTTTTCATTACCAAACAACTCAATTACCTCCTTTACACAACTCATTAGTGAGTTCCTCCAACACTTCCAAGCAAACATTGGACCTCAAGTTACGTTGACTAATTTAGTTCATTGTAAACAAGGACCTAAAGAGAAGATAACAAAATTTATAGGACAATACCAATCGCTTTATTCACAAATTTCCTATAGTCTTCTAGACACTAACATTCAAAGGGTCTTCATAGGAAACTTACAACCTAATATTAGAGATAAGATATTATTGATGAAATTTCCATCCTTTACACATTTGTGTATAACCCTTCATTATTATTAGATATCAGTTAGTCAATATGAGGATACACCTTCATCGACTCCTACTATTCAATTCGAAGCCATGCCTCAAAACAACTATTAATCATTTACAAATTAAAACAAAAACTTCATCAAGATAAACAATCCTCAAATTGCTAACAACATTGAAACACAAGTTGTTATTGCAAACACAATACCATACCAATTTAGACTAAGAGATAGACAATTTTCACAATTACTAGATTCACTCCATGTGACCATGTTGTATTTTTTAAATAAGAATATGATTCAACTTCCTCCAATTAGGCCTATTGACACAACTAAGCCACTACCACCAAACTTTAAAGCTAAAGCTTTTTGTCATTATCATTGTACACCTAGACACAATACAAAAATAAGTATGCATCTTAAAAACTAAGTGCAAGACCTCATCAAATCTAACCAAATCTAGTTGTCTGGTGTTAATGACAAAGGAAATAAATCAGTCTCACCACCTAACCAAATCTTGCAAATATTTACAAACCCATTGTTAAGTCATTCAACAAACTTTGTTCAATATAGTAACAATGAAGAAGATTCACAATTTGACTTAATCAATGTTGTAAACACAGTTGAAGTTCAACCTCATAAGGTTCAAACTAATCTCTTTCCTAATATTGCTTTCACACCTATTGATGTGTCTATAACTACACCCGATGGTCCTCTTTATATCACCAGTAGAATTAACGATAAACCCACAAGGGGAATACTCGTTGATCCCGTGTGTATAGTGAATGTGATCACTGAATGTACATGAACTCTATAAAGACAATTATGAACAATTGAAAGTATTGTTAAAGGCTCATGATGGTTGTATCTACCCTACGATTGGTTCTATAACTCTTTTAATCAAGGTTGGGCCTAAACAATTGGATGTTTCATTTACCATAATTTTGATGTCAAACTAGTTTCATGTGAAAGTTAGGTCTTCCATGACTAAGCTCCATGAATGTAGTTCCATCAATTATTCACAAATGTCTTAAATTCACGTTTGAAGAACAAATACATACTATTTGTCATAGTGGATTTAAGCCTTTGGCCTCTCGTGATTTTTTTTTGTTAAATTATTTTTGGCCTCAACCAGTCTAAATTGTTAAACCTTGTGAGGATTTCTTATTTGTGTCATATCAAAAGTTTAAAGCTAAGTGTATGGTCGAGTTATCCTTTAGTAATATCTCGCGTAAGGCTCCTTAATCTCTAGTGACTTTGATGGTTGTCCTTCCTTCCCTATAGGTAGTGGATGAATCTAATTTTGAATCGGGTATCCTCCCCCGACCACCCAAAGATATGTTGCAGTTCCACCTCCGCCATCATATAAAATACCCAAAGATAACCATGTAATTAACTTTGTGCCTCCAAAATAAAAACAAGTCTTTAGGTCAAAACCTAAAAATCGGGTGGTCTCCCAACCAACGGTTGTCCTTTCAATTCCCCCTCTAAAGGAAGAAAAGAGACCAACATTGGGGAGCACCTCACTTACCCCTTCACAAGCTGAAATTTGTGCAAAAAGAAATAGAAGTGCCAAAGAGTGTAAACAAAGACATCATGCTACGATTCGTCAACTTGTCAAGGTTTGTTTTCACCAAACCATGAAGTCAACTTTTGAAGGTTTGTTTTCACCAAACCATGAAGTCAAACCTTACTTATTTCAACCTAAGAAAAGAACAAAAGAGGATCATACAAATGATAAAGCTCACAATCATGCTGATAGCACTAATATGCAACCTATTGTGATACATCAGGATAGTGAAGAATAAGATAGAACATAAGAACAAAAAGAAGACCATAATGAATTAGCTCTTATATTTTCCAAATCAATAAATTTAGATGGGGCCAACCACGATCACCCTCATAATGAGGGAGATTCGTCATGTGTGGAGCTCAGTGCTTCTCCTTGAATCTCAATTGTTGTAGTTCCTTTAGCGTATTATGTGCCTTCCATTTTTTATGAGAAATATTGGGATGTAAATGATTTTCTTTAGATCGGCTTGCACATGTAGTACCTCTTGTGCATCTTTATGTATTTTCTTACACGTGATTTGATCTCTCGTGATGTGCTACTTAGTGTGTATTTGTGTTTGTTAGTATTCTTTGGATGACCCTTGTTGTTCTTATTGACACAAGGATACAAAGAAAATAAATCTATTGTGACATGAACATATATTTGTATCTCCATTCATCTTTATGTTGTGAACATTTTTATCTCATATTTTATTTAGGAATGATGAAAAGTGTTGAGACATTTAGGTCTCTTCCATGCTGACCCAAAAGTGTTTATGTTGTTTTCATGTGTCATTCCTTCATTGTGTTCGTAGTTCCACAAGTATTTGGGGAATGATGTTGATTCAAAGCATATGATCATATTATATTTTTGGTCTATATTGACCATAGATTTATGGATCCCATATGTGCTATTTTTTTCTTGTTATGTGGATTTATCTTGGGGGCAACCCCTTGTTATGAGTTAGCTTTGGTGAGAACATATAATTGGCACAAGGTTTCCTAGCAAGTTATTATGGCCTACCATGTTGCATATATTGTTCTATTCTACCTTAAAGGAAATTTCTCCCGATTGGCGTCAATAATTACTTGAAGGTGGGGGCATGCATTACATTGTGTGATTCACTTTGTTCACACACATTGAGCTTTGTGATGCGTTTTTGGCATATTGATCATTTTGTAGCGCCTTATCAAAATTATCGGGACTTTAATTCTTGGTATGATTAACATGAGAATGCACCTAGTGAATATCATACTTCACTAGCCCTTATGTGTGTTTTCATTTGCTATTGTTGTAAAAACTGACCTAGTGAATATCGAACTTCACTAGCCTGTGTTGTTTCTTGTCAAAAGATCACCTAGTGAATATCAAACTTCACTAGCTTGTTATGCTTTTGTTCATGGTTTACCTAGAAAATATCATACTTTGTTAGCATGTGATTTTTGAATGCCTTGGGTGGGGATCCTAGTAAGATTTTTGTAGAGCTTGCTAAACTGTGATTATCATACCCATTTTGTATGTTCTGCATTATGTTTGCATTAATTATTATTTGCATTATGTTTGCATTAATTAGTATTTGCATTATGCTAGTTTGTGCATCTTTGTGTTTTCATCATGTATGCTTCATGTTTTTCATGCTACATTGCACCTCATGTGTGTGTGTTCCCTTATCCTTACATTATTTTGTCATAGGACCTTGAGCTTGGGGGCTAGCACATCCCCTAGATTCAATGTAGTCTTATCTCTTCAATGTTTGTATAATCAAACCCTGCTTAGCTTATCATTACTTTAGTGTGAGTCTGAGCATAATTTCACACTCTCACTAAAGTGGGGGCTAAATGTAGCATCATAAATTGTCACTCTTGACAATTTCACACTAGGTTTAGCTCCCCCTCATTTTTTTTGACCCAATTGTGTGTTTAATTTGCCCATTTCATAATAATCTTCAAGAAATCAAAGTTGAATTGGGAACAATGGATTAATATTTATTTACCGATGCTTAAGGCCTCAATGAACTAGGGCGCCCAATGCCCCTATCCTGCCTATTTTGGCCCCAATTCAAATATTTCAGTGTCGACATTGTAACATTTAGAAACCCAAAGTCATTTACTGGCTATCGGTAATTATTTTGCAAGAAATTAAAGAGTTAAATATAAATACAAGTATTTTTCACCATTTGAACTCCTAGTGAAATTAACTGAGTAATTGGAATATCCTAAAAGAATCCAAGACCA
This sequence comes from Sequoia sempervirens, assembly GCA_007258455.2. Classification (NCBI taxonomy): domain Eukaryota; kingdom Viridiplantae; phylum Streptophyta; class Pinopsida; order Cupressales; family Cupressaceae; genus Sequoia; species Sequoia sempervirens. Next base: position 675,345,703 of record VDFB02058242.1, on the reverse strand, counting down.
TAATTAGTAGAATTATAGTAGCATTATTTTAGTTAGGTATCATGCTAGCCATGCATCATATTTTCATGTGAGTTTGTTAATATTTCATGTTTACTTGTTTTGTGATTGCTAACACTTGTAGGAATTCAAATCAAGCATCCAAATTCTCCTTGAAGGTTTTGATTACAATGACTTTAGTCCATCAAGGAATGCAAATTTGAGTGGTAAGTTGTGTTGTACCTTGCATAAATGCCCTGTTGAAAATGAGTCCCCCCTCTTTCCTTTTGGCTTCATTTTTTAGGTTAGGTCGTGTTAGGATTAGTTTTCTTTTGGTTGCTTTCTTGTTTTTGGTTTTGGATCTGAGTTGCATTTTAGAATTTAGTAGAAAGAATTATGAAGATTTGATTAAGTTCAATCCTTCGTAAAACTTGCAATGAAGAGTGCATTTCAAATTCCAACAAGCTTAAAATCCCTACAAAATCATCCTGGTCTGATTTCTACATGAATTACATACCCATCTTTTCCACAAAGAATGAAAATATTGAATTTCTGCAAGAATGTACCTGTTGAATTCCTACAAAAGCTAACCTAATTTGTATCCCTACGTATGTTATAAGAATTTTTCCACCTAAGTCGAAATTCCACAAGAACGTACCATGCTATGATTTCCAAAAAATGGTCTAAGCACTTTTTCCACAAACTTTACGAGGGGTGCAGATTTTGATCTTTCTTTTTCATCCTTGGTTTCCATGCCTTCCTTTTTCCACCAAGATTAGCATTGTTCAAATTCCTGCAAGTTCCTATTTGCGGGGATTTGGTGCATGGTATTTTAAGAAAATTTTGAGAGCATCATCCTATGAATCTTACAAGGGTGAAATGTCCATAAAAGAGTAGGTTCTTATTTCCCACAAAGTTTGATGGTTATAAGTTTTTTGCAATGTTGATGGGCTTGCATTTTCTGCAAAATTTGATGATTACTAATTTTTGCAAAGATCACTCTATGTTATATTTGTGTAATTTATTTTCTGAGAATATATTTGTAAGGTTTGTTAGTAATTAATGGTTACATCAATTGTGTATTTATTGTGAAAGGAAGGTTGATAAATTTGAATTGAAGTAAAGCATGTTTAATGAAATCAAATTTGTTCAATTTCCTTATTACGTGAGGTGTCTTGTAGGTTTTATGGAAAAACAATAGAATGACAAATAAAATATGAATTCAAGGGTGTTGATCCTCCCTCCAAGATCGTATCAAGTTGGATCATGGTTAGTGACACCAACTTGGGTCACTTTGATATGGAGGAATTTAAATAGAGAATCTTTAGGGACAAAAGGATCGAGATAGCTATCAAGATCAAGCAAAGTGGAATTGTTGAGGAAGTCGGGTACCCTTCTTCAATGTTGTGCCCAAGTTTAATCATGGGATCTCAAGAGTATTACCATAAGGAATCCTAGAAGATAATTGCTACAAATGGAAGGGTGTTGGCAGACTTGTTTTTTGATTCTATTGTCTGTACCTTTGGGATCCCCTCTTTTTCTCACAAGACCATGGCCAATAAGGAGTATGCGACTAGGATATTTGAAGACAATCTTGAGGCTAATATGATAGTCATTAATGATTTGTGGATGAAGTGCCCGAGGGGAAACTCGAACAAGTTACCCAAACATTTATATCGTAGTGACTTCAAGGATGAAGTCAATGATTTGGTCACCCTTTTGAGTAGAAACATGGGTATTTCATCAACATCCACCTTTGAGAATTGGATATTCTACTTTGTAGAGGAGATATTAAGGGGGTCGACTAAGTTACATTGGGCCAAGATGATAAGCAACAACCTACATGATTAGTTTTTTATTGTAAAGAAGTATTTGGTATTCTTTATGATTCTTATATCATCTACCTCTTCACAAAAAAATTACAGATACAAAGGTTTGACATGCTTGGGTCCTATCGATGTCAGCCCTAACTAGCACAAGGTGTATGATTTCTACCCTCAATTTCAAGCACAAAATTCCAAAAATCAAGTACAAAAGGGTAAATGATACTTTTACAATGTTCATTATTAGGACCTTGGAAGGAGATTTGAGCAGAAGGATCTCCTCCTCAGCAATGGAGATGTTCAAGAGGTTTGGGTACTAGTTCATCCAGTTTCCTAAATTTACTTACTTTAGAATGGAGGGCTTCTTAGGCTCTCCCTATAGATTTCCAAAGTACCCCAATAATAAAATTGTCATGTTGGAGATGACAAGGCAAGTGTGTTCCTCACACCAATTACTGAAAAGCATGCATAGGGTTGGAGTTCCCTATCCCATCACATTTGGGAGAGGTATGTTTGTGTGTCTATCAAATCCAACAATTGAATTCTCTGACATGGAAGTATGGACCTTTGGGTTCAATTTTCATGGTTAAAGAGATAATTTTGATCCATATGAAAAGATGAAGAAACAAGTAGGGAAGCAATATGCCCATCATTTGCATATTGAATATTTTTGGTCTAATTGTATGAATGACCTAGAAGTTAGAAAGAGGTCCTTTACAAGGCTAAAATTTTACTACATTAGGACACTACACCTTTATTTGATTCCAGACTAGGTGAAAGAGGATGGACAAGTTTTGGATGAAGATGAATTTAACAAAGTGGTCGATAAACCTATCCCACTTCTAGACTGGACCGAGGAGGAGGAAATTGATATAGATGTTATCACTTGACCCATTCTGAAAAGTAACAACAACTGGATGGAAGCCCAATGCTTAGATCCTTTGCCTCAAGGAATGGAGTTCACATACAACAAATTACATGATGAAATTGCCTCTAGTGGAGAGAAGAATGTCGAAGAAGATGTGGACCCCAATGAAGGCTCCCTAGAGAAAGAGGTTGAGACTTCTCCTAAGGCCAAAGGTAAAGGAAAGAAGAACAAAAAAGAGAGACACCCTATTGCTAAATCTTGGGTGTTTAAGTAGAAGGCTGCTACAAAGGGAAGCAAGCCTTGAGCCAAAAGAACTAGAAGGATCAAGAAAACTACACTAGAGTCTGTGGTAGAAGAGAAAGGAGATTCCTCTCCTTTCTTAGCTTCATCAACCTCCATTCATACGTCTTCACCACCCATATCCCCATCTTCCACAACATCCACCATTCCCTCTGCCACTCTCACTTCACCTCCTCCACTAGATATCTTAGTCGACATGACTGTATCCATCCCTACTTCTTCCATTGCTCCAATTTCCATGGAATAATCCTCATCTCTAAATTATTTCCCTCCCACCACATATTTCCCCACTCCTCAATTCACCATGTCCAATAGTTCCTCTACCATTCATTTTTATTTTGCTCCTCCCATTTCCCTTAGCCTTCCCAAGAATTTTATGTATCACCTTTATAACATTCCCAAGGAGGTAGCCATCACTATAATCTCTAAAGTTAACAAATCTTTGTTAAACCAATCGACATAAACTACTCCTCTCTCTTTCCAAACTACTATGGGGCCTCCCATCATGGAGAGTGTGGATCAGATTTTGGAAGAGATGTAGAGGAAAGAGAGGGAAGATATGGTAGGTCTCTCTTTGGTAGAGGAAGTTTTAGTTTCCTAGAGCACCAGGGTAAGCCCTCATAGGAGGTTATTGAGGTTAAACCCATATAGCCCCAACATCAAGAGGAAGAGAAGTCTAAATAAGAGCCTCCTAGGAGACAAGAGCTAGTATGAGAGGAGGTGGTGGTAGAATATATTCAAATTGATACTTCTTCTGCTCAACCATCAAATAAAGTTATCCCAGCATGACTGGAGAAGCAACTTAAGTGTAAAAGATTAATATTTGGGACTCCACAAGTGAGGCTATAAGCAATATTAAGTAGAATTGAGAGGAAAAAGGAGAAGAAAAATGCTATAATAAGATCACATATGACCAAGGCTGCTTCAGGTTCCCAAATGCACATGGCTACTCCATTTGTAGATAAGGACAACACCACCATTTTTCTAGAAGATTTGAACATTACCACAATAAATATTGGTCTCGCCAATAGATCCCAAAAAGATAGATGAATTTCAAGGATTGGTGACCAACACTATGAAGAGGATGAATAAAGATGAGGCTACAAAGGTTGAATTGAAGTCATAGATAGCATAATTGACAAACTTTATCCAACATTCAATTATCTCGATCCAAAGCACTCCTGGGAAGGCAACAACTCCTATTTTTCTATCTAAAGATGAGGTAGACAAGTTGGAGAAAATGAAAGCATGGGCTTAGGCTATGTAATGCTGGATTAAGAGTATTAATGATATTGGTAATAAAGCAATTGGAATTGTTGTCCAAGCACATAAAAACTTCTTAATTTTTAAGGAAGAAGTTGATAAACTAGTGGAAGAGTACATTGGCTTCCGTACATACTATGATTTAGTATTCCCAAGACTAGAAACATTAAAGAGGCTTCTCACTGAGGTAATTGTTGATGTGTGTTTTGGCACAACAACATGGAAACAGAATATTGCTATCCTGTTTCTCCTAAAAGAGAAAGATGATCACCTGGATATCTTAGCTCCCAAGGTCTATGTAGTTGGTTCTCAACTGTGTTGATGTTGCTCAATTGGTCAATGTAACAATAATATTCAAGGGGCATGCAGGTGTTGAGCTTCTGGATTGTTCTAAGATCAAGCATGAAATCAAAAACCTAAGTTAACTGGGGTTTTAAAGAAACAACAAAAGATAGGTCAGAGCTTTGGGAAAGAAAAGAACAATAATTCATCCAATCTTAACTAGACTTGTAATCCTTCAAGGAATTGCAAACTAAAAACTATAGAACAAAATTAACTTGTGATTGACACACAATTTCATTCATTTACAGTGCTGATTTCAATAATAGAGTACTAGTTACCATTTTAAATAAAACACAAAATAACATTCCATTCCTTGAAGACTTCATAGATCAAATGATTAACTTAAGACAAACACCATTCTAAAACACAATCTAAAATAGATTTTAATCTGGTTGCTTCTACTGTTAATGAAACAGATAAACAAAAATTACAAAACCGGCACAATCACTAGTGTACAAATTTTTTTTATTCCAAATTGTTTCCATTTGTATTAAGAAAACTTGAAAGATCCATTACAGACTATTCTGAATCTAACTCCTAACTAAGAAGACAAAAGAGGCTCCTATTACAAAGAATCAGGAAGCTGTTCTATCTTTTCTAACTGACTTTTTCTCTGATTTCTAACTCTTTTCTAATCCTAAAGGTTCTCTACAAATTCTTCTCTACAAGTGCTCTACAAGTTATAACCGTAAAAACTCTAACCTTTTCAAAGAGGCCAGAATGCCTTATATATAGGATGCATCAAAAAGAATGTGTTGTCCCCCTGTATTAGGGTTTTTTACAAAATATCTACCTCCAGGAGAGTTGGCTCTCAGATCTTTCTGAAGGGAGTCAACACTGCATTCAATGTGAAGCCCTGCTGTCCATGCTGATGAAGGATTTCTATCCTCAGAAGAAGCCTTTTTAGATCTTTTTGGCAACTGCAGCATTAACTCTTCTGTCTTCATGTCCACCTTCGAACTCTGTTGGAGTCGCCTTGAATGCTCAGAATATCTCCATCAATACTGATCTACCTCTTTGCCAGTAGTCACTACAGTTGTCCCTATGAGTCACAGTTTCTTCTTCCCTTCAGCTTCCTTTCTATTCTGGACTTCTCTGTACATTGACCGTCCTCTGGAAGCACCATCAGGCCTCCTTACAGATCTGAACACCATCGCCCGAGCCAATCCATTATCATCTGTTCTCAAAAGGAATCCATCTTGCTTGCATTCTGTTAGTCTTTTCCACAGGGGCAGTCAATCGGTCAATGGCCCACCTTAGCTCCTTCTGATTAGATGATCACATGCCACGCCAGATTCTCGAGCAGTCAATAGCAGTCTTCCTTAAATCGCATATCAATGAGACACTTATTGTGTCTCCCCGATGCGATTTTGTCTTCTAACTATTATCGGCATAGCGCGGAACAGTCGATGAGACCCTTTAGCGAGCTACAAAAGTTATATCGATACACACCGAGGTCATCGAGACAATCATTATCAGTGTGAGGTCATGGCAATCTCCTTAGTCCTTCGGGGAGCTTCTTCCGAGCTCAAATTTCTTTCGATGAGACCTTATACTGTCGACTAGAGTTCCCGGCGAGTTCCTCTTCATTTGGTGAGCCCATTCTACATTGGTAAGACCCTCCCGGGTCAGTGAGACCTCCTAGTGCCCCTTTTTGTTCTCCCCGAACTCACCCCTTTTGTTTTGGTGTGACTTTCTTCCTTCGCGAAGACCACATGGCGAAGGCTAATTGTTTGGCCGAGATCCTCCCGAACTCAGCTTTCTTTTGACAAGAGCCCACCTGGTCGGCAAGACATCATACCGAGCCCTGCCCTTCGCTTTCGCTGAGACTCCATCTGGTTGGAAAGAGATTACCCTAAGCCCCAGATCCTTTGGCAAGCTCATTTCATATCGACAGGACTTCTTGTGGTAGGGGAGACCTTTCCTCGAATTCTCTTTACTCTCGCCAGGCTCATTTACTTCGGCGAGACATTTCTGAGTCGCTCAAACACCACGCCGATACATCCAGTCTCCTCGAAGGCATACCTTATCAGTGGGACCCTCTCCTTTCGCTGAGACCCTATACCAAAGCCTCCCTACTTTGTTGATAGTTCCTTTGAGTTTGGGGAGGACCTGCTTGATCGGCAAGACTTCCTGCCAACACAGACCCCCTGTCGCCGAGACTTTCTCCTTTCGGCAAGATGTTATGCCAAATTCAGAATCTTTTGGCAAGGGCTCCTTCATGTCAGCGAGACACACTGATTCTCTCCCCAAAGACATACTGATAGAATCCCCTCGTGCTATGTCTGTGTGACCAGAGCCGCTCGGTGAGATGTTACCCCGATGCACGTGAGCCTTTGATGTTACTTTTTTGGCGGTCGGTAAGACATTGCAGACTTGCTGAGACTTCATACCGACGAACAGATCTCTCCACGATGGGTAATTTTCATCGTCATTCGGCAAGACCAAAAGACTTCACCAAGACCACATGCCAAATGTTGATTGTTTGGCCAAGGCGTTCACTTATGAACTGATCAGTGAGACACAAAATACTCGGGGAGACCCTTCACCGAAAAGATAACTCTTGCCAAAGTGCTACCCCGATCCTTGCTAGTCGGTGAGACTTCGTGAAGTCGTCGAGACTTCACCCCGAAGTCAAAATCTCCTGTCGGTATGTACTCTCTCCGTTGTTGATCGATGAAACATTTAGATCTCACCGAGACCTTTCTCCGAATGAGAATTTCATGCTGAAGGGAAGCTCCTAGTCATCGTGACCTCGATTGATGTCTTGCCGACAGTTGACTACACATGAATTTTGCTCGCTGTGACATCTCTAGGGTCTTGCCGACTTTTTCCTTAACTGATTTTTAGGAGCAATTGGATTGAGGGATGCCTTCCAACTGAGCTCCCTTAGCAAATATCATCATGTGTAGGATTTAATCCTGCAAAAGAAAGGTTTGCATTAGTCCTAATAAGCAAATAAGACATATTATAATAAATCCACCATTGCTTATAATTATTTTAATGAATTTCTAGCAAGAAGGAAACCAACTTAGGTTGAGACAGAACCAAGATTAAATCAGATAGATCAAAAGTCAAAATTAGGAGGAAAACAAAAGAATTCCAAAGATCAAAACAGACAACCAAAAGGGAAAGAAGACAAAAGAAAAGAAAGGGGGGACCTATTTTGTTCCAGACCAAAATGGGGTGGTTATACAAGGCATAACAGTAATTGAGTGGGAAGGAATCTTGAAAAATGAATTAGTAAAAGAACCACATTACTGGCTACACATAATTAAATTCAGGAGAGAGATCATGATGTAGGTTGAGCTTGAGGTGAAGAGTATTGTTAATCAAATCAACGAAGTTTTGATGACTTGCAATCAATTTTTGCAAGAACTAATGAAGATGCAAATAAATGCTTCTAAAAAGTTGAATGATAAAACTCTAAAGCAACAATGGAAATCCTTGATCCACAAAGAGCCAACAAAAGAAATATCCACAAATTTTTTGGACGTTGCTACATAATTTTTGGTAAGTTCCGAGGAGACAATCAGTCAAAGGTCTTCATGGAGGCATTTACATCACCAATTAATTGATGAATATGATGCAATATGCTATAAGTTTCATGTAGCTCCTAGTTTTTCTAATAAAGAGGTCATTGTAACTCTAGCCACTTTTATGAAGTTTTCTATGAAAGAAAAATCGGAAGGCAAAAGTGTCATAGAAGATAAATTACTATAGAAGACAACCATCTGGAGAATTTTTTGGGAAATTGTGCCCCAGATTTTGTAAATATATTTCATCTTAAAAGATATATTTTTAGTGTATTTTACATTTTTTTAGGTACATTTATAATTGAATTTAGTTGGAGATGGATAATGAATATATTGTCAATATTTAATGCATCCCAAATATTAAATATAAATGTAATCTTGACCAGTGGTGTTAAGATCATCTCCACAATTGATTTTGCCTCAAATCTTGTAAGCCTTCTTTATAAAAGGTAGTCTTCTCTCAAATGTATAGGGTTGTTGAACAAGAGTTATTGTATCTAATTTTTTTGAAAGCAATACAAGCAAGGCATTGAAGTTTGGTGTTCTACTTGTTGTTTCTCTATGTATGCATGGTTCTTTTCTTTAATTTAGATAAAGTTCAATGATGATAATGGTGAAGTGTGAAGATATTTGATAGATCTCTAGTTCATACCATTTATAATTTGTTGATTGTAAGATACTTTGTATGGTTAGTCTGATCCTTATTTTGTTATAATTTCAATTATGAATATTCATTTATATTTCACCAAAATTGGGTATATGCATAAATGTTCATAATCTTAAAATCTTTTAGTTTCCTTTGAAGATTGCATTATTTATGTGGCATTGTAACTTAATCTCTGATTAAGTAGGAATTGGTTTTGTGAGGGATCTATCTATCTACAACATCAACCATTATTATCATTTTCCTTAGGTTTTCATAATTTAAATTTCCTCCACCTTATCTTTTGCAATTTATTTAAAATTGAATTATTTTAGGAAGAAAGCATCATTCAGATTGTCATATTAGATGTTAAATATTGTTTTTAGATCTTAGATCTTGACATTCACTTAGGGTTTCATAACAATTTCAAATCATTCAAACCCTTATTGTTTAAGTTCTAGCTAAGTATTTGTAAGGCCCCTTGTAAAACAACATTATATTGAACCATTGAGTCATTTTTCCAAAGTCAAGACTTGACTATCGAAGCCTTGGGGCTATCTTTCTAAAGTTTTAAGGTTATATTTCCTTTCAAGAGAGACAAAATATTTTGTGTTTTATTTGTGTTGTAATGTGCAAAAACACTCGTCAACAGAATTGGTGCTAGATGGAGGGCTTAAAACTTTATTTAAAGCTGGAGCGCATAGGTTCATTTTCTATTGAGAGGTTTCAAATAATACTCAGATCTACACCAAATCAAGGAGAATTAATTGAGTTAAGATCCTCTATCAGATCTAGGAGAACTAGAATGGGGGGACGTTCATCATTAGCTCCACCCCATACTCCCACTTCAACCTCACCTCAAATCCATTTTGTAGTCCCACAACCACCGCCGCCACCACCAAGGGCTTGGTTACCTAATAATCCTTCCCCCATCAATTTTAATGCATATCATGAAATTCCCAAGAACCCCAAAAAATTTTGTTCAAATTTTCATGTTAGTGATCCAAATTGGACTATAGAGGAACACATCAAGGTTTTTGAAGAAACTCTGTGCAATTGATGGATTCAAAATAAAGACGTGGCTTGTTGATTGTTACCTTAATCCTTGGAAAAGAGGTGTTTTATTGGTTTGTTCATTTACCTACAGGATCCAAATGAAAAGTAATTTTTTGGATAGATTCAAAATCCTTATAGAACCTATGGAACTATATCAAAAATTTATGGAAGTGAAAAGGAAAGATAATAATCTCATTAAAACCTTTAATAATAGGTTTCAAAAGGCATATACTCATCTTCAAGATCCTTACCTCCTCAACTATTAAGCCACTAGGCAGGTGTATTATTCTGTACTAGATAATCTTACTTCTTTATTTGTTAGAAGGGCCAATCCTCAACCTAATAGCCTCACTGAAGCATATAAGGAAGCTTTGAAAGGAAATGAAGAGCTAGGTCAATCAAGATTAGGGCCACTAAATCATATAGACACTCCTGGGATGCCACATCAAACCTATTGAATCAACTAGGCTTTGGCCCATCACATGCATGTGTTTAATCTTGTTCCAACGGTAACTAGTGTTATGGTCCTCCACCGTAGAGTTCTTATTTTTGAAGCTTCACCCTCACATTTTCCTTACTTACAAAGTGTCAAAGCTAACAAAGCTAAAGATGATAAATGTGGGAGTAAATGGTGACTCCCCAACACCCCCAGGAATAGTTGCTAGACCAAAACAACTTCCACAAGAGAGAAAATGGGTAGAAAACTTGCTTCACAATGCAAGATTGATTAATGGTTGAATATGCTTCAATTAGCTTGAATTAAAATGTACAAGAGATGCCTTTCTTATAAAGGAAAGGTAGAGATGTAGGATTAGACAAGATCATGACAAGTGTCTTAATCCTATTACATGAGACAACTAACAAACTAACTACCTAGGAATCAAGAAATACTAGCTAGATAAGATAAGTTCTATAAAATCCAACTAAGACTTCTAGAAAGAATCTTATATCCTAAGTAAACTTAACATGTGAATATGTCCCCTAATTACCTAGTGAGTGAATTAGCTAGGTACGAGACATTTATTTACACCAACACCCCCCTTAAGTGCATTTTAGGGAGAATATTATTATGCAAACTATGCAAAGATGAAGATGAAGATGGCTATGGTCTCAACTATGAGGCCATGTTAGGTACCCATTTACAATGCAAATGCAATCAATCTCTCACAAACGGAGAAAAGGAGAAAACCCCGTGGGACAAAACTCCTCTCTAAAAGAGAGAAAACAAAACAAAACAAACATGATGTATGGAGGACTCGATGATACCCCCCAAGGACTACATCCATCATGTATATACAATCAATGACCCCCAATAAGATGGAAATAGAGAGATGAGATATCTCCCCCACAACATGTAATCTCCTACAAACATTGTTAAAGTCTGAAGACAAAACATAATCCAATGTCTACAACAATTTTTCTCCCCTTGGGAAGAAGATACACCAAGTACAAATGCAAGAATGGTTCCCATTCAGGATAGGAATTAGGAGGAATCCATATGTATGTTAAAATCTACACATGTGTTGCAAAGTTCTTGGATCATAAAGATGATGATGCCACATCCAATCAGGTACATGCCCAATCACAACAAATTGTCACAAACTAGGAACAAGTGGAAACTAATCTTGAACAAACTCTAAAGACAAACATGAAGTGATAATAGTTGATCCATGACTATCATCAAATAGGAAAGATAAACCTCAAATGTGTCCTCCAAATTTGAAATGCCAGACTCGAAAAATAAAGAAGCAATGTCTATTAAATAGGAATCCCAATCAAAAAGACTATCAGATACCTATTGCAATGAATCACTGGAAGTACTCAATGAGTCATCAACAAAAGATGAATGTTTGATCTCAACTAGAGAAGTAGGAGCTGCAAGAGAAGTCTATGGATCATCAAGATGCTCAAGTTTTGCATCATATTCAATCTCCTCTAAGGTGTCATCATCATAGGGCATGTTGTTAACATCATCAAGTGGAATGAGGCAATCTGAAGTAGGATCATCTAGGAATGGAGGCTTGTGTGGATCTCCAAATATCTCTCAAACTTTGGTCCAAACTGTGTGTGGGCATGACATGTATGAAAAGACCTTGTGATAGGTCTCACTCAAGATGCTTGCACTGAAAGTAGAACCAATCAATCCTATGATATGATCATTCTTATTACCCCAAACTGATTTCCTATATGTTGTTTCTGGTTTAGGAATGAGTCCATAAAGATGTCGCAAAATTTTGAACCACTTACAATGTGTTATTATGCCTTTTTACCATGACTCATAATTATCCCTAGTCAGTGGTGTAGACACTAAAAATGTCCTGATTGATACTATGCATCTAATTCTGATCAACTAATACCATTTCTTCTAAAATCACTTCGAATTGATCAATTAATTGAATAATCAACATTATTTAATTAAAATCAACAAATTCAATTATTAATCAAATAATTAAATTTATTGGATTAATTCACCCTTCTAACTAATTTTTCATCTTATTTAATTAAATCAAAGTATTTAATTAAATCCTCTCGTAATCCTCTCATTTGATTAAAAATCAATCAAATCAAATGTCACATCTCCTAATTCACTCCAATTAATTAATTCTAGATTAATTAATCTTAAATCAGCTTTCTAATCATCATTATCAAATCCTCTAGCTTTTAATTCCTCAAGAGTTAAATCAACCCATGGTCAACCAACCAAGTTGCACATGAAAATAATTTCAATTAATTATTTAATTTATCTATTTTCCCTCTCCAAAGCATATTCCAAGGAATATTCCTCTCAACCACCTTTTATTTAATTTCCCTCCAAAGGTTTTCAAAAAACTTTCACATCTTCATTTACTTCTCTTACAACCTTTCAAATCCTCTTACATCCTCTCAAATCTCATTCAATTCCTCTTACAACAATTTCAAATTCTCAACCAACAACATTTACTTCTCTTCCATCCTCTTCCATTCACACATTTCCCAAAATGTGCTCCAACCTCATCCAATAGAATTGTGACACTTAGCACATTCTCATTGGCTCTCAATTTATCCCACATTCATCAAATCCTCTCATTTTTCAACCCTTGGCTTCTATAAATAGAGACATCCTTTTCATAATATGGATCCACAACTTCATGCATTATCATTATAGCCATTTGAGTTCTTAGTTTTCCATCATTTTCAAGTTTCATAGCTAGATTATAGTCAATTTCATCTTTGGATAATCTTCAACTTAATCAAACTTATCAAAGGGTTGGGAAAGAGCTTCTTTCCACATCAAAGGAGCATCACTCCCCCTATTGGATGAAGGTTTTGCTAGTTTTAAGTTAGATTACATGCTTCATTGTGTTAATTCCTTGTTTATTTCATGTTTTCTCTTAAATTAGTTGAAAAATCTCATAGGGAGCATTAGATTTGTGTTACTAACATGTTTAACATTGTTTTTTTGATCTTTGTTAGTCTATGTAGGTTTTGTGCTCACATTCTAGCACTAGAAGGAGGCTGAGCAATCTAACATGACAAATTTTATCTAATTTCTCCATTTTTTGAAGCTACAAGGGAGAAATGCCGCCTTTCTGCATATACGATGCCACAGAGCACTGCTTTTGACATACAATGCCATATTCATCATGTTGTGCTGCATATGCACGCTTCTATCATGCTGCCTTTGACAAACCGTCACATATGCTTTCTCTGCTTTCTGCCTAACTTTCTCACCACAAAGCGCTGCTTTCTCTATAGTGCCGCATTCATGCTCTCTGTTTCTGTAGAGCACTACATTTGACTTCACTAGAGCGTCGCATCTGTATTTCAATGCCACATATGTCATTGACAGAGTGCCACATTTGTATTTCAACGTTTCATTTGCAAGAAGTAGAGGAGAGGCAAAGTTTGAAGTTTTAAAAGTATTTTTTAATGCTATTTGTGACAATTTCAGCTCTAATTCATGGATTTCAACTTCTAGGGCCAACTAGTTTCAATTTGGATTTAAAATTAACCCACAACTCAAGCTTTGTCAAGTTGGCTAAAATTGAATCTTAGATGCTTACTAGGATTTCAATTTGGATTAAAATTGAACAAACAACTCTCACACTCAAATTTGGTGCTATAAAAAGAATCCACTTACTGCTTTTGAGGATTAAAAAGAATTTTTGTTTGTTCTTGTTTTGTAATCTTCTTTAAAAACTCTTATCATTTGAATGCATATGCACTTCTCTCACGCTTCATGATGATCTTGAGAATCAAAATAATTTTAGTGACATTAGGTTGTGTAAAAGATTGCCTCCACATTTCAAAACTTGGGTTTTTAAAATTGAACAAATCTTGCTAGTGTGAGAAAAGGCATTGCGTGTGTTCTCTCTTTGTTCACACAAAGAAAGATTGATTGAACTACAGATGTACTTACTCGCTTTTGTTTACCTTTAGAGGGCCTGTCTTGGTGGAAAAAAGTACTCACCCCAAGAGAACGACCCAAGCGGTAACGAGCATAAGCCAGGCTCTTCCAAACCGCTATACAAATTTGTGGTTGCAAGGAAAGTTTGCAATCAACAAAGTGATGCATGATAGCTCTCCCCCAATATATTTATGATGCATAAAGCCCTTGTTCTAAGGGTTGGAAGACTTCTTGAGGGAGTTTATCATTGTGTCCTTTGAAATGGATTCCCTTATTATGAACCCTTGTATAGAAGCAAAAAATCCCAATATTTGTTGGCGTTTGGAGGTCGGACCTCCGAAGCTGTCCCACATATTTGCAATTCTTTGTAGAGATGAAAAGTTCTTCATGGGAGATTCATGAGAACTGAAGCTTGGCTAACCTGTAGAAGTGAGTGTCGTGGAGGGGAGCTAGTGTGGTCAAGCTTCTAATCATCTACTTTGAATAAGCACAACTAGAGAAATCCTGGGAATTCAACAAATATTTTCTTTTCCATCTTAGGGTTGTGCAATCTTTGAGTCAGTTAAACACATTGTTTGGATCCAAAATCTTGAAAACAAACATTTAACAATGGTCATCAAATTTCAAACCCTTTAGAAGAGGTGAATACCTTTGAAAAGTCCAAGTATTACTACTTGTCCCTAGGGATTTATCCTTAGAGGCTTCTATGTATTTGGGCTTATATCTCAATTTTCTCTCTCTAAAGTCAACCGAGGGAAACTATTTCCTTGATTCTCTTGATTTCCACATAATGGACCTTGTGGGATGAAAAGAAATTAAGACATAGATATTTAGTTTGAAAAGCTAAGAAAGAAAGTGTTTGTGGTAAAAAGAATCCATTAAGCAAAGATAAAAGACAATTGAACACCACACATGTGTTTTCTCAAATGATTTCCCAGAAGATCAAAGTCCCAAAACCAAAGTCCATTAATCATCACAAATGTCTTAGTCCAAGAAATCTCAAGAAACGCCAGTCTATCCTTTATCAAGTTAGAGATAGGTTGCTCTATAAGTTTTACAAATGTGCGTCAAAGGATAACCCAAACTTGTACTCATTCTATTCTTGTCAAAATCTAACTCTCTTCCAACATTTTGAGTATCTCACTTAGTAGGGTTGAAAATTTCTTGGAAGTATAACATGTTCTTCAACAGCTAGGTCTTGTAAGCAAAAGTCTCTCTATGTTCACTTAGGATCAAAATCAACACTTTCATCCATCCTCAAACATCAATCAAAACCCATCTCACAAACAACTCTTAGAATCTTGGAAAAATCCTTCATGCTAAGATTTTGGAAAATCCTTCTAAATCAAATCAAAATCATCTTGTTTTCCCAAGTGTGTGCAGATGCATCCTTCTTCATACACTTAGTTGAATTATCACCTTGTGGACAAGTTTATTCCAAGACAACATATAACCTCTTGGAGTTTATGAGCTCATTATCAAATCAAATCCAAATCAAATCCAAAATCAAAAATCCAAAATTCCTAAAGTCTAGTATCCCTCCAAGGTTCTTAAGAGTTCAATCATTCACAATCACCCATTTTTCATTATCTCATCACCATCCTTTGATCCTTAACATCTTATATTTTCTTTTTTGTACCTAAAGTTTAGACCAACCTAAGGAGTTAAAGGTTTACCTCTCATATTCTTGAAAGTTGATCCTTATTTTATGGTCCAAACTAGATCTCAACGCAAGAAGAACATGGAAAGAAACAAAGAAACCTCCACTTCAAGTGACTTAAGTCAAACTGCACCCAAAATCAATCCCATTGGATCTAACAATTCCCTACCCAACCTTCCTATACTACCACAACATCTTCAAGAGGTTGCCAAGTGGAGGATATCACCAACAATGTCCTAGGAATGACTCAAGACGAAATTGTATACACCTTCAAACGGTCATCATATTCAATTAATTAAATACAACCTATTTGATTAATGCTTCAACTACATATAAATAAGGTCTTACTTTATTTATATTGTTCACTTTCCTTTTAGTTCTTCTAATTCACATGCTTCTAAATAATTAAATAAACAAAATACCCTAAACGTGTTTATTTAATTAATCTTCCCTAATCCTGATTAAGAATTAGAGCACATTTCTACAACTTTTTTATGTGCCACCTCATAAAGGTCACATGAAAATAAATAAGCCTAATTATTAATTAGAATTATCCTCACACACTTCCACCAATAAAAGAAAAAGCACATGGCTTTGTTCCCCACACTTCCAACAAATTTAGACACATGGGTGCTGTTTTACATGAGATCCATACATTTGTCATGCTTCCAATTGGTCAAGGGGATTCTCTTCACACACATGGCATGTTGTCCTTGGTCAAGGGGACAACATCCTAATTCCTTTCATCTCCACTGTCTATCTTGTCTCCTTTGAATTTGAACCGTTGATAGGTGCCACCTCACAAAATGCTTGAGAAACCCCATAAATACACCATCTTGCCTTAGCATTTAGGATCCACCTTTTAAGCATTTAGAATCCACCTTTTAAGTAATGTTATAATGATATTTTAAGATACAAATTGGAATAGTGTTATAATGCCATTTTCCATCCACACTTTGAGTATTGTTACCATGCAGGTTTTGCATAGGAGCTTGGAACATGAAGTCTTATGTAGCTTTCATATGTGTATTTACTTTGCATTTCTAATCTTAGATTAATTAATTGCTTCATAGTTACATTTTATCATCTCCATTGCATCATAGTTACATTTTAGGTTAGTTTGATTTTATGTTGCATTTGAGCATATGCATAATCATGGATAGTTCACTATAGTTGCATATCATCTCACTCATCTCCACTTGTTCGTCTATCATCAACATCATCCTTTGTTTATTGTTGCATTCATCATCAATTCCATCATCTTGTTTCATTTAGGAGCATACCACTAATCATTCCAGCACACATTTGCATACCACTAATCCTTCCACCACACATTTGCACATAGAAATCATCTTAGCTTGCATATTAAGCATCAAATCCCATTTTCTAGGTAGTCATTTTAACAACCTTTGTGCCCATAGAAATTTGAGGGCCAAATGGTTTAATAAATCCCTAGAAATAGAGAACAATGATACGTATTTGAAAGGTTTGATTGTATTACGAAATAGAGTAGTTTTACTTGCTTCAAACTTTGAATGTAAACCATCTCATTAAGGTTTGTGTTGACATTAGAATAACTCACTCTACACATTCGATGCACACACAAAATGGAACCCACTATGGGGCGTTTGCCTCATTTTTGACATCTACTTGCAGGTTTTTTGACAGGATTTCACATTCTAGAGTTCAGTTTTCTAGAAAATTTCACGTTTTAGCACATCTAGGGCTTCTTTCAGCGCTTCTGCAAGTCTTTCGGCCCATCTGGGAAGTGTTTCAGCACATCTGGCAATTTCTTTAGTGCATATAGGGAACATAATAGCGCATCCATTAGCTCACTTCATTTGAAATGGTCAATTTTTTTTTGCATTATTAGATTAGCGTATTTAGGATTTCTTTTAGCGAATATAAGGTTTTTTGCAGTGCTTATGGGGTTTTAGTGCATATAAGGTTTTCTGCAGCGCTTATGGGGTTTTAGCGCATATAAGGTTTTCTGCAGCACTTATGGGGTTTTAGCGCATATAAGGTTTTTTGCATTGCTTATGGGGTTTTAGCGCATATAAGGTTTTTTGTAGCACTTATGAGGTCTGTTTTAGTGCATATGGGTGATATTTTAGTGCATACAGGTTGTAACTAAACAAAGTTCTGAGTTTGACACCTTCTGAAGAAGAGCTTTTTTTTGGTTAAAAGGAAGCAACCCTAGGGTAGACACATCAATTTAAAATGAACCAATCCTAGGACAAACATGGAATTTAAAAAGAAGCAATCCTAGGGTAGTCACCACACATTGATTTTGCGGTTAAAATGAATCCCATGCTTGTTGTGAAGCAATATCTTTACATAGATTAAATCATTGTCATTTGGGCTCTAAAAAGAACACTGCCTACTTTGTCTATGGAAAAAGGTCTATGCTCTCCCCTTAACTAGGTGATCAGAATAACAGACTTTCCTTTTCAATTTTTGCAATTTTAATGCTTTTATCCTAGAAGTCCTACCTTGTGGGAAAAAGTAATCACCCAAGGGAACGACCCAACCGGTAACACGCTGAAGCCAAGCAACTTGCAACCGGGATATAAATGTGGATACTTGAGGAAAGTTCAAGTATCACAAGGATAATTCTAACATGATGGATCGAAAGGGACTCTCGTCGTATGGATTATCCCCCATGAACGGAATGCCTACATTAAAACCCTTGTTGTAGATTTTCCAAAATACTTTATCTATTCTTTGGTGCAACAATGGTCATTACCAAGGCATCCACATTCTCGCAGTTTTTAGTAGAGGTGATCGGTTCGCCATGGGAGTTTCATGGGGACTGGAAACTTGGTTGGCTTAAGAAGAGAGTGCACTGTAAGGGGGAGCCTGTGCAACCAAGCTTCTAAATTCACCCACTAAAGATAGTGTAGTTGGGGTAAAACCCATGTGGAATCTAAAAGAATATAGTCTTACATAGCCTTAGGAGTGTATATTCTTCTTGATGTGTCTTCAAAATGAAACTCAAACAAAACACCATCAAAACGTTACATTTTGAAAGTGAAAACCTTGATTCAGAACTACATTCATTTAGGTAGAAAAGTCGGTAACTTAGGTCCATCCATCTTCAGAAAAATAGTCCTTCCAACAATGTTCAACCATTCCTTAAGCAAAACAGAGTCAAAATATGTGGTTTACGCAATGATTTCATGAAAGATCAAGATTAGAAAACCAAAGATCAAACCTATTAGTCCAAAACAACATAAAAAACATTTTTCTATTCTCTACGACTTTAGAGAAATATTAACCTTCAAATTTTACAAGAGAGCTTGCAAGGACAATCTAGAGTTATACATGATGTATTATTGTCAAAATCCAAGACTTTTCCAACATTTTGAGTACCTTAATTACACATCTTGAATCAAAACTTCGAGTCCAAGATTGTTCCTTAGATACCTTAAAAGTCTCAACATTGTCAAAATAGACATATACAAGTTGAACTTTTCAAACTAAACCTATATCTAAACATTCTAAAGTGCCTAAATCATCACTATCTATCACATCTTTGAATGCAAAACCTAGTTTCATCTTTGGGATTTGTCATCCTTCTATCAAGGAAACGACGTCACATAATCAAATCAAACCTAGTCTAATCAATAGAATTTGTCATTCTATTTGACTTAGTTGTAATCCCTGGCATTATTTCAAACTTAGATCAAATCTTAGTCTAAATCATAACACTTGTATGCCCGTCCAAACAAGATCACAAAAGGGGAGACTCAAGGACAAGGAACTTGGAACACCCCACTTTGAAATGAAAAACATAGGAAGTCTGAGTAGTGAAACTTTCGATATTGAAACTCTCAACATTGAACCTCAAAATAGTGAGATCCCTAGTAACATGGCTGATGCAAAAGAAATCCCTATTCTTGGACTCAACAACACTTAAGGGGAAGAAATAAATGATGAGGATATCCGACAAGCAGAACAAGACCCCAACTTCCATAAGTTTTTGGAAAAGATTTTTGAAAGAGATGGGGGAAAATACCTACTAATGTTAGCCAATCAAGGAGTCAAACTTCCCCCTGATTTTGATAACATCTTAAAAGCACCTCTCCAAAAGCCTAAAAAGGAAACAAAACAAATGGTTGCTTTAACTCACCAAATGAAGAACCTTCAACAACAAGTTCTAGATATGCAAAGGGGAACTTCAAAATGATACTTGATCGAGGAAATTTTTCCTTATCCATTTAATCCATCCATCAACATGATTCCTTTCCCTAAACATAGTGAATTTGCAAAGTATGATAAATACAATGGTACAACTGATCCATTAGATCACATAAGGGAATTATGAACTATGAGTCTAGAATTTGTGCATGAGGAAACTTATTTGATGAGACTGTTTCCACAAAGTTTAGGAGGGACATGCCTTGAATGGTTTTCAAAGATTACACCCCCCGTCAACACATTTGAAGAGTTGGTCAATAGATTTCTCACTCAATACTCTTACAATATCCAACATGATATCACCATGAAAGACCTTTGCAACTTGAAATAGAAAAAGGGTGAGTCCTTCCTCATTTTCTTGCAAAAATGGAAGAGATTGTTCATAGGGTATTCTCATCCCGTGCTCGAAAAGGAAAAGATAGATATTTTCATTGAAAACCTAAATGATGAGATGAGTTATAGATTGGAATTACAATGTCCCCCTACCTTCGAAAAATTTATTGAAAATGGAATTACGATCAAAGAAGCCTTAGTCAAAAGAGGGGTCATTAAGGTATACAATGAAAACAACTCATCCACTTCCTCTAACAACTACAATGGTGGGGACAAACCTAAATTTTGGCAACGAAACAAGAATGTGGGTACCAATGAGGTCATAGCTGAAAATAAAAATACCAAACCCATATTCAACCTAATAGCAGCTGCCACCAAGACTAATCAGACCAACAATCCTCCCAACACTCCAAATGTTAGCCAAAGCAACAATTAGAATAACCGGGGACTAAAGCAACACTATTTCCAAAACCTTCCAATCAACGAAAATTCACACCATTGGGACAATCCTTAGATTTTGCCTTAAAGGAACTTACTGAGGCTAAGCTTATCACAGTTCTAGAAGCACGAAACTGGGATCCGCAAGTCAAACCCTTTTGGTAGAACGATGCCCATTACTGTGATTATCATCAAAATAAGGGTCATATGATGAAAGATTGTTGGTAGTTAAAACACACAATCCAAGATCTCATTGATAACAAAAAGGTACACATTGAAGGACCCTAAACAAACAGTGATCAGGGAGTGTTCAAGAACCCTTTACCCAATTATGAAAAGGGAGAGTCCTCTACATCGAATACCAAAGGCAAGAATATAAACTATGTTTATGATTCTACCATTCATTGTATTGAGATGGTTGAGAATTCCATCCAAAACATTGAAATCAAAAGCCAAGGGAAGGATGCCACTATTGAAATCCAGCGCAATAATGACACCTTCTCACACCAAATCAATGACATTGTACCTAGAAATCTAAGCACTAATGTTGACATGAATGACAATCAAATTAACATCATAAAAATCACAAACGATCAAAGACAATACACCTATCAATGCGATTACAAGAGTACAAGCCAAGATAACATTGAAAGGAGCTACCCCTTCCACGTCCAAAACAAAGATTTTTCCTGTAACTCAATATAACATCATCAATCAGTTACAGAAGATACCTGCTCAAATATCCATATTGGAACTTCTCAAGATTTCACTGGTGCACAAAGAAATATTGGAACAAGCTTTAGTTGCCACCACAGTACCAAACAATCTGGAAGTATGTACATTTCAAGCTATGGTGGGACATTTGACTGCACCTCATTGCTTATCATTCTGTGAACATGACGATGCATCCACCAGCCATCCACATAACACTTCTCTCCACATCGAAGTCCTAATCCATAATCATCAAATCAAATGTGTCCTTATAGATGGAGGAGTAGGCCTAAATATATGTACTCTCAATCTTCTTCATGCATTAGGATATTCTGAAAATGCTATTGATCCTAGAAGGAAAATCACCATAAAAACATATGACGATGAAGAAATATCCTCCCAAGGATTGATCATCTTACCCATTCAAGTGGGACCAATCGTCAAAGACATAATGTGTTAGGTGTTAGACAAGGAATTGACATATAACATACTCTTGGGATGACCATGGATTCACGAAATATAAGTGGTACCATCAACCTATTATCAATGCCTAAAATTTCCTTTCAATGGACAAGAGGTCACCATTGTTGTTGATTCTAACAATCCCCAATATTGCAATGCACTCAAAACAAGTCAAGATACCTTTGTACCACATAATAGAGAAGTCATCAATTCTAATCCATCAAACAAAGAAAGTCTAGTGGGTTCTTCGTCAAGACAGTATGAGGAAAGGGCTCAATCAAAAGACAAAGGGGTCGTTGACTCTATTTCATGCAACAATGGAAGTCAATTTGATGCCTTATCAAAACAGTTGGAAAAGATCCAAATAAAAGACAAGGGCATGGGGGCGTACTCATTTGAGCAATCTTCATACTTATCACAACTTTCATCTTCTCCTAAGTCACGTGGACAACCATCCACCTCAAGACAACAATCTTCGCAACCCATCATGCTCTTTGATGGGAAGTTTATAAAAGCAAGCACTCAAGCAGAGGAATCAGAAGACAGGGATGTCCTAAACTAGTTATACAAAGATGAAGAACTTTCACAGATATCAATGTCCAATATATGCACATATAAGTATGGCAAAGTTCAGACAATCTTGACAAAAATGGGATATGAGGGAAATAGTCCTTTGGGTAAAAGAAAAGAAGGCATCAGTGAACCAATACAACTCGTCACAGTGAATCCCAAAGAAAAAATAGGATTAGGGTACAAGGAAGACACAAAAGATGAAGCTACTCAAAGAGTTGTCGAAAGAATCTTACAGTTATAGACTAGTGAGGATCATGAAACATATTCCAACAAATATGAATGGGACTCCCTCTCTGAAGAATCTTGCCATGACAAAGAGATCGATGTAATCCAAAAGCATACACCAATATGTATGAAAGGACAAAGTTATGGTTTTAGACCACTTGAATATGGATCACAATATGTCATTGACTCAAGTGAAGATCATTCTTCGAGCGAGTAACATCTTAGACATCATTGGACAATTTGACAACATGGCTATCCCGATGCTTACACCTTATGACCTTGAAGAATCTAATGATTCCTTGTCCTTAATGCATCCTGAACTAATTGATTGGGATCAAAATGAGCCGCTTGACATACCCACCTTTTCAAAAGATGATGCCCTTGTGAACTTCCTATGTTTTGATAATCCTGACACATGTTCTACCATTGAATCTTAGAATGAAGATCCTGACAAAGGGAGTGTCAAACCTTTCAACTGCAAAATGAAAAATATAAGAAATGAGTCTAATAGTGAAAACCATCTGATGGCACTATTAAATCAAGAAAAAGTAAAAACAAAGAGCGTATCTCAAGGTGAAAACCTCCCTAAGGAACCAAGAGATGGAAGGTTTGACACTCTCCCAAAACACTATCAAGAGAGATCTTTAGTACTAATAGAACCTACACAATCCATCAATGTTGGTACAATGGAAATAGTGAAGACCCTGCATTTAGCATAATCCATGACAGAAGAGGAGAAACCTAGTTTCATCAAATTCTGAGGAAAGGAAAATCAACTTTGCTTGGTCATATGCTAATATGCTAGGCATAGATCCAGAACTCATTATGCATCATCTATCCTTACCACCTGGCGTAAAACCAGTAAAGCAAAAACTGAGGAAGATTCATCCCCATATCGCCCTTCTAGTGAAAGCTGAGTTGAAAAAGCTTTTAGATGCAGGATTCATAAGATCTATTGACTATACTAAATGGATATCAAACATTGTTCTAGTATCCAAACTAGATAAGAGCATAAGGATATGCAGGGACTTCAGGGATCTTAACAAAGCCTGTCCAAAAGATGATTTTCCTCTACCAAACATTGATCTAATTGTAGACTTGACTGTTGGGCATGAAATGTTATCACTTATGGATGGCTTTTCAGGATACAACCAAATAAAGATAACACCTGAAGATCAAGATAAAATGGCCTTCACATGTCCTTGGGGCACTTTTTGCTGGAATGTGATGCCTTTTGGGTTGAAAAATGTAGGAGCTACATATCAGAGAGCTATGACTACCATCTTCCATGACATGATGCATACTTTTATGGAAGACTATGTAGATGATTTGTTGGCAAAATCCTACACTAGAGAAGGACACTTAGAGATTCTAGACAAAATCTTCACATGATTGGAGAAATTCAAGGTGAGGTTAAATTCCAAGAAATGTGTGTTTGGTGTAACATCAACTAAACTTTTAGGATACATTGTCTTAGCTAAAGGCATTGAGGTGGATCCTGCAAAGGTCAAAGCCATCATGGAAATGACTCCTAAAAACATCAGCCAAGTCAGATCATTACAAGGAAGGTTTCAGTCCATCAGAAGATTCATTGCTCAACTAGCTGATAAAACTCATCCTTTCAACCACTTATTACACAAAAATGTCTCTTTCAAGTGGGATGACAAATGTGAAGCAACCTTCAGTCAACTAAAGTAGTACCTAATGACACTGCATGTGTTGATACCACCAGTAAAGGGAAAACCACTATTACTATATATTGCAACAACTGAGATATCTTTGGGAGCCTTATTAGCATAGGAAGATTCTACAGGAAAGGAGAGAGCCATCTATTATATCAATAAGACCCTAAATAGTTATGAGATCAATTACACCTTTATTGAGAAATCTTGCTTAAAAGTTGTATTTTCTACACAACAATTGAGGCATTACATGCTGACTCACACCATCAAACTCATTGCCAAAATTGATCCATTAAAGTACTTACTCAACAAAGTTGCTTTGACAGGGAGGTTAGCCAAGTGGGTCATGATATTGAGTGAGTTTGACATCCAGTATGTGGACAAGAAAGCAATCAAAGGTCAAGCCATAATAGATCAACTAGTTGAAGCACCATTTCCAGATAACAATCCAATGAACATTGAATTCCTTGATAATGATATCCTAACCATATCTACACAAAAGTGGATGCTATACTTTGATGGCTCTTATACACAACATGGATTAGACGTAGGAATCTTGTTTGTCTTACCACAAGGATACACAATTCCAAAACCCTACAGATTAATATTCCCTTGCACCAACAACACAGCTGAATATGAAGCATTGATCATTGGAATCAAGATAGCTGTTGAATGGAAAATCACAGAATTGCTAGTCTATGGTGACTCACAACTGGTCATCAACCAAGTCAACGATGATTATCAAAGAAAGGATGACAAGTTGCTGCCCTACAAGAGGATGGTGGATTATTTAAAAAAGTACTTTGTTGAGATCAAGTTTGCACAAGTTCCCAGAATAGAAAACAAAGCTGCAAATGCAATGGCCACCATTGCTTCTCTCTTGTAGATACCTGAACAACGAAGACATTATGAATTCATGGTAGAACAAGTGTCCAACCCAACATATGAAGATCCAGAATCCCAAGTGATATGCCATATTGTTGACCCTCAAAATTTCCTCTATGGAGAGATCCATACCTATTTGCATGACAATATCCTTCCAATTAACCTATCTCAAAACCAAAAATGAAACTTCATTCAAAAAGCAGCTCGCCACACCCTAATAGCTGATGTACTTTATAGACAAGGTTTGGATGGTACTCGTCTTCGATGTCTAGAACGTAATTAAGCTGAAATCGCTTTACAAGAGGTTCATGAAGGTATCTGTGGCACACATTCAAGTGGCTTAACCTTAGCTAAGAAATTGTTACGATTGGGGTATTACTGGCCGAACATGGAGAAAGAGTCATTTAAATATGTCAAAAGGTGTTCCAAATGTCAAATTCATGGAAACTTGATACATGCACCTCTACAAGAGTTACATCCTTTCACAGCTACATGGCCTTTTTGCTAGTGGGGATTAAACCTTGTAGGTAAGATTCACCCCTCTTCCTCCAATGGACATAAGTTTATAATCACAACCATAGTATGCTTCACCAAGTGGATTGAAGTT
The DNA here is from genome assembly GCA_007258455.2 of Sequoia sempervirens. Taxonomy (NCBI): domain Eukaryota; kingdom Viridiplantae; phylum Streptophyta; class Pinopsida; order Cupressales; family Cupressaceae; genus Sequoia; species Sequoia sempervirens. Next base: position 675,319,733 of record VDFB02058242.1, on the reverse strand, counting down.
GTTCCTCTAATCACCATCACTGAGAAACAAATGTCATCATTCATCCTGAATTATCTCATATGTCGGTATGGTGTTCCTCAATCTATCATTACAGACAATGGTCGACCCTTTAAGAATCAAGATGTTCAAGTGCTTTGTGAAAGATTCCATATCCAACACCATTTTTCTACACCTTACTATCCCCAAGGGAATGGACAAGCAAATGCCTTAAACAAGACTATTCTAAAGATTTTGAAGAAGACCGTCAATGAAGCTGGATGTGATTGGCATGTTCAACTAAACCTGACATTGTGGGCTTACAGAACCAGTATTCATACCTCGACAGGAGCAACACCCTATTCTCTTATCTATGGATTAGAAGCTATACTACCTATTGAGGTTGAGATACCATCCCTGAGTGTGTCACTTAAAGGGATGATTTCAGACGAGGATTACAGAGTATCTAGACTGCAAGAATTATAACTATTGGATGAACACTGACAACATGCAATTGATCACCTAAAAGATTATCAACAAAGGATATCTAGGAGCTACAATCACAGAGTAATACCTAGAGCATTTCAGGTGGGTGACTTAGTCTTAAAAGAAAATCCTCGTAATCAACAAGATCGAGAGAAGAAGGGGAAATTTGAACCTAACTGGTTGGGTTCCTTTGTTATAGTATCAATGTTTGGATCAGGAGCATATCAGTTATCCACACCAAAAGGGGATCTATTTGGTGAACCCCTCAATAGCTTGCATCTCAAAAGGTTTTACACCTAGCTCATCAAGTGCATTGGTAAAGGTCCTAGAAAAATACCAAAAAAATCAAAAAATGCAAAAAAATCCAAAAAAACAAATCAAAAAAAGAAATTGAAAACAGTAAAGAAAAAAAGAACCTCCTCTAATGAAAACCACTTCGGTGGCACTTTGGGCAAGTACCTTCGTGAAAACTTGGCAAATAGGTGCCTTGTGTAAAATAAGCACTCTCCATCTATCTTGGGCTACGTGACTTGCTCTCCATCATGCTTCCATCTCTACATTTGTCACGCTTCCATGTTCACACCATAGCTTGATCCAGTGTTTGTATTATGGTATCCCCTAGCATTACTTGGCCCATTCTAAAAATTAGTTTGTCTTATCATATCACACTCAAGGGATGTCCTGCATTGGATTGGATTCTTGTACATTCTCAAGGTCAACAAATTGAAAATACCAAAAACATTCACAACATATCAACATCCCAAAAACATTCAAAACATATCAAAATCCAAAAACATTCAAAACATATCAAAATCCAAAAACATTCAAAACATATCAAAATCCAAAAACATTCAAAACATGTCAAAATAAAAAAAACAGGTCAAAAATTCAAAAACATAGTCGTTATTCGAACTACATCGTCTCTAAGCTTTGAATGTAGGCAAGGGTGATCTTTGATTGTCCCCCGAGACATTTAGGTCAGTCTTTTAGGTGTCCGTTATGTTCATATTTTAATCTTGTAAATCTTGGTTGGGTCGTCAATCGAACTACGTGGTCTCTGTGTGTATAACGTAGGCAAGGCTAATTTGTTGATTAGCCCCTGAGGCCCCTAGGATAGGTATTTAGGTTAGGTCTTGGTCGTCATGGTCATGTTTCACCCTGCACTGGGGGAAAAATCCTTCACTCACTAGGGGCAAATAAACTTTGAGCTTGAACCAACAAGAAAATAGTCATCGGACCAACATTACAAACCCAAACTTCAAATGGATGATGATCTTTTTGAATCAAGGGTTTATCACGTTAAGTATGAAAGTTCAAATTGTTCTACTTTGATTTTTGATATCATATCTCTCGAGTCCTCGGTGATGTATCAAACTAGAGGGGCAAGGAAAGAGTATGATTTTTCTTTGTCTATTGTCTGTGAGTTTATCATTATTACTATACAAGTTGTCACGAGACGTGCGCTACAAAGTATCACTGATGACATTCTGAATTTGCATAGGAAAAAGATTAACTCTTGTCTGTTTATGCAAGCGATGCTCAGGTCATCTCGGTTTAATTATACTTAGATGCTTGTGTTAATTTGTAATTTTAAAAACATCATGAAAGTAGTACTTAGTTCATCTTGGTCTAAAATATGCCATCAATGCTTGTACTCACTTTCAACATTTTAAGGGCCCAATGATGATAAAAATCACAAAAAATTGGTTAATATAAATGACAACTTTGGAAAATGAGATTTGCATAGTTAAGTTAGATTGTATTCATGTTAGTATTGAATGTGTATTTATGGGGATTTTCAACACTGAAATCATTTAAACAATGATGTCATCTCTATTATTAATGGATGGAGTACACTAGACATTAACCAAAAACACATCATTCTCATTTAGTTGCACATCAGTTGCATCATTATTTGCATATCTTAGAAAACATTCACATCATTCACATCCAAGCATTACATCATAATATTTGCATCAAAAAACACAAAACAACATCCATCACATCTCATTTACATAATCAAAATCATTTCATTTAGTGGCATTAGGGAAGTGGTTCACTAAGCTTAAATGAGTGAGTCTCTTCAGATTTCCAAAAGAATTGGGAAATATGTCAAGTTTTGTATAGCTACATTTAACAAAGAATTAACTGACGATAACCTTCCCACAAGTTTTGGAAGGTGGATAGACTCACTCATTTAAGCTTAAGGACCCTAGAACATAATTGCATAATCATTTGCATCATATAATCATCATTCATCATTACAAAACATCACACATCATTTGCATCGCATCCATACATGTTCAACATAATCATCACATGGAACATCATACATCATTTTCTTAATCAAATCCATCATCCATAGCATATAAAATAGAAATGAAATGCATCCATCATAATCATCATGATCATCAAATGCATCCATCATAGGCATCCATCATGAAATCATATAGACACATAGATCATCATCACTGCTGCATATCATATATCATCTCAAAATAATGTCAAGTGTACAATGATATCCACATATCAAGAGGTACATCATCAAAAATGGTAGTGAATCATCCATGTCTCAGATAAATTAGTGTATATCATCAAGTCTCAGTACATCAATCAATTGTATACTGGGGAATATCAATCAATCAGAGAAGTCAAACCACATCTCCCAATCAAATATGAATCCACCTGCACCAAATGCAAAAATCTTCCTATGATCATAACATATCGCAAATCAGTAATCTTATCAATCAACTCAACCTCGCCTATCATGAGGATCATCAATCAATGCACCTCGCCTATCATGAGGTTCATCAATCGATTCAACCTCGCCTATCATGAGGTTCATCAATCGATTCAATCTCGCCTATCATGAGGTTCATCAATCAATGCACCTCCCCTATCATGAGGTTCATCAATCAGTGCACCTCGCCTATCATGAGGTTCATCAATGAGTGCACCTTGCCTATCATGAGGTTCATCAATCAAATCAACCTCACCTATCATGAGGTTAATCAATCAACACAACCTCCCCTATCATGAGGTTCATCAATCAATCCAACCTCACCTATCATGAGGATCATCAATCAATGCACCTCGCCTATCATGAGGTCCATCAATCATCAATCTATCAATGCACCTCGCCTATCATGAGGTTCATCAATCATCAATCTATCAATGCATCTCACCTATCATGAGGTTCATCAATCAATCAATCTATCATTGATCCTTGCCTATCATGAGCTCAATCATCAATCTATCATTGATCCTCGCCTATCATGAGGTCAATCATTAATCCTATCATTGATCCTCACCTATGATGAGGTCAATTTTTTCTATCAAATATCATCAACACAAAGGCTGAATGCGATCATCAAACATCAAACACAAGGAGGCAAAGCATGCCAAAATTTAATCAACTGGCGGAATTAGTATTTCTTTATCGGGAGATAAATTGTCTCTGCATCATATCATCATCAAATCATCAAAAATCATCAAAAAATTTCAATAACTCCAAAATTCACTGATTTATCTCCCGAGGGGGCATATAACTATCAATACTTGAAATTCAAAAGTCTAGGGCATGGTCTGAGGCATCAAAATCTTGCATCGTCTGGGGCATCAAAATATTTTCGAAGCATTGACATTAAAATTTTCTTTGAAGCAACGTATAAACACATCACTTCAAAGAAGGGCAAAATGTATACACATAAAAATGGTCATCATATTCAATTAATTAAATACAACCTATTTGATTAATGCTTCAACTACATATAAATAAGGTCTTACTTTATTTATACTGTTCACTTTCCTTTTAATTCTTCTAATTCACATGCTTCTAAATAATTAAATAAACAAAATACCCTAAACGTGTTTATTTAATTAATCTTCCCTAATCCTGATTAAGAATTAGAGCACATTTCTACAAAAAATTTATGTGCCACCTCATAAAGGTCACATGAAAATAAATAAGCCTAATTATTAATTAGAATTATCCTCACACACTTCCACCAATAGGAAAAAGCACATGGCTTTATTCCCCCACACTTCCACCAATAAGAGAAAGCACTGGCTTTATTCCCCCACACTTCCAACAAATTTGGAGCACATGGGTCTTTATTTCACACACTTGGAATCCCATACATTTGGCATGTTTCCAATTGGTCAAGGGATTCTCTTCACACACATGGCATGTTGTCCTTGGTCAAGGGGATAACATCCTGATTTCTTCCATCTCCACCATCTATCTTGTCTCCTTTGAATCTGAACCGTTGATAGGTGCCACTTCACAAAATTCTTGAGAAACTCTATAAATACACCATCTTTCCTTAGCATTTAGGATCCACCTTTTGAGTAATGTTATAATGCTATTTTGAAATACAAATTGGAATAGTGTTATAATGCCATTTTCCATCCACACTTTGAGTATTGTTACCATGCAGGTTTTTCGTAGGAGCTTGGAGCTTTCATGGAGTCTTATACTTAGCTTTCATATCATGTGTTACTTTGCATTCTCATCTTAGATTAATTAATTGCTTCATAGTTACATTTTATCATCTCCATTGCATCATAGTTACATTTTAGGTTAGTTTGCTTTTATGTTGCATTTGAGCATATGCATAATCATGGATAGTTCACTATAGTTGCATATCATCTCACTCATCTCCACTTGTTCATCTATCATCAACATCATCCTTCGTTTATTGTTGCATTCATCATCAATCCCATCATCTTGTTTCATTTCGGAGCATACCACTAATCATTCTAGCACACATTTGCATGCCACTTATCCTTCCACCACACATTTGCACATATAAATCATCTTAGCTTGCATATTAAGCATCACATCTCATTTTCTAGGTAGTAATTTTAACAACCTTTGTGCCCATAGAAATCTAAGGGCCAAACGGTTTAATAAATCCCTAGAAATAGAGAACAATGATACGTATTTGAAAGGTTTGATTGTATTACATAATAGAGTAGTTTTACTTGCTTCAAACTTTGAATGTAAACTGTCTCATTAAGGTTTGTGTTGACATTAGAATAACTCACTCTACACATTTGACACATGCAAAAAAATCATGGAAATGGTCCAAAATTCTAAAAATCACAAAATTGTCAACATAATGATGAGACTTAATCCTTCACAATACATGTTAGAATTAGCAAGTGAAGGGGCTAAACTCCCTTTTTATTATGATGTGAGTAGTATTGTGGAAAAACCTCTTGGGATTATGCCACCGGTATCATTCACACCTTCCTTCCAAAACATCATCCAACCCATCCCACAACCAACATCATCTCATGCTCCAAGTCAGCTCATGGTTACCAAGGGAAGTTCATTGTTGCATGCTCTTCAAACACATCCCTTGTAAATAACCAAGACTTAGATGCAAAAACCATCTTGGGTTTACCCAATATCATCCCTCAAAATCCTAACCATTTGTACTTCCCACTCATCTTTCATGACACCAACAATCCCTCCACCTTCGTCGCATCATCGACATATTCCCTTAACACACAAGTCTCTCTCCCCATGAATTCACAAGGAGAAGGAGGCTATTTGGACAAGGTGGAATCTTTGATCCCTCATCATCACTTTCTCAAGGAAACACACCACCCATCTTCCCACAATTTCCCCCTCTACCGTTAATATCCACACCAATCTTTGGTTTAGGGTAACCCCCTTTACCAATCCTCAATCAACCAAATCAAAGCAATCCTGCAATCATGAATCAAATCAACATACCAAACTCTCTAATCATGCCACCGATATCGCAACACCAGGTGGGACCAATCCAAACAACACAATTAGTCACTACACCGTTTACAACACCTTAAATATCTCAAAACATGGTCTCTTAAGGACCTAGCATATCCACCACACAACCTCCTACCATCAATCCAACGACACCTCAATAACCACCTCAACAAACTCTCATCATGACATCTCACACCTTTTTGAATCCTCCATTTCCACCACCAAAACCAAACATGGAAAACCAATACAACATCACACTACAAGCTGCCCAATAAGCCTATAAAAAAGCATTCTAGAAATTTCAAGCTCAACAAGCCGCACAACAAGCATAGACACAAAAAGCCACACAACAAGCACAACAGGTTGCCTAAGCACAATCCCAAGCTTTATTGCAACAACAACAAGCTGCATAAGTTGCACAAGTAGTAGAAGCCACACAAGCTGCACAAGCCGCACACAAGCTGCATAAGCCGCACAAGCTGCCCAAGCTGCACAAGCCGCCCAACAAGCTCAATATAGAGCCCAAAAAACTCAAGCACAACAAGTAGTCTAACAACAAGCCTATAAGCAAGATTTGCAACAATACCAAGCACAACAAGAAGCAACTCAGCTACTAGCCTAACAACAAGCATTGTTGTTACAACAACAACAAGACCAACAACAAGCGTTATTGGCACAACAACAATTGTAGGCATATTAACAAGTGTTGATTGCACAACAAAGCTTACAACAACCTCCCACGAACATACAAAATACCCCACTTGTCAATCAAGCGATCAAACCACCCCAAAACACGTTCATCCCACCACCCAATCCACAAAATGATGTGTCTACACAAATCAAATTTCTCTCACAATAGTGTTAAACCTACAATTCAGAAAAACAACAAAAACCCAAGGTAATTTGTGCCCTTATCCATTTGACAAAAGCATTGTGATGGTTCCATTCCTGAAAGTGTTCGAGATACCTAAATTTGATAAATATCGTGGAACTGGTAACCCTAAAGATCACATCAAGTAATTTCATGTTCACTATATTGAAGTTGCATACGACAAATTTTATCTAATGCAACTATTCCCTCAGAGTTTGGTGGGACTAGCAATGGAATAGTTCTCTCACCTTCCACCAAAAATCAAAAAGTTCCAAGAAATTGTGGACTTGTTCATACAGAATTATTCATTCAACATAGGCATGGCATGAGTTTAGAAGAACTATCTTCTCTCAAACAAGCCAAGGGGGAAACATTTGCATCCTTCTTGAAATGATGACAATCCAAGGCCACCAAGAGCAAGTAGACTATGCCTGAAGAACAACAAATTTGTACTATCATCGCCAATCTCGAAGGAACCTTGTCCTTCCATCTGAAAGTGCAATGCATCACCAAATATGACCAGTTGATCCCCAAGGCACTCGACATCAAAAGAGCCCTTATTGCACAGAGGGGGACACCTACTTATCAAGACAACTGTCCATCAACTAGTTACAACAAAAAACCTCGCACATGGGCAAAGAACAAAAATGTTACTAATGATGGTGTGGTTGACTCCAAAGTTGTTATCAGTGCCCCAAGGAAAAAACACACAATCATATCAATAGCCGCAAGTCAACAACCAAAACAACACACAAGCCAACACATCATCACAACAACCTAACAACCAAGTGGTTAATAACTTGAACAATCAATAGCCTGGACCACCCCCAATGAAGTATCCCCCTAAACGAAAATACACACCACTTGGGGAACCAATTGAGTCTATCATGCAATGGCTAGTCCAGGAAAATCTCATCAAGATCCCCGTTTATGACAATTATCAAGAGCCTCAAGTTAAACCATCATGGTATAACAAGAAACAACTCTATGATTTCCACAAGATAAAGGGACACACATAGCCAGTTGCATGCAACTTAAGAATCTGATTTAGGACCTCATCGATGATAGAACTGTAACCATTGAATAACCTGCAGGAAATCAAGATCTAAAGATATACATGAATTTGATGCTCGATCACAATAAGGGGAACAACAATGGTAAGGAAAAGCATAATAATGTGAACCATGTTTACGACCATGTTGTTACATCCTTAGATGAATGGGTTACTGTTGTCAGTATCAAAGGATCCTAGGCCGACTGTGGAGTCACCAAACATGGTAGAAAATTTACCATTCCAGGACCATCCCAAGCACCTAAAACATCCACTACCAATCCAAAGTCAATTCTCGATGGCTATAATGTCTTGGATTAGTTGAAAAGAACCCCCACCTAGATCTCCATCATGGAGTTGTTGAAAATCTCGCCCGCACATAGGAAAATCCTAGAAGAAGCATTGGCTTCATCCACTGTCCCCACAGATCTTAATGGAAACCAGTTCCAAGCTATGGACAGACACATTACCACACCACATCTCCTAACATTCTCTAAGTAGGATCTTCCAACCCAACCATCTCATAACTACACACTGCATCTTGAAGTCTTAGTCCATAAGAATAAAGTCAAAAGAGTCTTGGTGGATGGTGGTGCAGGTCTAAATATTTGTACTCTCAAGCTAATAAAGAATCTAGGATTCTTTGAAGATGTCATTGAGAAAGGTAAGGGTATAACTATCAGGGCATATGATGATCAAGAACAAGTATCTCAAGGCACCATTCAACTTCCTATTCAAGTAGGGCCAACAATCATGGAAACTACATGCCAAGTCCTTGATCTAGAACTACCTTACAATATCATCCTAGGGCACCCATGGATCCATGGGATGCAAGCTATCGAATCTACCTTCCATCAATGTGTCAAGTTTCCCTATCAAAATCAAGAGGTCACAGTCCATGGAGATCCTGAACCATTTTATTATTGCAAGAACTTGGAAGCCAAGTACTAAAAAATCCCCCAAGTACCAAAGAACGATGAGGGACCCACGTCTCCATATATAAACCCATCTACCCTCACCTCCACTTCTGAGACAAAGACACCCTCCATTCTAGACATCTCTGATATCAAAGTCATTATCTAAGATAATGGGTGTGGGGATTACAAAATGAAAAAGAGTGCCTTTGTAATAGGAGAGTTACCTCAATCTCCTTAATCCCATGGGAAACCCCAACCGATTGAAACATCATCTCAAACCTTTAAAGTAGACCCCTCTAGATTTAAAAGGTGGGGGGACCTAAGTCAGGAAGTGGTAGATGAAAGGGATATATCAAGCTTATTGTATCAAGATGAAAGGCTCGTACCTGAACTTCCCATGGACAATAGCAACAAAGGATTGCAATTAATGCAAGGATGGGGTTATAACAAAAATGAAAAGGTTGGAAAAAATGATAATGGCCTACTAGAACCCATCATTCCTAAGAAGCGAATAAAGAATCTTGGCCATGGATGTACCCCTCTGAAAATAACCATACTTGGAAAAGTTGCCCCGATTAGAAAAGTCAAAGCTCCTCTTCAGTTACCAATATCCACAGGTTTACCTTTAGATAACTTTACCTTTGACATAATTGATGTATGTGACAAGGACCCCAGAACTAGCCTACCCATGCTATTTGAGGATTCCTCCCTTTTCATGATTAGTACCCTATCTTTTGAACCAAGTGGCCAGACCAATGACTTAAAACTTGTCTACCCCCAACTCATTGATTTTGACCAACGAGGACCACCGATTTTAGACACGTTCGAAAATGATGAGGCTCTCTTAGAATTCATGGGATTGTGGGATACTCTAGCATGTGGAGATCCATAAAGTAGGGTTCAACATTGAGTTGGACACACATGCATATTATAGGGAAATGATTGAATCCCTCAGTTGCAAAAGTGAAAATTTAAGAATAATATCTAGGTCTTTGAGTGAAAACCACACCGTGGCACTCTCTGACCCAAAAATAGTAAAAAATAAAGGATGCATCCAATGGTGAAAACCTCTCTGAGGCACCAAAGGATGAGGGATTCAATCTTCCCTTATGCTATTCATCAAGAAAAGTCAGCAGTCTTGGCAGAGAAATGTAATCCAGTCAACTTAGGAATCGAGGACAAACTAGATATCACCTTCTATACATAATCACTTTTGATAGAAGAACATGAAATCCTAGCTACTTTTCTAAGGTAAAGAAAGGTAAAATTCACATGGACCTACGCTGACATGTATTGTCTTGATCCAGAAGTTGTGGTTCACCATCTAGCTGTCTATCCAAAGGCAAAGCCAATAAGACAAAAGATGAGAAATATTCATCCACAAATATAATTATTGGTCAAACTTGAATTACATAAGCTCCTTGATGCCGACTTCATACGACCAATTGATTATCTAGAATGGGTTTCAAATCTTGTACCTGTCTCTAAGCCCACTAGGGGCATTTGCATCTGCAGTAACTTTAGATACCTAAACAAAGCATGTCCTAAGGATGATTTCCCTCTCCCAAACATAGACATGATTGTGGATATGACGACAGGGAATGAAATGCTATCACTAATGGACAGATTCTCAGGGTATAATCAGATCATGATAGCTAAGGATGACCAACATAAGACATCTTTCACTTGTCCATGGGGGACATACTTCTAGAAAATGATGCCATTTGGGTTGAAAAATGCATGCACTACCTATCAAAGAGCTATGACACTAATATTCCATGACATGATTTACAAAACTATGGAAGACTATGTGGATGACATATTGGCCAAATCAAGAAAATGTCAAGATAACATACCAGCTCTAAGCTCTATCTTTGACAGGCTAGAAGAATACAAGGTCAGACTTAATCCAAAAAAGTGTGTCTTTAGTGTACAATCAGGCAAGCTCCTTAGGTATATTGTATCTATGAGAGGAATCGAGATAGACGCTACCAAATTTAAAGCAATTCTCGAGATGGAAGCACCAAGAACATTTAAGTAGTTAAGGGGATTGTATGGAAGAATCCAATCCATCCATCAATTTATAGCACAATTAGCAGATAAGGCTATCCCATATTCTCATCTACTCCACAAGGGGATAGCATACAAATGGGATGAGAAATGTGATCAGGCATTTAATAAAATCAAGGAGTACTTGCTCACACCACTAGTTCTTATGCCACCAACTCTGAACAAGCCTTTGATCCTGTATATATCGACAACATCAACATCCCTTGGCACTCTCTTAGCACAACATGATGAAAATGGGAAAGAGAGATCTATTTACTACATCAATAGAACCATGGTAGGACATGAGCTAAATTATACATCTATTGAGAAGGCTTTCCTATTAGTAGTGTTCATCGCCCAAAAATTCAGACACTATATGTTGGCACATCAAATAAAACTCATTGCCAAGATAGATCCTATCAAGTATTTGCTTTCTAAATCAATGTTCACAGGGCGAACAACTAAATGGGTCATGATCCTAACATAACATGACATTCAGTATGTAGAATGGAAGGCCATTAAAGGACAAGTAATTGTAGACTAGCTGGTAGAAGCTCCAATGTATTCAGAGAACCCATTGGTATTAGAATTTCTTGATGAGTCAATCTTTAACCTTAGTGTGGTAGATCATTGGAAAGTGTATTTTGATGGATCCTATACACAACATGGGTCAAGATATGGGGTCTTCTTCATTACACCACAAGGAGATTGCATGCCAAAGTCATATATGTTGTATTTTTCTTGCACAAATAACATTACAAAATATGAAGCTCTTTTCATAGGACTCAGAATTGCAGATCATGAAACTTAAGGTCTATGGGGACTCACAACTTATCATCAACCAGGCCAATGATGAATACCAAATGAAGGATGAAAAATTGACCCCATACAAGAAAATAGTGGAAAGACTCAATAATTCTTCATTGATATCATGTTCGAGCAAATACCTAGGGAAAACAATAGAGCAGTGGATGCTATGGCAGTAATCAGATCACTACTGGATAACCCACGTAACATCCCTAAGAAATAATTCCTTGTAGAACAGCTTCTTGTGCCAACATCAAGGTACCAGAGTCTGAATTCTTGTGTGAAGTTGTTGGTCCTGGTGACCCTTGGTATCATGACATCTACACCTACTTGAAAATAGGAGTCCTCCCCACCAATATCACCCTGAACCTTAAAAGAACATTTGTCAAAAAATCATCCTGCTTTGTTTTCTTAGGAGACACCCTATACCATAGGAGTATCAAGGGTAGCTTGTTACGATGCCTTAATCTTGAAGAAACTTTGACTGCTTTAATCGAGGTACACAATGGCATTTGTGGTTCACATTCGAGTGGTATGACCTTGGCTGAGAAACTACTGAGGACTGGGTACTATAGGCTGACAATGAAAAAGGAAGCTCATGACTATGTCTGAAAGTGCTTGCAATGTCAACAGCATGGGGACCTCATCCATGCACCAGCTTAGGAGCTTTGACTGATCATAACACCTTGGCCCTTTTCACAATGGGGGCTTGTTCTCATCAGCAAAATCATACCCACCTTATCCAATGGAAAAAAGTTCATTATCACCACCATTGAGTATTTCAAAAAGTGGGTAGAGGCCATCCTAATGACCTACATCATAGGGAAGCAGATTTCCAAGTTCATCATGAACTACCTCATTTGTCATTACGGTGTTCCACAAGCCCTTATCTCAGATAATGGGACACCTTTCAAGAACCAGGATGTTCGAGAGCTATGCCAAAAATTTAATATTCAACATTGCTTCTCCACCCCATATTACCCCCAAGATAATGGCCAAGCTAAGGCTACAAATAAAACCATCTTGAAAATCCTAAAGAAAATAGTCGATGAAGTTGGTAATGACTGGCACCTATAGTTGAATCCTTCCTTATGGGCCTATTGAATGACTATCTACATGCCTACAAGTGCAACACCTTTCTCCTTGATCTACGGATCAAAATACATCCTTCCCATTGAGATTGAGCTCCCATCCTTAAGAATATCCTTGTAGAATCTCATTACAAATAAAGAATATTGTGTGTCATAGTTCAACGAGCTAGAACTACTGGATGGGTGACATAGGGATGCTTTGAACCACCTACAAGTCTACTAGAACCGTCTCAAGCGAAGCTACAATAAGAAGATCAAGAGTTGTACCTTTCAAGTCAAAGAGCTTGTATTGAAGGAGAATCAGAAGAATGTACCAAATCCAGATAGCAAGGGAAAATTTTAGCCCAATTGGTTGGGACTCTTCATCATCACAACAAGCTAAAAATTAGGAGAATATTAGCTATATACACCTGAAGGTGAACCTCTGCAGGAGCCCATCAACAACCCCCATCTCAAAAAAAATTATGCCTAAACTTGTAAGGTATAAATCCAAAAAATACAAAAAATATAAAAAATCCAAAAAATCCAAAAAAATAAAAAAAGGATTTGAAAACATTAAAGAAAAAAAATCGTCCTCTAGTGAAAACCACTTCAGTGGCACTTTGGGCAAGTACCTTGGTGAAAAGCTGGAAATCAAGTGCCTCGTGTAAATAAGCACTTTCCATCCACCATGATCTCTACGGTTTGTTTTGCATCATTCATCCACCATCCCATTGATCCTTCCGACACCCATCCGCATCTGCATTATAGTTTGATCTTGCTTTTGTATCATGTTCCCTCCTAGTACTACTTGACATATTCCTAAGGTCAGTTTGTCCTACCTATATTAGAGTATTCTATCACACCATGTTGGGGGCATGTACCTATAATGGATTAGATTCATGTATATTCTTGAAGTCTTCCTTAAAATCAAAAATCCAAAAAGCATCGGTGAAAAATCAAAAACATTGAGGAAAATAAAAAAATCCAAAAAACATCATAAAATAAGAAAAACCTAAAAACATCCAAAACATATCAAAATCCCAAAATTAGGTCAAAAGTTCAGAAAAGGTCAAAAATATGGTCATCTTGTCAAACTACGGGTCTCTGAGCTCTGAACGTAGGCAAGGCCATCATCAATGTGCCCCCGAGACAAATTAGGCCAGTCCTTTAAGAGTCTGTCACAATAAATTGGCAATCCATTTGTTCATTTATCATCAATAAATGAGTATGTGTCAGTTGAACTACATGGTCTCTTTGCGCATAATGTAGGCAAGGCTAATCTTTGATCAGCCCTCAAGGCCCCTAGGATAGGTCTTTAGGTTAGGTTCTTAGTCAAAATCTCAGAAAACACAAAAACATTAGAAAATTTAAAATCAAAACATTTGTAAAACATCTTCAAAATACCAAAAACAACCTCAAAACACTTCAAAACACCAAAAACATCCAAATATTAAAAAAAATCCATACATGATCCCATTTCAGATTCACCCAAAATAAACACCCACGCATACTAAATTATTGTCATCTTCGAACTTTGGTAAAACAATAAAAAAATATTCTAGCAGGTTACAAGCTAACACTCAATCGTCAAGGTCTCAAGTCCAGGACAGTAGGTAAACAAGTTGGTCAACTCTTTGTATCAATAGCCCATCATCCGGTCAATCCCAAAATCATCTTATAATATCATGTCCTAGGATGCATCCTTC